>VZTR01016482.1:120251-180440 GCA_013400775.1 Chaetops frenatus | reverse complement strand
CAGCCGGCGGGGGGGAAGGCGGCGGCATCGCCCCCGCGGGGCTCCCCCCGCCGCACCCCGCTTTCCCTCAAAGTTCGGGGCGGGAGCGGGGGCGAGACCGGAGCCAACTTGTCCCGGATCCCTTTATTCGCCGCCGGAGCCGCCGTCTCTCCCAACCCCCGCGTGTGTTGCTGATCGGAGGGACGGAGCTCGGTCCTGTGTCCGCCCCGCTCCTTCCTGCCCGCACCATGGAGTTCGCCCAGAGGAAGAGGAGCAGGAAATCCCAAAGCTTTAAACTGGTCAACGAAGGTAAGGCGGGGGCGGCCGGGCTTTGTTCGCTGGCCGGGGGCAGCCCCGACTTTTGCCCCGGGGGGAGCGGGGCGTTATGAAACGCCGGCGCCCCCGGGCCGCCGCTCCCTCCCGGCTCTGTTATTGAACTCCGCAATCCTCTGCCTGAACTCCCCGAAACCATTGCACGCCTTATTTTTTTTTTTTCCCTCCAAATTTTATTTTCTTCCCCCCCTTCCCGTTTCCTTTTTTTTTTTTTTTAATTATTTTTTGTATGTGTGTTACGTGTTGTTGCAAAACCACCACCTCAAGCCTCCCCTAACCACCACCTCAGGTGGACGTGTTATTTTTTTCCAAGCAGACCTTGCACAAAATAAAGTTGGATCATGTTTCGTGGTAAATCCTGTTTGGGCGGGGGAGAGAAAAGGTAAAATCGGGAAGCGAGCAAAAAATAATGACACTTGAGCAGCGACGGACCTCCTTAGCATTCAACTCTTGTGGATTTATTGTATTTGGGGTGGTTTTTTTCCTTCCCTCGGCTGTGTACATCCGTGTATTTGAAAGAAAAGCTCAATCGAGGTTGCTTTATTAAAAATCCACGCAGGTAATTAATTGTACGTGGGCAGGGGAGAGCCGCTGGCGTGTAACTTGTTCGCTCGGGGTGTGTTTGCTTTTGGAAAAGGATATTTTAAAAGGGATCGTGAGGGGAGCAATATTTGGATTCATGTCGGGGAAGAAGCACAGCTCTGTGTTTCAGTCTTGTTGTTGTTTTCCTTAATTAAAAGGGAAAAAAGATACAGCCGCTGGTAGGCATTTTAACAGGTGGACTTCCCACCCCTAGGGATTTATTTTGGTTGCGGATTTATCCCTTCTCCGGCCGATGAGATGTTTTTGCCCCGATGGATTTGACTCGAGATCGTTTCTCCTTTTGTGTTCCCAAGTATTGGACGGGAATATCTCCATGAAACGCCGTGTGTGTCCTGCATGCCAAGTTCAAGGCAGGTGACTGCTTGGGTGTAATGACACACTGGTGAAAAGGGGGACACACACACGAGTGTGAAGACTTGCTTTCTGACGAGTGCTCTGCAAAATTACGTTCGATGCAAAGAAATTCAAAGATAGAAATAAACTTGTTTGAGAGGAATAGTAAATAATAATTGCTGTATCCTGGTAGGGGTGACTGGGGCATCACACATGCTCCCTGTTAAAACTAGAGGGGCAGGGACCTGCCAGACGTGTCTGAAATGTTTTGGATGTCTGTATCCGTTAGCAAACCTATCGAGGGTGTAATTTTTACAGAGAGCAGGTTTGATTTGCGGGGTTTTGGTACTGAACATGCTCCCGACTTGGAGGCAGAGTTAGTGCAGGACTGGCCTGGAGCATGTAGGTGGTGAAAGTGAAACGTAGAAAAACAAAACTGAAGTTTTGCTTTGTTGCTTTCTGTCCTAATGGACCTGTAAAAAGAGTATGTGCCAGAAATAGGTGATTATTTTGTGAATCTTCTTACAGGTTTAGATATGCCTCAGTGTATGAAACAATCTATTTAACCTTATTTTAATAGGTAAATTCAGTTATGATGGTACATTATTAATAATATTTTATCTGGGGTCTCTTTTTGGATGTAGAAAGTCAAATAGAAAGCTACACTAAAAGCATATCCTAGAGAAAATTATGTCTTTGAACTTTGAGAATGGAGGAGATAAAAATCATGTTTTGTGAGTCTACACTCTCATACTCTTTTCTATCACAGTTGATTAGAAAGATAATTATATATAAATAGTTGTCTCTTGTAATTGGCCTTTGCCTCTTAAAGGAGTCATTCAGTAATGTCACAGTTTACTGTTTACTGTTGTGAAATATATATGGTTTTCCAGTGCCTAGACTGTGACAGCCAAGGCAGAGGAAGGAAACCAAAGAGAAAGGGCTATGCTATATGAATTGGTTGGTAATGCACCATTTACTATCGATGTGTGCCCATACAATGCTTATTCTGTCCCAAAAATAACTTCAGAGCACCTTATCACAATGATCAATAATGACCAAGAGGAAATCCATTCCTGTGCTAAAACGCAGCCACCTCTGGGGTGAAATGTGGTGACTTTGAAGCAGCAGCTGCAGACCGGAAGAATATTGTGACCAGCTGGATGTACAGGGAGGTGCTAGAGAAGAATCCATGCATGATCTGTATAAGGACCATGAGTCCATAAGTCATTTAAGTCCTAGTTTCCATGTATTTGCTCCCACAGGTCTTGGAATGTCCTTGAGAGGATGAAGGTGCAGAGTGTGGCAGGTTGACCCTGACTGGCTAGCAGGTGCCCACCAAGCCACTTCATCACACCCTCTGCTCAACAGGACAGCTGGTGATCATGGAAGGCAGCATAAATCGCGCCAGTTTAGTCTCATGAAAGAACGTTTTACTTCCTCGATGTCGTATCTCAAACTTCACCTTTACCCATTTCACTGGCTGGGCACACTCAGGAAGCAGAGGAACCCTTTATGTAGCACCTCATCGCTGACCTCTCCAGTTCTGTGGGGTGGCTGTTTGCCCATCATTATCTTTCCTGGCCCTTCTCATTCTATTGCATCGCTGTGTTAGGCTCGATTTTAGTTTACTTTCTGGGTTGTTCTTCCTCTTGTGCCTTCAAGACAGTTGTGCTGTACAAACAAACAGCACGTAACAAAAAAGTGACTTCAGGAGACCTTTCCAGTCCTGTGGCTGTTTGGTCAGAAGTGCAGGTGTGCTGCTTGTGGAAGAAGGAGCTGCTTATGCTGCCCATCGCTTGTGTTACACCTTTTAAGTGAATCCCCCAAAGTCCCCTCCCTAAGTTAATCTTTGCCTTGCTTTTTGTGAGGCAAGTAAACNGCTCTTTCAAGACACTGAATATATTGTTCAGTCTTGAGCGATTTGCTGAAGGACAGAGTGTGTGCCAGTAGCAGAGTCAGAAATAGCATCCAGGAGAGCTGCCTTTAGACGTTTTTTTTTTCCTTGGACTTACTATTCCCTCTGTGCACACATGTAAACAAAGCTCTGGTTTTACTGAACACCTGCCTGGGGTTACAACAGAGACCTTCACAGCAAAATGTTCTTTTATTTAAAATAGAAACTCAGTGGTGATTTTTTTTTAAATATCCTGTAACATCTCTGTATATGAGATGCCAATTCTAATTCTTCAGGTCAGCACAGGCATTAATTTCCATAGGTGAATATCCTAAGGTGTCCCTGATCCTCCTTTCTTCAGAACTGGGAGGTCAGTGACATCAGTATGAGTCAGGACAGCTGAACAATACAACCCTGATGTACATTGCTGATTCCTTACTGAGGTGACGTTTGAAAGTTTGCCTTGGTCTCTGGGAAGGTAAAGTTTTCATTATAAATCTGCTTTCCATCTGTAAAGCAAGAAGCCAGATAATTGGCATCTGGTGGGATAATTTGCTGTGAAAATGAACACAGTAATTTAGGGCAGGCGTAGCTATTCCCTAAAATCTGTGAAATATTTGAGCTGAGTCTCTCCAGTGTGAGCAAAGGTTTTTTAGGAGGTGCTGATACAGAGCACATTTTCTGTGGTTAATTTGATGTACATGAAATAAACTGCAGATATATTGATAAATTGTGTAGTAAAACTGTAGCAATGTGTTCAGTGTTCATTTTTTCCAGATCACTTGAGTTCTAATTTTTTTTATCGTTTTTCATTCCAGATTACCATCATGAGATATATAAGATCTCTGACTACAGCAATGATGTTAATGGGGAGACCAAAGAAACACAACCAGTTTTTTTAGGTATGTGCTTGTGTTGATTAATTTCCGAGCAACATTGCGTGGCCATTTGCAATTAGGGAGGAAAAAACCTCTGTGCAAGCACAGAAAGTGCCTGCCATTGTTTAATATGACGTTCTTTTCAAGACCCTTTTATTCTATGAATTGCCAATATATCCTTTATTAACACTGCTAAAAGTTGTAATTTCAGACATAAATGTTTATTAGTGTCTACACACAGTGCTAATTATCACTCACTCAGAGAGCCAGATGCTGACTCTGCAGTTTTGCAGCTCTGTGCTCACCCCATTTACATTGCATATTCCCTGGCATGCTTCACTGGCAATAGTTTGTGTAATTGGGGTATTACATCTTTGACATCTGGATAACAGAAATTCAATTTCCAGGAAGCTGCTATTTGTTTGGTTTTGCTTCTGCCTTGGGTGGGATAGAGGATTAATGTGCTGTCTTAATGTAATGTCCTTTCACCTCTGGAGCTTGCCTGCTAATCCTGCCATGGCAAAATTAAATTAAATCAACAGTTAAAAATGTGTAAAGAAAATAGAGAAGTAATATAGAGTCTGCAGCATGATATGTATTACAGCATATCAGTGACTGGCTATCAGTGAACCTTTACCTATCTTGTGTGCTTTTTGTCCTGTATAACTTCTCAGCTGCAGAGTGCTTCTTTCATTCCTGCTTCTAGCCCTTTCCAGTTGCATCCAGGACCTCACCTGGATAAAGCACCTCTTGGCAAAGATTTGGCAGGCTAAATTCAAAGAAGTAGGGGCCAGTTTTTTGAGCTGTATAAAGCAAGCTTGTGGACACTTTGTTCGGGCTTTGGAGAAAGCAGGTGCCTTAGCAGCAAGAAATTTGGGGATGTCTGCCTCTCCTTTTCAGCACCAGGAGCCTAAACATTTTTGTGGGATGGTGTAAGGTTTCTGTAGTTTGTGTGTGTTGCCCCCTGGAGCCGGCAAGAAGCATTGGAATGTGGGAATCGGCACCTGAAGTTAATCTGCATGCAAAATGCCTTTGTCTCCTAAATTCATAGTGCCACATTCTCTTCTAGAGGTCAGCAGCAAATGGGAGAGAACAGGAGGATGTGTTAAAACGGGGGTGGGAGCTGCGTTAAATTCCCTTCTCAGCTTCTCACCATTAGGATTTTGAGCAAGTATTCCTTCCCTACACCATTTCCAGGAAGAAGCAAAGACATGCTTTGTGTTTGGATTTCGTGCTCTGTAAGCACTTTTGGTGAAGTCTGATAAACCTGATGGAGTGAGCTCCACCAGAGGTTTACTTGAAGTGCTTTTTTCTTCCAACCTTAAGTCATGATAAAGCTTCATCAAGAATTAGGCATCAGCCAGGGTGCTCTAAGAATGTCCAGAAGTCTGTGCTTTGACATTTTGTGCTGTGAGTCAGACCAACTGATCTTGATTTTGGCTTGGTTGTGTTGTCCTTAGGTTTGTTTGGGTTTTTCTTTTTTATTATGTCCACCTTTTCATTGTGACTGAAGGTGCTCTGGCATTTAAGTGCCTCAAGTTCACCTATTTCAAGAGTCAGTCAGAATTTAACCTTTAAGAATGTGAATCCTATCAAAGATCTTCCTTATCAGGTATAGTCAGGGTATAATCCCTGCTTCACTTGATTTCACTGCTTTATGCCAAAATTTATCTCAGAAGGATGTTTATTCCAACTTGTTGGTTTAGAGTCAAGTTTGTTCTCCAGTTTAAGTGATCCATGGGATCAGCAGTTGAAACCTCAGTGTGATACAGCCTTTAGTATGGAGTGGATGCGGTGATACAGCACTGAAATTGTTACCTTTAGAGAAGTTGAAATGTTACTGGCAGTCTATAAATGAGTGAAGCTTTATCAAGAATAGGAGTTTGTTTAATATATAGATAAATTAAGGATGAAATGTCAAGAAAGACCTGATGGACCTAGGTGGCCTTTTTTGCACCAGCACAGATGGGCAAAATACAGCTTTGTTTAAATGTAAGTTGAAAATTGGAGGAAGCTTCAGTGCAATTAAAGAAACACAGTACTGGACATGACCTCTGATGGTTGTGATGGTATAGAGTCCAAGTGCTGTCTGAATAGAGCTTGGGAAGTTTTCTCATGTGATGCAGTGTTAGTAGTGGGAGATGTGGTGGCTTGTCCTCTCCCCCAGTCCTTTGTTCTGATAAGATGATGAACAAGAAGTCTCATCTTTCTAGATGAAGGACATGCTAACCACAGTCTTTACAAAATTGCAGGGCAATGTGGA
The DNA here is from genome assembly GCA_013400775.1 of Chaetops frenatus. Taxonomy (NCBI): domain Eukaryota; kingdom Metazoa; phylum Chordata; class Aves; order Passeriformes; family Picathartidae; genus Chaetops; species Chaetops frenatus. The sequence continues at coordinate 174,154 of VZTR01016482.1, read as the reverse complement.
GTATCACTACTGTATTTTGTGGGTGAGGACTGGTATGTCTTTTGTTTTGAAGGAAAGGGTTTAGTTATCTGGTACCAGGAGAGACTGCTCAGCTTGAGGAGGAGGCAGCCCAGAGTGAAATGCTTAAACCTCAAACATGGGTGAAATTTAAAACAGACCTGACTTTAGTTTTTCCAGTTAAGTCACAGGGCTGCTATCCCAGACTTGGTATTACAAGCTCATGACAGGATTATGTATACCTGTGTCTTGTGGACAGTGATGATTAAACTTAGACTGTCTATTAAAAAAAATATTTTTCATACACCATAGTGGTTTTTTTCAGTCTTAATATTTTATTACCATCACAAGAAAGTGGAAATATAGTATACCTCCAGACTGAGTGTTTTTACAATGCTTTCAACTTGAAATTCAGGCTCTATGTTTGAAAGGTTAATGTGGAAAACTAATTATATTATCCTGGTAATCAAATGTGTGATGAGACATTTGTCTGTGTAATTAACAGTGAAGAACTTTTATAGTTTCATAAAATTGAATGCTACGCACAGTGTGCTTGAAGCATTTGTTTTGAAGAGATGTCCAAAACAGAGATGTTTATGACTGATATAAAGTGGAACTGAAATGTACTGTAATGCAGGTGTCTGTGCATTTTACAGCATTTCACATTGTTGAAATGGAAGGCAGCAGATTAATAACTTCACTGTGTCATGGTAAAAATAAATAACGTGTTCTTGGAGCAGGGGAGCAATGCATAAGTTACTCACTAATTTCAAGAATTTATTCTGTCCCAGAAATAATATCCTTGCAATTTATTCACAGAGAAAATTTGACTCAACAAGTAACTTCACAGACTTGTGTTACTGTTAATAGGATTATATCCCAAGTCTGGTTGTTGCAATAGTGGCTTCTGTAATTAAGACTGCATGAAAGTTTATTTTATGTATCTGTGTTCTCTAATGATCTAACTTTGTAAAGTATTTCCCTTTGGGGCTAAAGCATGATCTTGGCCTGGGATATTTCCAAGAACTGGGGGAAGTTGTTGCATAGCTATTATTACTTTTTTAATTATATGACCCCATTAATATATACTTTTATTGAACAGTTGCTCACTTGTCCTTTCCCGAGTGATTTAGCTGGCACAGCGTGGCATGAAAGTGTGTAACTGGGGCTTCTGTAGCTGCTCCTGTTGGTGTTTTGAAACTGTTTTACTATACTCTTCCAAAGACTGACTTTCTTCGTGGTGGGAATGGTGGCTCAGCCACCTGGTATGACCCAGTTTCCAGGGAAATAACACCCAAATCCTGAATGGTCTCAGGGTCTCATCCTGGGTTTGATTCTGCAAATTTCTTTGCTTACATTAGTGTTTGTGGGGCTTAAGAACTTTGTTTGTCTCATGGTAGGCAAGGTTAGCAAACCATGTGTTTCTCTGCTTGCTTTGGGAGTAAGAGGTCTGATTTGAGGGTGATCCCATTTTCCTTCATATGTAATCCTAGTGCTTTGTGTGGTGACAGGAACATAGGCAAGTGCTTTGAGGTGATGTTTTAGAGCATTGCCAAGATGCCTCAACTTAGACAGCTCCAATGTCCCTACGTGTTAGTTTAGCAGAGTCAAATTCTCCAGCTCATAACTTGTGTTGCTTGTGTGACCCTCTGACACCGTTCGTGACCACTGCCCTCCCTGCTGACTTGGAGTTTAGGTTTTTAATTTGCAACGAGTGTTGTTGCCTGTGTTCTTTCTTCAGTGTAGAATCTTATATGCTGGCAAAGACCCAGGATTGCTTTTTTGGGAAATGTGTGCTTGCCCCATCAGTTTAGTTACATGGATGCCTGATTCCAGTTGTGCACAGAGAAGTCACAGTAAGATTCCACGTGATTTAGGAGACCTTTGCTCGATAAGGAATTGTGTGCATGGATCCTCTGTTTTCCCCATGATGACCTCTGCAACTTTCTGTTTCAGGATGACTTGTGGTACAAAATGACAAAAAAATACCTTGATTTTTGAAAATTATGATTTGATGTGGGTATAGTTCTTGCTGGGAAGGGATGCTTAGCTTCCTTCTAGGATAATTGTCTCTGAAGGAAATACCCGAAGAATTCCAAAAGATGTTTTGTGAGTTCAGCCTGGCTGAGCAGTGGAGACATGTGCCCTGTGTGCACATGCTTCCTAGTTCCTTGAGTTGCTCTGAATCAGCCCTTACAGTCTTCAAAGACAGCAAACAAGTTTTGCTGGCCCTCTTCCAGGGAGGGCAGCATTCAAGTGGCATCTAATAAATTGCAGTGTAATATGCTTAATTATATAACCCGTTGCACTTATTTTTTGTTGAGCTTTCACACCATATGCTTCAACTTCCACTTTTTCTCACCTCTGAAGCCTTGTTTCCATACAAACCAGGCTCATGTTGGCAAGTCATATGTGCTTGTCTGGCTGGCTGTCGCTGCCATTCCTACCCTCCCAACAGCTCCACCAATTTCAGCCTAGTTGGACACAAAGGTGGAAATAGGAGATAAAAGTAACTTCAGTAAGCAGCCTGATCCAGGAAAAAGCCCTGTTTGTATGGTCAAGAAAGGAAAAAGTTCCATAGGCATTTTGTCTGCCCAAAAAACATTAAATTAAACTATAATTAATAGACTATCTATATTTTAAAGCCAACTCATTAATATTTCCCAAAGCATATGAGAAACATAAATGTTAGAAAAAAAGAAAGTAATTGCAAAATACTGGACGAAGAGAACACGATGGTTATTTGGTTTTGTGAGTCGAAGAAAGGAAATATCAAATACAGGTGATTGTCCAACCTTAATTCTGTTCACCCATTTATACACTTTAAAACACACACATTAATACAGACATGGTTACCTCTTTTCTAATACTGGGATAAAATTAATACTTGAACATATGGATATGGTTGCATATAATTTTATAATTCTTTGCAGTGCTATGCTAATATTTCATAAACTGTTCAGGAAAAGTATAACAACATGTTGGTAGGCAATGTGATACATTAAGTTTAATAAACAGAATAGTGAAAAGATGGACAGGCATATGGGAGCAAAGGGTGTAATAAATGAATTATCATTAATATGTTGTTAACTGGAGTTGTTTACAGGCCTGTTGCTTCAGACAGCTGCACTCTTAGCACAGGGGTGTTACTGCACCCTGGAACAGTTTTGGTTTACATTTGTGCCTTTGTAATTTTAAATGTTCTTGCAGCTTTTGTAGCAGGAAGTTTTTATGTCTTTTACACTTTCAGTAAGGAAATAAATTGAAATTAATTTAGAGGAAATTACTTTTTATGATTGTGTAGCATTTATTCAAAGGCTTTGTTTTGCTTTGTTTTGTTTTATAAGATTACAGTCAGGTCATGTAGGAAAAAGAATAGGTTGTTTGTAGGGGGCCAGTGTGGAAACAACTGCAACAGTAGTTATTAAAAATTGTTAATATGGGGGTTTTTTATGACAATTGGCATCTTTTCATACAAGTTCCTAAATAGGGCTGTAACTTGCCATGGTTCTATTTTGAGTTGCATTTTGTAAGTATCTTAGTGTTTTGCAAGTAACTTCACTGGTTTCAAATAAAACACAGGGATTTACATGGGGTATCCAAATGGCAAATCCTGTAGGCAGCATTTGGAGGCATCCCCATCTCCTTGGAAATGGTAAGGGCCTCTGGTATGTGTACAGAGAGGCTGAAGTATGTACAACTCTTCTCAAGCCTCGGCATCTATCTTGGAAGATTTTGCAAAGATAAGTAATGTATGTCATAAACTGATTTTTTTTCAGTGCTTTATTATTCTATTTAGCATTTAAAAGAAGGCTGGCTCTTCCATAGGACTTACTAATTTGAGTTGTTGTGTTTTCTCTATGCCCCATCTACTTTTTTTTAATTTTTAAATTACATGGTTATTATCTGTGAAAATTATCATCAGTGGAATAACTGATAATGAAATGCTGTCCTTGGGCTCTAGAGCTAATAGCCAAATGAGATAACCAGGGAGCAAGAAGGTAAATCTATTACTGGTGTTGCACCCATCTGCAGATTCAGATGGTGTAATATCAGCTGCTCTCCACTCCTGTGAGGAGGATGCTGCTGTTGCTGGTCAGCTACAAACTAAAAGCTGGAAAAAGGCATGACTGGAAGAGGAGGGATGTAAACTTGCACTGAAGACTAAGTCAGACTTACAGCCTGTGGGTTTTTAATGCCCTTTCTTGTAAAAGGGAAGACATTTTAAAAACAAAACAAAAAGAAAAAAAACAAAGAAACAAACAAAGAAAAATCCCAGAAAAAAATCCCAAAACATGAACCCCAGGAAACAAGTTTCTGAAGGATGAGTCTCCCTGTTTGAGTAAGGATCTAGCTAAACAAAAAATAGATTTATGTAGGGTACAAGTTCAGGGTTTATTGTAACAGAAATATAGTGATTTTTTTCTATCTGGAGTTGAATAGGCTCATGTCAATATATAGGAAGACTTCTATACAGAGTAACAAGGGAACAGAATCAAGGCTGAATAAGCTCAGTTAACATTAATATTTTATGTAATTGGGTAACGGAAATTTAATCTTTCCAACAACATGTGACCCTACCAGACACATAGCACAGTCCCTGCACCTGGCAGGAGGAGGTGGGTGAGAAGCTGTTTTGATACTCACATACATTTTGCCATTGAGTATAAATCCAAATTGCCAACTTAAAACTCCCAGGGTAATGTTAAATGGCACGAGGGGAAGGGATTGCTCCAGGCTGTGGTGTGGTGGTAGCAGCATCTGAAGCTGGAATATGGGCAGGTACAGCCACGCACAGGAGAGGGGCAGCCTGCAGCATACAGATGTGAGTATCTCAGTAGTTGGAGCCCAGTGCTACTCTGCAGCCTTTCGAGGTTGGGAACTGCAAACAGTCAACCCCTGGTTGGGTTGGGGCCAAAAAGTGTCAGTTTAAAGGAATTGGTGCTGTTATTGTTAATTAAATCACACCCGCACACATAAATCTGCAAGCAAACCAACAAAATAAATAAATACAGTGCAGAACTTCCTCGCAGAGGGTTTTTCTCACCGCTTTAGCTGGAGTGGAAATGGTGCTGGAGTGTTGCTGTACAGGGTTGGCAAATATTTTTCTAAGTTTGGACTCAAAGCTTTCTTGCAAGCCGCCCACTCTCCTCGCTGGATTCGGGTGGGCTGGAGCCAGCTGGCACCAGCCCAGGGGACCGGTGCGCCAGGTCAAGCAGGAGATGCTGGGATCCAGCAGGGGCTGGAGCACATTGTTCAGCTCCTTTCCCCTTCTGCTTTTTCTCCTCCTAGAGTAAAACCTCCCCCTCTCGGGTGTTCAGTGTCCCTGGGTACACCTGACTTGCAGCAGTCTCAGCCACATTGAGCTTGGCCTGTGTTGGGGAGAGGTTTGCTGCTCTTTTAGCTGTCTGGTTTAGTTCCTACCTAAACGTGCACCTTAATTTAGGCAACTGAATGGGGCTGTTGAGTTGATAAAATTGTTCACATGCCTGGCATTTAGCACACTTTCAAGTACCTTGTTGAACCAAAGACACCTTGCATCTTCGATTTTTGGAGAGTAGTTTTTTTTTTTCTTCCGAAGTTTCCTTTGTACAATTGCTTTGCCAAAAATAGGTTTATTTTGGGGAGCACAGATATAAATTGAATAGAGAATACCAGGCATTATTGTATTAAGTATTCTATAAAGGAAGGTTGATTCATCGGTTTCTAGATCTTACTTATGCCATTTGCTTAGGATGTTTGATTTTTCTATTACCAGTAAGAAAACCAGAAGCTTCTTTCTTCAGAAAGGGCAATGAACACTTCATTATTACTCATGAAATGTAATGTATGCTTTAACAAGCAAAATAGCTACTGTCTGCCCAAAACACATCTATTCATTGTGCAATCAGCAGTTTCATATGTAAAATTAATACTTAAACGGTGCCAGGGGTATTAAATATGTAACTTTTATTATTTAAATGCCCTGAATTTATTTGGAACAGTTACATTTTTCTTGTATATATTTTCATTTTCTTTTTTGAATCTACATTTTTCAGACATCCAGCAATTCAGCTATCTGCAGTTACATACATATTAGCTACTGCTTAATTTATTCCTGTATAATCCAGTATTACTAAATTCTGTGGACTAAGGAACTGATTCTGTTCATTAAAATCAATAGATGCAGTGCTGATCTGCATGTGTGTGGTGTGGTGCTTTCTGTGCTTTATTTTTTTGTAGTATCTGTCCTTCAGCATACAGCAAACTGATACAGAAAGGGTCTGATCCTTTGGGCTTTACTCAGGAAAAATATCTACTGATGTCAATGCCTGAAGTCAGTCTCTTAAAAGGACAGGTTATTTGAAACTGCTGTAGCTATTATTATTTCCTTCTGGCAAAAAATAATCTTACTCATCAAAGCCTTAGAAACAGCATCAAGAAAGCCAAGTTCAGCAGGTCCTGCAGGCACGAGAGCTGTCAGCCATGGCTGTGTGAAAGCACAGCCTGGTACGTCCCAATGACCACTCAACCATCCCTTTTCTTTCTTGTTGTTATTTATTTATTTATGTGCTCCAACTCTTATTGGCATCTAAAACCACTAATCGCTACCCATTACTGTATTTGCTAATTTACAGTGATAACTGTGGCTCTGTTTTCATTAGGAGATGAAAGCCGGGAAATTAAAAAACAAATTACAGGGATGAGAAGATTACTGAATGACAGCACTGGAAGAATCTATCAACGAGTTGGCAAAGAAGGAGAAAAACTGAAGGAGGAGCCCCAAGATTTAGACTTAGCCTGGGCCCAGCGCCTGAACCCCCCTGCGGAGTCCCAGGCGAGCCTTCATCCGTCACAGAGCGGTGCATGGAATGAGTTATCACCCCAAGCCAGCCACTTTTCAGGGCAATACGGAACTCGATCCAAAAGGTTCCAAAATCAGGCTCAAACTGTGGCATCCAATGGTATGACCTGTGTTAGATACTGAGAATGGTGCCTTTTTTTTTTTCCCCTCTCCTTGTTCTCTACTAAATATCTGTTGTGATGATATATTGTACCACTGCACTGAAAGCAGTTGCAGTTCAGAGTCTACAAAATGAGCACATAGTTATCACTTCAAAAAGGTGTGAAAGTGGGCACGGTGCATTCTGCTACCATCTGTCTTAGCTTTTAAAATGGTTTCCTGGTGATAGAATAGAATTACTCAATACCTTTACAAGCTTAATTTCTATACAGTACTTACTAAAACAGCTTTTGTCATTGTTATTAAATTCATGGCTAATTAAATGTCAACCTCTACCACTCCTCTTTGCTGTGAGTAATGTTGCACTGTTGTGACACCACTTGTGGAGCAGGATTCTACTGCCTTTCACAAGGAGATGGCATCAGCCTTATAACAGGCCACTGAACTGCAGGTACAAAATTCCATCACAGCCTTAGGCTTTTACTCCAATGAGACTATTGGAGAAAAGAGATGATGGAGTCTACCTATGAACAGCATGTACTAGAGTGTGGCCAATCCAGTATTGGCAGAGAATTCTGCCCTGAAGTAGATGACAGTGTGCCTTTAAAATGCCTTTTTCTTATTAAGTCCCAGAGGATGGTAGTTTTGCTGCTAGATTAGAAAACTCTGCTGTCAAAACCCCACCATAACAATCTTCTAAATATGGAAGGACCCAAAATTCATCACACATCTCCTTTGTCCTTAGAGGCCCTGGGCACTGGCAGGGACAGTTCTCTGCATGCACAGAAGTGCCCAAGCCTGCATAGATGAGTTGCCTTGTTCCCAAATCCAGAAAGTAGGTGGAGCAGCACCTCTATCCCCTCAGGGGCCTGATTCAGCATGTGAGCTAAAATATGTTGACAGGATTTGGCCCTATATGCAAGAAAATGTCAGCTTTGATTTTTTGTATGTGGAGGAAGGATTCAGTTGACTTATGATCTCTTACAGGTTTGGAGTGGTCTATGGGACATGGAAAGGTCAGATTGAGCAAGCTCCTGGGCTGGACAGGAGGACTGCCCAGGCTCCCAGCTCTTGGGGAACACCCCAGGGGGCACCTCCCTTTGCAGCTGTCCTGTTGCTGACAGGAATGCAATCTTTTGGGTTATTACATAAAGGAGGGTGTGGGCCCTCTCCCCTGGCCACCTTTGAAAAGATGATCTGCATAGCAGTTTGGTTTGAGGTGTCTGCCTCTAGTGGAGTGTTGTCATCATGACTCCTGCTTGGGCTCCAAAGCCTGATCTCTAGGGAAGAAAAGCTTTTGATGCAATTCTGAGCAGCTAGTAAGCCCTGAAATTGCTCCTCACCCAGCACACAGCTCTTCTGGACATTTTAACAGCCTGATTCCCCACGCCACCCCATTCCTTGCATTGGGAGCCTGAGCATCAAATACAGTGTTCTAGATGTTATTTAGAGGATGGACAAAGTTCTCAAAAGCTGGGCCTAGAAATGCTGAACAGCACATCAAGGGAGATACTACTCCTTACCATGGTTTTTAAGTTACCAGAACAAAACTGTTCAAGCCAGACACAAGGCTATTACTTGGGGCTGTCAGACTTAGGTAATCACTGGGGAGATGTCCTGGGATCTGTAGTGGGTGAACTAAGTCCAGAAACTTTCTGTCCACTGTAGATAGACACTATAAAAAATGAAGATATATGTTACAGGCCATCTGAGTTGCTCAAAGTGAAATGTAATAGACACATCAAGTCCATCTCACTGGTGCACTTACCTACTCACAGGGTGAAGGTGGTTCAAGGAGAGGCTGAAATCGATGTTTAATAGGTGCTAGTATAGAAAACATTAATAAGAAAACTATTGACAAAAACAAAAGAGCGTAAAGGAGGAACAGGGCAGCCTAGACATTGCTGCAGCAGAGAGAAGAGTAGGATCTTGAAAACCAAAGGGATTTATTCCAAACCAAGCTTAAGGTGGTGGTTCCACAAGTCAGGATGTTAGGTAGACATCTATGACCTGCTGTATTTAGTGGAAGCCACCTGGGACTACAAACAGTGAGCACCATGTCTGTCCTACCAGAGACAGCAAACTTGCACTTGAGTTTTATTTCTTGCATTCTGTACCAAATCCAACAGTGGTGCTTTTGGGTTGTATCAAGATCATTTTCACTGGGTAGTTCTTGCATGCTTTTCCAGTATAAACTGGTAGCAACACTACAGTGAGTGAATTCCCTCTCAGCAGACCCAACTGAAAGAAAACACTGTCCTGGGCTACTTACTGCTCACATGGAGGAAGTAACCCATATACTTGTGTCATCTCCTTCTCCCAGTCCTACAGGCAGGTATCAAATTTGCCTGCTGGCTGGCTTCCAAAAGAGAGGGAGATGGCTCTTTAAAGATTCCCTCATAAAAATAAAAAGTCTGGTCTCCTTTTAAAATTAAAAATTGATTTATAACAAGTTGAAAAGGGTTGCTTTTGTCCTCTAAAAATGATACAGATAGTGCTTAGAACAATGACTGAGAACACTCTACTAGATATTTCTTACAACACAATAACTGATCAGAGGAGGGAGGATAGAGAGAAAATAAAAAACCCTCATGAATATGTAAGGAGTCAGTAGAACCCTGCTTTGATTTGAAATATTGGTGGTCTCTTTTCCCATTCCCAGTACCTATGGTAGATTTACATGGGTAATTTCTATCAATGCTAATGGAGATTATAAAGTAAATCCCCTATGCCTCAATGGGAAAATAGACCCTTTGGTTTTCCATCAGGAGCCTGTATGCCTGTGTGTTTTCATTAGGAACATGTTATATTGCAACAGGAAAGATGTACAGGTATTTACTGATACAATTCGTTCAAGTTTTCACATGCAATTCACCATGATGTAAAGCCTTCGTTAAGAAGGAAACAAAAGCCACCAACCCTGTTTCCCCTCACAGTCTTTCAGATACCATTTCCAGAAGCCTACTAGAATATTGAATTCTGATCAAGAGAAAGGACGGGCTTTATCCCGATGATCTTTTAGTCTAAAACAACTGAGAAAGGACCAAGGGAAGGATGGTCTGTCTTTGTATTTGTCATCTATTAATAAAATTCTTCTAATTTCTGGGACTCCCATTTCTGGGGTACGTGCTTGTCTTACTGAAGGGTACAGAGTTATGCTGGTGCTATTAAATTATAAGTCATATTATAAATTGAAAGTGATCTACTTAAAAGTCTACTTACAACAGGTAGATAAAGGGTATTGGTAGAGCCAAGTTGAGGGATTCTGATTAATCTGCTGCAAAGCTAAAGATAAAAATATTTTTTCCCCTCTGTACGTGTAACAATGGGCTAAACACCTTATGGAACATTGAAAAGGTAAAATCCCATCCATGCCCCAAGGAACTTCCAGTGAGTAGACTGTGTACAAAGGAAGGGTGAGATCAAACTAGACAGAGTCCTGCTGAGTCAGAAACCTTTTTGTTTTAGTTTGAGATTCTCAGCTTGTTTTCCAGATAACTTTAGTTCTAAAAAATTGTTTTATTTGCAGCTGAAACCTTGGAGAGATTAAGCCAGTGGTGCTTTTGCATTTGCTCAATTTGCAGGGATTTTTTTAACTACTCCATTTATCTTAATACAGTTTTAACAGATTTTATCCATGGATGATATTTTAAAATACCAAAATTTGTAATTGCAGTAGTGTGGAGTATCTAAATATCTGAGGAAAAGAGGAGGGTGACACCCAGAAGGTATCAGCAATCTTTAAGTGATGCATTAGTTTAGCTTTACGAGTAGCTCACCTTTGGAACATGACCGTGAGTTTGCTCAAGTCTGATAGATGTTGCTTCAGGTCTGAAGGAGTGTCTGGAAGGAGGTAGAGAACAAGTGCCTGGAAAGGGAGATTTGAGGATGGAGGGACACATGGGAAGAATGAGGAAAGGTTGGGAGTGATTTAGTGGTGGCCAGATTTTCAGCTATTTCAAATGAGGATTAAAGTCGGGGGATCTGTGTGGGTCTGACATCAGGGATGTCTGATGAAAGAACACAGCCCAAACCTAAAAAGGTATTAAAAACCTGGTTTGGCTTAAGAGGAAAGCAGAAGTAATAATGAAAAATGGGAAGATTTATAAGTGGAGATTAAATGAATTGCTTATGTTCACTTTAGCTACCTAATGATTAAAGAGCACCTGATAAGTGTTAGGCTATGGAAGAAAAAGGGAAATACACTGTCTCACATGTGACATCAAGTGAGGTTATTTTGTTAGGTGCATTTGTACCTATCTTCATAAAATGGCCATCCCTCCTCTTGCATTCTGTGATGGGCAGTAAAATATCCATCAATTTAAATGACTGTAAGGACATTTGGAAAGGAAGGGAGGTACATCCCATCTACCCTAAGTTTCAGCCAGACACTGTTAGGCGTTTTGTTGAATTTTGAAATTTTTATTTGCAGCATTAAAACTTGTGATACAGCTGTCTTAAGCTAAAGTGCAGGATACAACTATCCAAGCAAAGTTTGAAATCCCTCAGCTCTTACAGCCTGTTCTAATTCAGAACAAAAAAATGCAAAACTTCTGGAAAGTATAGCAGTAATAAAAGCACTGCTGAAGGCTAGAACTAGAACTATGTAAGTTCAGTTAAACACTAGTAAGAATTCTAGAGAAAGGAATCTCTTGAGCTACTATATCAGTTTTCAAAGGGAAACTATGGAAAGTCCATGTTGTAGGTCACAGTGATGGAAAACATCATAGAAAACAATCCCACCCTAGCAAACAGAAGATCAGATTTGAAAGCTTTCCTTGCTGGTGGTTCTTTCCTGTCCCTTTTTTTTTTTTTTCCCCTCCAAGCAGGTTATTTTATTTCCATTCTCTATTCATCACATGGTAAAGAATCACCTATAACATTCAAGCAGTTTAAAAATTCCTAGACCCTCATTTTATGTACAGTACAAACCTTTATTGCACAGACTGTCTTCATTCTTCGTAAGACTGTTCCAGGAGACGGGCTTTTTGTGTGTGTGTGATAAAATGAGTATGTTTGTAATGAGGTTTGGTACTTTTGTTATTCAGCATGAACCAGCCTGACATAGAGAGCCCTGCTGTGAGGAGCGCATTATATTCACACTCTGGGAAGTCTTCTCCAACCCACGTAACATTGCATCCCAATTCAATGTAATTGCATGTATTAGTAATTGAATAAAAACTAGTGGTCCCTTAAAGGAATCATGTTGAAAATTATTTCTGTTCATGCTTTTGATCTAATTTTACAACCTGATATATTGATCAACACCTGCTAATTGTTGTGTGGGTTATTTTGTGTGGGTTACATCTTGCCCATTTCATTCTTTTTCAGGAGAAATCCCAATGGTGAATTCATCAGTTGGACCAAACTGCTGCACGTGTAATTGCCAGTCAACCCTGCAGGCAATTCTTCAAGAGCTCAAGACCATGCGAAAATTGATGCAGATTCAAGCAGGTACAGTGACCAGTCCCATATGTGTGTACCTGTGATAAGCATCGAGTTGAGGATGGCCCAGTTTGTTGCAAGGGTGCTGGATGAGATGGTCTTTGGAGGTCCCTTCCAAACCCAGACTGTTCTATGATTCTGTGATCTTCCTGTTAGGGAATGGTCTAGGAAATTAAAGTCTGTGTGGGCACTCAGGAGAACCTGGATTGTTTCCCACTCTCCTGATGTATCGTTCAAAGTCCAATTTTCACAGATTTCTTGAAAGGGCAACTTCTACTTTTCAGATCCTTACCTCTAACATGGGCTTTTGTGTTGTAGCCTTTTAAGGCTAAATTGAAAAGAAAATTAATGTGATCGCATACATAATGAGAGCTGAGTGGACAAGTCAATATGCCATAACCATGTGCAGTTTATTTTCATGGTGTATTGATCCAGGGGTGCCAAATGCTACTTTACCTGTGTTCTGCTTACCAGTTTGCTAATCTTATGGGTAAGAAAAATGAAATTTGAAGGTAGCTGAAAGTTACCATATAGCTCTTAATTCAAACCTCTTTCAGCTCTGTGGTAGTCTCAGCTGAGCTAGCCACTGCATGTTGAGGCCTCCACCCTTCCTCTGGCTGTGAAGTACCAGCTTTCAGTGTGTATCCCAGCAATAATCTGTTTGCTGGGGAAAATTATTGAGTCTAGTTTTCTGCTGGGCTGAGAGCTGAAACAGAACAGTGCAGAACCAGAGGAGTAGTTGAGCCAGCAAGATAATGAGAACATGTCAGTAGAGTTAGGTTCTTATAGGCTGATGTGAAGCTGAAGTTCTGTGCTACCTAAAAATTTGTGTTAATACTAATGAGGAGATAGAGATGTTGGAGATTTTGTCAGTTGACTTGCCCATTCTACATGAGTGGTGGGGACTGGAGCCATGGAGGCTTCTCTCGTGGAGAAGCTGGATAAGACCTTTGCGAGAAAAGGGAGTGTTGAGTAATCAACTGAAATACGGGTGGAGTAAAGGGCTGACTAAAATCCTTGTCTCCACGCTGTGTAATGTTTGAGTGAGTGATGGCAATGATCAGACAGGTTTTGTAATATCATCTGGCACACATAAAAATGCTTTTCTAGAAGTCATCACTTTACAAAGAAGAACACAAAAGCCCAGTTTTACAATTTTTGCTGGTACATGGGATTCTTTATGCGGTCACACCAACTTCATTGAAGTTACATGATTGATAGAAAAATGGCTTGTGAGTGAAAGTTCGAAAACGTGGGTCTATGCCAAAAGAGCTGACTCCTCAGTAGCAGGAATGTTTCTTATTTATTATGTATATACAGAGTAAATACCTTAGTTAATTCATGAATCTTTTCACTTGGAATACTTCATGTTTTCTGAAATTATGGTTTTGCAGAGCAAAAAAATTTGGCATTTTTGTTGCTTAAAAAAAAAAAACAAACAACCCACCACAACAAAAAAACTCCTAAAATTCAAACTTGTAAGTGAAAGTGTAATCACTTATTTTAGTATTCAAACACCCTACTGTCTTAATTATAAATTACACACCGCAGTCTTGTAAATCCTTGCCAGAAATGAAATATTCCAGAAATCTTGTAAAAAACAATATGCAGAGGTTTGGTTTTTTCCCTCAAGCTTTGTAGATGAGGACTTTTCTGTAGCTTTTTCATATCTTGAATGAGTTTGATCTGCATGTATAGCACTTCTGGCTTTTTCTTTGTTTTGACCTTGATCTTAGTAGTTTATCCATACATATAATTGTATCTTGATAGCATCCTTCTGGAGGGCTTGTTCATATTGGTACAGGTTCAGGACTGGTGCCTTAATTTATACGAAAGATTGTGGATAATGGAAAATGCAAAATACTGATAAATGTAAAATACAGTTTTTTATATTTCAGAGGTAATACATGTCAGTTTTTGTGTAAGAGCAAAACAAACTGATGCAACTTTGGGTTACTTTTGTCCCCAGAAATTAAACTATTGAATAGTATTTTCACTCATTCTTGACATAATGGTACTTCGAAATATTCTTGCTGAGCTAATTAACTTGGAGACCACAGTCATAAAAATAACTGTAATTGCATTAGCACTTGTATTATCTTACTTTATCAGGAAGAGATCCTCAAAGACAGTGAGATTCTCAGTCATTCAGAGGGCACACAAATTAATCATCACTTAAGTGCTTCATGTCACCAACCATCCAGTGGTCACTAGGAAAAAGAACTGTGTATTCCTAAGTTTCTTAAAATACTGTTCATCAGTATGGCTTGAAAAGCGTCACAGCAGAGCTCACTGTCATTATCCCCATTCTACAGATTGGAAAATTATGCAAAGGTGATAAAACTTATTTGTTTCCTGTGCACCAGCAGCCCTGAAAATCACATCACTTATCTAGAAAATAAGTTCAGTGTGTCGGTAGTTTAATGGTGCATCTGTGATTATTCATGGGCTTTTGTCTACAAAATGAATGCATTAATTTCTTTCATTCAGTTGGGACTCAAAACAGACAGCAGCCTCCTGCTCCTCTGATTTGTGCACAGAAGTCAACAATATCAAGAAAGAGAAATAAAAAGAGAAAACTGCCCCTCAAAGCTGTTGAAACAGTTACCATGAATAAGAAACCCAGCTCTGCAGAGAACGAGAAGAGGCTGACAGCAAACTCGGAACCATCAAGTCTGCAAGCAGTTGAACCCCCCCTGAAACCAGAAACCCCTGTTTCAGGGTTTGGAATTATCCTTGAATCGGCTTCATCAGATGTAAGTTAAAATTTTAACATTCATGATTGCAAGATTTTGAAATATTGACTTATTCAGGAGAATCAGTACTCAAGTCACATTGATGCATCTTCCCACTTCTTGGTAGAATAAACAAGCAAATCTTGGGTAGGAGTGAATGGGTTTTGAGGTTTTTTTTCCCAACTTTCACAAGCATGAAGTTTTCCCTTGAGTCCAAAGCTCTTGTTTTTTGAGCTTTCAGTGGAAATTGAAAGCCAATGCTAAGAGGCACAGTTGAGATGAGGAGCCATGAAAAGTGCAAGGTGTGTAAAGCATTCACAGCCCCATCATTGCTGATGAGCCCATGGTGTCCACACATGTCTTTATCCTGCCAAGGAGTATTTATGTGCTTTCCTGCCTTTCTGGTCCCACTGGCTTTGAGGGACCAGAAAAGGGGTCTGGGAGGAACCAGAGGGACTCCTCACCTCTAGAAAATTCATATTCTGTCTTTGCTGAATTGGGTCACTTGATCTTGATTGCTGTGGGTGCTGGAGTAGGGCCTCAGCACTGTTGATGATGTCAGTGTAAGTAAAGAGGCCAAAATTTGCCACTCTAAGAATGTACACTTTTCCCATAGAAAATTGCAGTAAGCACGTTTTCTTGATTCATGTACACACTGATAGAAATTCCATGTATCTGGTGGATGATTGGCTTTGTTTAATGACCTAATTGATGTCATCCGAACCAGTTCACCGATGAGTAAACTGTTCATTAATTCCTCTAATATATTTTTAATTTTGAGCAGGCTCTTTCCAATTTCCTAAGTACTATGAGCTAGAAAAACATAATTAAATTCAGTATCAATAAGCATAAATGAAAACAATGCAGCAGATAATATTCTACCCTTCTGGAAGAGGGAACTAATAATAAAAAAGAGCAGTCAGGATAATTCAGTTAGAGAGATGCAAGCCACACCACTAATTAGGTTGCAGTCTCATGCCACAGAGTCAATGTAGTGATACAGAGTAACTAGTTTGATGCCTTTTTTCAGGGGGTTTCCTTTTGTAGTACTGAGCTTAATAATGTTTGAGGTAAAGGTTTAGGGAGGACTGGTGATTTATCTCCAGGATGCAATTTGTGCTTATAATTTTTCTTTGCTTGTGGCACTCTTGTCAGCTTGAAACAGGGTTTTGAAAACAGTTTTGTGCTTGCAATGGAATTTAATTTGGCTTATGAATGTGTTCCATCGCTGGACACGATTCTTTGTAGATTCCTTAGTTGACCTAAGGGAGAAAAGAAGAGAAAACATGTGGCTCATAAATCAGGTCTTCATGTGTCCACCCATGCTTGAGCCCCCGCTTGCCACAACAGTTGTTTGACTAAATTTACAGAGCCAGAACCCCGAGACAAACAAATTGATTCTGTTTTGTCTTTGGAAAGAAAACATTTGAGTTCTGAAAACAGATATATTTAATGTGAAAATAAAATGTGACCTTAAATATATTGAGAAGGCTTAAGAAAGTCACTTCTTTGAGAACAAATGGCAGCATTAGCTTTTTCTACTTTTTCATAAGCGTCTCTGGTGTGCTCACAACCAGCATGTCTAGGTGCCTGAAAAAACCTCAAAGGCATTTTAAAAAGCACCATAAATGAATGTTCCCTTGAGAATATTCCACAGGTTGTCTGTAGTGTGTGCTATGTCATACGTCACCACTGCTGCCACTGCTATTTTGCCAACATTTATTGAACTTGAGGAAGAATCCAAGTTTGATGGGTATAAAATTGGGGCTGCAAAACCAGTGCAATTAGTTCAGACCTGCTGAGATGAAATACTGCTACTTAGAGAGGTGGAAAATGTCTTTGTGAGACAAACCCTTAATATGGCCCATGGATTAGAGAATCTGCTTTTTAAATGTAATGATCTGATTACAGCTCTTAATCGAACTTTTGTTTGTTTTACAGTTGTAATATTTCATTTATAGCCTAATAATTTTTAATCTACATACTACAACTACTAAAATATCTAGAATTAAATCTAATTCACTGCCTGTTAGTATTAGCAGAGCAATAGCCTTTAGCATTCAGGTCTTATTTATTTTGTTGTACACAAATAGCTTACCCACCAGTTACTTTTGCCATGATTATTATCTATTAATAAGTGCTTTTTCTTTGAGAAATCACATTCAAAGTGATCATAAAGTTCAAATGGCTACTGATTGTCTTTGATTGAAGAATAGCTAACTACTGAAGGAAAGCAAGAATAAATCATAGTTTTGCCTTCAAACTGTTTAACTGAGAAACAAATTGATCCCTATATTAAGAATAAAACAGTCAAAACTCAAATAATACTAACTTCTCCACACTGGTACAATGGCAGGGTTTGAAATGTATTTTTCAGCTGTACTGTAGGGTGGTTGGTGCACCTGCCAAAGCATAATGCAGGTGTCCTAAGGTAAGACCAGGGAAGTGGGAAACCACCCACAGAGCAGAAGAGAAAAACCTCACTTGATCTTGATTTTTCAGAAGATGAAAGCAAGGCCTCATGATCCTTCTGGCTTTTGGGGTTTTAAGTAGGAGGTATCAGAAAAGGTATGACAGGAACAACTGGCTTTTGGTGAGAGTACCAGCAGTAGTGTGGCCAGCAGGACCAGGGCAGTGACTGTCCCTCTGTACTCAGCACTGGTGAGGCCTCACCTCAAATCCTGGGGTCACTTTTGGGCTTCTCATTACAACAGAGACATTGAGGGGTTAGAGCATGTCCAGAGAAGGGTAATGGAGCTGGGGTGTTTATCCTGGAGGAGAGGAGGCTCAGGGGGGACCTTATCACTCTCTGCAACTCCCTAACAGGAGGGCATGTAGCCAGGTGGGTGTTGGTCTCTTCTCCCAGCTAACAAGTGATATGACAAGAGGAAATGGCCTCGAGTTGCACCAAGGAAGGTTTATTTTGGATATTAGGAAAAATTTCTTTCCCAAAACAGTTGTCAAGCACTGGGAGAGGCTGCCCAGGGAAGTGGTGGTAGTCACCATCCTTGGAGGTATTGAAAAGATATGTAAATGTAGCACTTGGGGACATGGTTTAGTGATGGGTTCATGACTGGACTCAGTGATCTTTAGGGCTTTTCCCAATGTAAACTTTTCTGTGGTTCTATAATTTCTCTGGCCTGGGTGACTGTATCATTGAGGTCATCTGAGATGGCTGTCACAGTAACAGAATAGGGCGGGTATCCTTCATCACCATGTCAGCTGCATTCTGGTTTTTGATTTACATGAAGCAGAATTTTTCCCAAGTTGTGAACTTGTCCTGCATTTATTTACTCTTGAACATGTTTTCTGTCACCAGAAGTTTAGAGGTAACATATTAAAAACCCACCTACATCCAAATATTGTCAAATGTCGGTAGCTGGCTTTTCTGCTGGATCCAGCATTTTGAAAGTTCTTGAGGTAAAAAACCAAATTTTTGTCCAGAACAAGCTGAGGTACTACATGCTTCTTAGAACTTTGTTGTTGTTGTTGTTGTTGCTATCTGCATGTTTTAAGATTCTTCATCCTGGCTTCCCAAAGCATTGTAATCTTCAGTTTGATCCCACAGCACACATCCATATCCCATGACGGTACATGCTTTGGAAATATTCTACTTGCTGAAACACTCTTCATACTGATTTTTAGAAATCCATGGGAAAATAACTACACAGCCAAATTGTTCTGAGACTGGCAGCCCTTTCTTCTATCTAGACTCAAGATGTTCACAGGTTATATGATGGGAGATGGCATTTGCTCTTGCTCTGTAAACATCTTTGAAAATGCATCATCATTGGTGGATATAGTTCATGTAGGGGGAAAAAAAGGGCAAGTTCTTAGGAGCAAAGCTGTAATGTTGGCTTATTTCTTCATGTCACGATCACTGATTCTTTTACCTCCTTGCCAACTTTTAAACAATATTTAAAAAAATTTACTTTATTCACAACTTGTCTTCACTCTAGATGTATAATTACTCCCTGAAGAAGTCTTACCATAAGCATTGTACGGTACTCACAGAAGAAAATTCTGCGAATACTGTTCATGTAATTTCTGATATGTACAGGCAGGGGTAGCAAAAAGACTCTTGGTAAGGGGACTTCCTCCAAGGCCTTTGTCTACTTTGGCCCTCAGTGTACTTGAGAGAAGACTCTTGTGAAATACAGTGTGATTTTCTTTTCTTCCCCTCCCTTTCACCTTCGCTGTTGAGGATTTTTGTACTGAAATAAGCTGTCTGTCTAACATCACCCTCTTCTAAACATGCAATTTGGGACTATGAAAAGGAGGGACAAATGGATGCTCAGCAAGTGCTGGCTCCAGGGGCAACCTCGAACTCATCTGCTTATACTCATATGGGCCATATCTTCACTGGAAGCCACATGGAATGGGCCAGTATGCCTGCATTTGTGCTTCTTGGAAGTGCCTGGCTGCCCCACAGCACTTCTCAGCATTTGGCAGTGAAACAAGTCCATTAAATGGTTTATATAAATGTCCAAAAAGCATCGCTTAGGAGCACTGCTCTGGGATGATCCTCTGCTTTGTCGTCATTACCCAACATTGAAAGGTGTCTCTTGTCTTTTTGTTAGCTGTATGCCTAGAAATTATGTCAGTAATTGTTAAGTTTTACAGACACTAGACAAGGAGTGTGATTGTTTGATTTGCCTTTTAAGGTGCTTATTCACTGATGGGGTTTGATTTCAATGAATTAGGCTGCTGTGGTCCTGAATAGCTGGGAAGAGATTCATGGTTTGATGAAGTGATTGTAAAGACTCAGCAGATGCATGATTGAAGTAAAATAATGTCTTTGAATGCTCGTTTAATTAAAACATTTGTATTCTTTTGGTAGCCAGAAGTGCAACTTGCAGAAGGCTTTGACGTCTTCATGCCGAAATCTCAGCTGGACTCTATACTGTCAAACTATACTCGCTCAGGAAGTCTGCTCTTTAGGAAGCTGGTCTGTGCATTTTTTGATGACAAGACTTTGGCTAACTCTTTACCAAATGGCAAAAGGAAAAGAGGGCTCAATGACAACCGGAAAGGACTAGACCAAAATATTGTGGGTGCAATAAAAGGTATGTTTTCTGCTTTCTTTCATATGTGTAATTAGAACATATTCTCAGCTAAGGAGAGTGTAAGGGGATTAGAATTTCTGACGTGTGTTAGGTCTATTAAAATATGCAGTCTTATTTTTATTCCCTTTCATTCACTTGTTAAAAATAGCTTCTACAGGGACAGCTTGTGTTAATTTTAAGCCAGTGATCCTGGTTTCTGAAGTCAAGCTCTAAGGTTAGAAACTCAGTGTTCGTATAAGATAATTATTTTTTCCCCCAGATATCAGAGATGCAAAGAAATCTTGAAAACACAATGACAGTGTAACTGATACCCTTCAATCAAAGTTCTGAGTCTTGCACTGTATATGACTGTGTCTGTTCTGTAAATTGTTCAGTAGTTGGTGGCTGGATTGGGGAGAGATGGAGGAAGATAATACTGGCATGAGATGAGTTGGATGGTCATAAGTAAAATGGTCCTTCTCTTGGGGGAGCAAATTTCTTGGTGTGAGCACCTTCTGCTGGGTGATTTTCTTGGCAGTCACTGCTGTCTAGATTGCAGAAGCACACATGTACCTTCAAACTCTGTGATGACAGCATGTAAGGAGCTGGTATTAGGCCAGAAATTCTTAACTGGATTCTATTTTCAAATCTGATATTGGAGGGACAATACCCACATTACCAAAAGACAGGCCAAAAACAAGCTGTAAGAGTGGATCTTATTTTAGAGGCTGTGACTTGTTCTCAGGTACAGATACTAACTTAGGAGACACAGGGCAATAAGAAGAGCTTCTGTAAGTCCATTGGCAGCAAAAGGAGACAGGAGAATCTTCTGCAACCACCTCTGTGCCAACTTTTGGACCCCTCTCCCCATGAAAGAAAGGCATTGACAAACTGGCTTGAATCCAGTGGAGGGACCACCAAGACTTAATGACTTCACTGCTTACCTGCCTCAGTACCAGATGAGGAGAGGCTGGGAGAACTGGAGAGAAGATTATTCAGGAGAAACCTTACTGCTGTTCAAAACTACCTAATGGGATGATGTGGAGAAGTGGAGTCATATTTTTCTCAGAGGCACGAGAGGCACTGAACATATGGAAAATTGCAATTTGATATGAAGAGAAGCATTTTCAACATAAGAGTGGTTGAGCAGTGCAGTAGGGGCTCAGAGGGGCTGCAAGATCTCCATCCCTGGAAATATTCAAAATGGTACTTGGTCACAGGCCACAGCATTATGATCTAGTTGGCCATGCTTTGAGCAGCAATCTGGGCATGGAGGCCTTCAGACAACCCTCTCAAATGTGCAATTCTGCAACAAAGTGTATGTTGTGCCTATGTCATAGTCCTAATATATCTTGCAGAGCAGCTGACAGACTTTCTTACAGTTACGCTTGTATTTAGGTTTAAATCACAAACACTATTTTGTACCTTTTCTTGAGCTCAGTAATCTGCAAAAAATCTGAGTCTGAATTCTCTCTATCTATATCTCATTGTTCCCTAAAAGCTTTAATAAATAAGTTAAATGAAAGAGGACTTCAAAATTACTTCAAAAAACCCACTCTAATTTGAACAGCACTTGATAAAAGAAATGTTTTACAGTAAATGCAACAGCACTACTAAAATAGCAGCTGGTACCCACTGCAGAGAGCAGTGTTTCTCAGTAGCTAAGGTTGTATTAGTGGAGCAAATTCTGAGGCTTGGCTTAACTTCTCCCCTTGAGTTTAGGAGAAGAAAGGAGGGACTTGTAGTTCCAACAAAAGAATTTCATCTGTGATGGTACTATTAGGTACCACTGCCATAACAGTTATCTTTATTGGCATTTGCAGTATTGCCCAAAGGCTAGTGCCTGATCCCTGATAGGGAAGCCTGTCTCTAAAAGGCTGTGATGGAATAAGATGCCAAGGTCTGACGTCCTGTGGATCTTCACTCAGTCTGGCTCCAATAGCACCCTTATTCCCTCCAAGGAGCTGGGCTATCAGACACTGTGGTTTCATTTATTCTGAGAAATAACTGAGCCAGTATGAAATCTCTGCAAGAACAACATCATGTTGTCTGCATTATTATCATTAGGACATTCGTCTACCACATGCCCAAATATACTTTAGTGGCGCTTTTAGTCCTTTTCCATGACAGAGATATAAAAGGCTATATTCATGACAAAAATGGGCAGAGAATTTAAAGAAGGGACTGTTGGCTTGAAAATCACTCTTCCTGTCTGAAAACATTTTCACTGCCATCCTTACAAGTAATTTAATGCTTCTGCAACAGAATTATTAACCGGGGAGCAATTCTCTCTTTTGACTTTGGGTATTCAGTGGCACCTCTTGTATCAGTTGCAGTGTTTCTCCTGGGCAGTCAGCTTCTCTTGTAAGTCATTCAGAACTGGGAAAAAAAAAAAAAAAAAAGATGGAGTAAAACTAGTCAGAAGCAGTTATTTTTCCTTTGTATTGTTGACTAGAAATTCAGCCAGTGAAATCTTTCCCTGCAGAAATCATTGAGCTGTGTTCAGATATAAGTGTGATGTGTCCCTCAGGGATCCATAATGCGACCAATGCAATTTAATGTATTTTCATCAATGACTCAGGTTTCTAGTGCACCCTCAGCAAGTTTGCAGATGACACCAGGCTGAGTGATGTGGTTGGTTGACAAGAGGGAAGGGATACCATCCAGGACCTTGGCAGGCTGAAGGAGTGGGTCCATGTCAACCTGATCTTTAACAAGACCAAGTTCAAGGTCCTGCATCTGGGTCAGGGCAAACACCAGTATCAGTACAGTGGTAGATAAAGGGATTGAGAGCAACCCAGCAGAGAAGGATTTGGGGGAACTGATAGACAAAAAATTATATAGGAGCGAGCAATGTCACAGCTCAGAAAGTCAGCTGTGTCTCACGTGGCATCACAAGAGCTGTGGGCATGATTCTGTGCTTCTGCTCCACTGTTGTGAGACCCCACCTACAGCGCTGCATCCAGCTCTGGGAAAGAGCACAGGAAAGACATGGACCTGCTGGAACAGTTCCAGAGGAGGCCACCAGGATGGTCAGAGGGCTGGAGCACCTCTGCTATGAAGGTAGACTGAAAGATTTGAGGTAGTTCAGCCTGAAGAAGAGAAAGCTTTAAGGGGACTTTATTGTGACCTTTTAATGTATAAAGGGGGCCTGTAAGAAAGATGAGTATGGATATTTTACCAAAGCCTGCAGTGGCAGGACAAGTGAGCAGTGGTTTTAAACTGAAAGAGGATACATTTAGTTGGACATTAGGAAGCCTTTTTTTTTTTTTTTGATGATGATTATGGTGATCAGGCCTTGGAACAGTATGCCCAGAGAAGCTGTGGGTGCTCCGTCCCTGGAAGGGTTTAAGATCAGCTTGGACAGGGCTTTGAGCAATCTGATGAAGTCCAAGATCTCCCTACTCATGGCAGTGGGATTGGACTAGATGACCTTTAAAGTCCCCTTTCAATTCAAACCCATCTATGTTTCTGTAATAGAAAGTTTGTTAATACCATACAGCTTGGGTGCACTAGAAAGGGCAGGTCCCATCTCTCCTGCCTCCTTGCTGTTGTATTCCCATTCCTTTTTGTCCACATTTTTATTTCTCTAATCACATATTGAGTAGTTGCCTGTTTTAAGTAAGTAGGAGTCGCAAGTCATTGATCAGGTTCCCATTGTGTCAGGTAGATTCAGAAGGGAAAGATTATTTCTACTTTCAGAAAGATGATGTTTGTTGCAAATCAAACACTGTGAATGTGTGGGGATGTATTGACTTCTGTGGGCAGCCCTCAGAGTTGGTCTGATGTCCTTGCAGATCAGACTGCAAGGAAAATGTTGCTGATCCCTGCCTTGCCATGGTTTTGTGAAGCTGTTAACATGGAAGGAGTTTGGAGGTGGGGATTACTTTTGGTTCCCTTATACTTAGCAGGTAGTGCTGCTTCAAAAGTGTGTGTGTATAAAAATACTGAATTGTCATTTTTTTGTTGCACGTTTTCCCAATCTCATTTGTGTGATATTTATTCTCAAGGATTACAAATCCCTTGAGCTGGGACCAGCTTTCTCTCTTTGTTTGCCAGTCATAATTGGACACATGGGCTCTGAGACCTCTGACCAAGTTTACAATAGCAATACTAACTGCAAGAATATTTTTTCTATTTCTGCACTTGTTTATTTTTTTGCACACCTCTCAGTTGCATGATGAAAATCAATTGCATCAGTTTCACTCCATTTATAATTCTGTATTTTTGGTATAACACTGTTAGGTTTGCTGTAAATATGAATTTAAAGATAACATTGACCCTCTCTGTACCTTTTTTACAAAACACAAAATTGGACCTGTAGGATATTTCTTTTTTCTCAGTAATGGTGCTTCCTTTTTTTTTTTTTTTTTTTTGTAGCTTTATAAAAATTCTGTTCCATCTGGTTTGGCAGTATAAGAACTGTGGAGATTTCCACATTGATTGGACTTTACTCTTTCATCACTTTGCCTGCAGCCTTAGGAACCTGACCAAGAGGCCACCAAATGACCAGATCTTCAGCTCCCTACCTGTACCATACGGCAGGCAGCATTTACAAGTGCCTGTCATATCTGAGACTCAGTTCTAAGTACACTGTTACTTTTCTGTGATCAGTTTGTGTGAAATTCATGAAGACATCAAGTGTAAACTGTTTCTCTGGGACAGGCTTTTATATGTAGTAATGATGCCATTCCTGTGATATTTATGCAGCCAAATCACTTATGAATGATGAACTTGTGAAACATTGGGTTTTATTCTCATAATCCTACATTTGGCCATTAAAATTCTATTTGATAAGTGAATATTGTTATATATTTTGATTTAAATCTTCTCCAGTCTCCTTTTCTCCATTTTTGGTGGCACATTTCAAAAAGGTGGTATCTTTTTATTTCAGTCTTTACAGAAAAATACTGCACTGCTAACCATGTGGATAAACTTCCTGGTCCTAGGGACTGGGTCCAGATTCTTCAGGATCAAATTAAGCTTGCAAGAAGACGGTTAAAAAGAGGCTCAGGTATGTATAAAAATATGAGGAACAACATGTGAGTGTAAGCTTAAAAGCTTAGAGCGTTTGTATCCACAGAAGTGTTTTTCCTGTTGGCTTTAGAGTTGTACTTGTTCAATTAGAACTCTAAAACTTTACAGGTTTCTGTGGGTTTGGAATGGTAGCAGGCTTAGGAGCTGTCACTACAGACATGTTGAGTTTGAGTCTTTCTCAAATGTTGTCTCCTTTCCTTTTGCATCCAAACTCTTCTTCCCAGAAATTAGCTGATCCATCTAGGGTTGCAGGTAGAAGTTTTTTAATTCTGTTATTTGGTCTGACAAGCCACTCGCTGTACTGTTAAGACATAACCCAACTGACCTTTCCCTCTACACTATATGTGTCTGGAAGAATAGATGAGTCTTCTCACATTCCTTGTGAAAGAATCAGCAAAACAACCCCAAAACAAACAAATAGAAAATTCAGCCACCTACCCTCGTTGTACCGGCAAGGCTCTGCAGTTCATGGGAGGCAGCTTGCCAGCAGTGACAGGTCATCTAAGCAGGGTTTTGCAGCAAAGCTGCTCAGCTTGGGCTGGGATAACCTGGATGCTTGGGACCAGCCTGCAGTGAGCTCTGTGCTGAGTTTTCACCCCGACAGCGTGCAGCTTGTGAGCTCTCAGCTCCAGCCATGAACGTGCAGCCTGGAAATCCCCAGTAAAATTCTTGGGAAAGCAGTGTTACTGATTAGGAGACATGTAATTACCTTATAAACCAAAACTAGTCTGCTTCCCATCTTCATCCCTCCAGTCCTACAAGGGTCTTTCTCCATGCGAGGCTTCACTTCCTCTTTCTCATCCTGCAGTTTTCTTAAGGCTCTCTCAGGGTTCTATTCCTTGCCTGCCCCTCCCTGGGCATATCTGACACTGTGGTCTGAGGCACTTCCTTTGTGCCACCTCCTTAAACACAGACCTTTGCTGTTACTGTATTTAGCTGCCTGCCTTTCCCCCTCTTCCCTTCTGCCCATCACCACAATTAAGTGCTGTTAGCGACCATGGGCTGACGGGATGGGAAACCTGATGGCTCCGCAGGGGATGTTCACCCTGTGGTCCCTGGTGGTGAGCAAGACCGCAGGAAATGTCCTCTCCATCTCCCTGTCTCATAGAGCCAGCCTTTTCTGTCCAAAGCTGCGTGTCTGAAACACACACTTAGGCTGGCATCTGAAATCATTCTCCACAATGTTATTAATGCCAGGAGGGAAAAGCATAAGACAGAGGAAAATGAGAAACACCCAGAGACAGAAATAACACAGGAGGAGGAAAAAAGTGCAGATTATTCGGTGGCATAAGCTTCCCAGGGTAGAGAAACAAACTAGCGCTGGCCTTAAAAAGGGTTTCTTGTGTGTGTTGGGGGAGGGAGGGCAGAGGGATACAAGATAATCTTGTTAAAGGCAGTGTCAGATTACTGGTGTTGTACAACAGAATTGCTTTCTGCCCCTTCGAAGGCTGCCTGTCGGCCTCCCCAGGACAGGAGGGTGGAAGTGGGATGTCAGGAAGTGGGATGTAAGGTGAAGGGTGCAGTGCAGGATGTGGGGAGTAGAGGGTCCTTGGGTTGTCTGTAGAAGATCCCTCAGGAAAGAGGATTGACCTAATTTTGTTTTGATTTTTATTTTCTTTCATCCTTTTTTGCCTCTGCAGGATATTAATTAAAATGACAATGACATTCAGCTTTTGCTTTTCAAATGGGGCCACCTCTATCTCTGGTCCTTGCTCAGGATGGGTGAATCTAAGCAGAGGTTATTATATGTAAGCTAGCAAGACTATGAAGGAAAATAAATGAAGCTGACTAGTGTGCCAGAATCAGATAGGCTCCCCTGTCTGTGCTGCAGAGGGAAGGTAACTTGTTCACCTGTATGTGGATACATCGTGAGCAGCAGTGTACCTAGCAGCCCCTCAAGTTTATTTGTTGAAAAAAAACCCTGCACAATACCTAGATTGGTAGAAAAGCTCTTTTTTTGTGCTGTTTACTGGCCAATCCCTGAAGTGCCCCAGTTTCTCTCTGATATTGCCACAGGCAGACATGCTGTTTTCAGTGTGTCAGGAGTGACTGAACACACCACTGTGGCCACTTGTACCTTTCCATCTGCTGCCATCTCCTCTGGTGGCTGTAGCTAACCAAACCTGAGCTTGCACTGAAGCAAAGAAGTTTCCCAGGCCTTTGTGACAGCAAAACAGTAGATGGGAGCAGATAGCTGGTTGCAGTAACATCTTCATGTTGTTGAAATAAGATCTGTTGGTACTTTCATGCTACAACTGTGAGCTCCTGATATGAGGAATCTAGAGTTGACCAGGCAACAGATTCATCCATTCCTGTATTTTGTGTCCAGAAATGGCTGTTAGCAGATGCCTGGGGAGGTCTGTAGGGTCAAGGGAAGGATGTTGTGGTGTTTGGTAGCATACCCTCTCTCAGCCCTCTGCAGCTTTATCCTGATAAAGAACCAATGATGTTGGAATTATGCACAATTTCTCTGTTCATTGTGAAACCAATACCAAAATTGTGTGTAATTTACAGAGACCAAAACAGGAGGGAAGGGCAGACATGGAGAGAGAAGCTCTTCCAGGACTTCATGTTGTAAAACTTGGCTTTTAAGTATTTTAAAACTATGGGACTTGCAGCTCCTGAGATGTGGGATTCATCACTCTTCTGGATGAGCTCTTGAACTCCTCCAGTCTGCCTGTGGCCAGTGCAGCAGAAGCTGAGCAAGTATCCTATGTGCATTCTCTCAGGGCATTCTTTTTGAGTTTTGCCTCCACTTGCTCACTGGAACCTGCCAGCTGAGGTTGTGGGGACAGACTAAGGTGCCCAAAGAACAAATGTGAGCCAGCATTAATCTAACTTCACCCAGGACTTTCTGAGCCAATGTGTCTCCCTGCTGCTTGATCGCATTATTTATCTACATCAGTTCCTGGTTTGTCGTAATGCACAGGCTTTATATGGAGAAAGCTTAAGATGATCCATTTATTTGAGAGGTCACAAGACAACTTTTTAGTCAGCATTGTGTTGGGCTAAATTTTAACAGCAGAAGTATTTAAGAGAGGAGGGACAGGCTTTTCATCCTGCTTCACTTGAGCCATTCAGTACATTCTCTGATGAGTTTTTCATTCCTAACCAGACAGTAAGACACTGCATTCATGAGCAGCCCTCTCCACTTTATCCTGTGAAACATTATTTCAGTCTGAAAATGTAAATCCTGCTCTATCTTTCAATTACATTAATAATTTCTATCTAACAACTGGGGTGGATCTGCTTTTTGTAGCCCCTTCTATAGGGTGTACTCCCATAAATGTTTCCAAATTAAATGAAATTACGATCACTAGATCATAGATGCTGCCCAGCTTCAACCTTATTTACCATGTTTTGCTCATCTCCTAGAATTAGGGACTGAAAAAGCTCCTTATTTCAAAAGCTAATTAAAAAAAAAAAAAACCACTGAAAAATTCTGCTTTCTAGAAAATAGCTCCCCCATGTAGATTTTGAAAAGTTGTTATCCTAAGCCAAATAAAAATTCATTTACGTTCTGAATCAGTGACAATATTTTTCATAGCTGGGAATATTCTATTTTTTAATTTATTTATTTTGCTTCAGCTTTTTCTTAGTTCTTTTAGATTATTGCCTGAGATCTGAGACTTGGGTATGGTTTTTTTATTTGTTAGATCTGAGAATAAAGCTGCCGCTGCCATTAAATTTTTATTGGCCTTGTTCAGTCTTTTCAAAATTTCACAAGTTAGCTGTCACAAAGGGGAGAAGAGACTGCGAGGTTAATGTTACAAACAGATGTTGTAATTAAAATTAAAGAGTATGATAATATTCTTCAGCCTTGACTACTGGTCCCGTGTTATGCCAATAGCAGAGCATAGTGGAACACAGCTTTGTAATGCCAGGTCTGTCTTCTCCCAGAAGTGAAGCTGAACCATTTTGGTGGATGGGATGGGATGCAAAGTTGCCCTGGAAGGGAAGAAGTCAAAGGAAGTGCATGTGCATAGGTTTCCTCTCTTAAAGCAGCATAAATTACAATGCAAATTGCCTTGTAATTTACGGTGCCGGGCTTGCCCCAGCGTGGTCTCTTCACCCTGCAAAAGAGAACACGAGCAGGTGTCTGGTGGCCTTGCCAGTGGCAGCACAGAGGGAGACAGTCAGCCATTATCACAGAGATCTTAGAACGCGTAAAATCAGAGGGAGCTGACTGGCTGTTCCTGTCACCTCTGTGCAGGCACCGCATTCGAGCCTTTTGATTACTAAACTCTCCATCCATTAATAAGCAGCAGGTCAGGGTTCACACATCTCCCACAGTAAGTTCTTCCTCCCTTTTTATGTTTTGAAGAGCCTGTGAGCCATTATTCCATAGCGGCTGTCCATGGGAAAGCTGATGCTGTGAGGGTGATATGTAATAACAATAATATGTAAATTACCACATGGTGGGATTCCTGGGGCTGTCCTGTGCAGGGCCAGGAGCTGGATGATCCTTGTGGGTCCCTTCCAACTCCGGACATTCTGTGATTCTGTTCTAACACTGCCCCAGTACATGGGCTAGGAGCTGTTCATGCCAAGTGATTATTTTGTGTATAACCTGGAGCCTTTGGATTGCCTGACTCCTTAAAGGAAAATACAGCAATTTTGGAAAACATGCTGAAGATGTTCGGGCAAGGTTCATTTAAATGAATTGTGTGTCATGACACATCATTCTTGAATTGTTGTTTAAAATTAACATTACTTTGTTGCAGTGTGAAACAGTGGGGAAGAAGGAAAAAATTGCCCTTATTTTCCTGGAAATATACCTCTCCTCTCATGTCCTTGTTCAGACTGCTGCTTCCATTGTTTCGCATGAGGTTTTTTGCTTCTTTCTGTTTTTCTTCAGCCTTCTGATTCCCTGGATTGTGCTTTTGATGCAGTATCTACATGCTGCAAGAGATTGGGTTGATTTTTGCTTAGCAATACACACAGGGCTAGGAAGAATGTATGATGAAGTCCAGCATGTGGTACAGTATGTTAGTGGCCAGTATTTTAGATAAAAACAGCTATATTAAAATAGTAACTTCTGTATTCAACTTTCCAGCCCTGAGCACGTGTGTACTTCTGTCCAAGGAGCAAAGCAGCAAATGTGCACTTAACAGACAGACATGTACCACAGAAGCTACACAATTTGGGGGAAATCTAAGGAAATGCCTACCAGGATTGTTTTGCAAGAGCTGCTGCACTCTGTCTAAGCAAAGGACAGAGAAGAGGCTCTGAGTTCCCACAGTAGGCTCTCTTCCTGCTTGCCTTGTCTTGCAAACTGGCTCAAGACACCAAGGTTTGGCTGGCAGTTTGTGGGTGCGGTTGTCGAAGGCAAACCTTCCTTCCTTCTTGGAATGACATGTGAGAGGCTGGTAGTTTATATCCATGGTAGGAGGTCGAGGTGTTTGCCTTTCCCCTATGTTGTACTTCACCTGGAGCTGCAGTTACACATCCACTTTCATAAAATGCATCCTGGCAGCTGCTGAGAAGAGTGAGTAGCACTCTGGGCATCTGCTGTGCTCCCACTCCCTTTCTGGCGCTGGCACAGGCATTCCTGTGGCCATGTTGTCAGTTTTTAACTGGATCTGATCTTGGTGACTTGTATAAACATTTGTGCTGGCATGAGGAACAAGGCTGGAACAATTGGAGAGGTGAACCTCATCTATTAGTCTTCTGCCAGATTAAAATGGCCAGGTAACTTCTAGTTCTGCAGAGTTGGATTCTCAAGTCCTTGTCTTCTGAAAGGTCCTTGTTTCCATTTGTTTCTTTCTGTATTATTGCTTTTTTCTGGGTCCAGTGTTAGCCTGGTGTAAGAAGAGCAGTTAGGCAGAAAGGTGACCACACCTCTGGAGCTACTTCAGGAATTGCTGCAGAGATTTCTAGAAAAGCTGTCACTACCGTGGGCAGCCTGTTGGCACCACCCCTGATATTCACAGAGGAAAGGCTCTCCAGTCCATTGCCAGCACTCAGTTTCAACTTCCCCCATTTTCATAGCTTGGGTCCCTTCTACCCAAGGGGCCAGGTGCAGCTTTGTCTCTTGTATGCTGAGTTGCTGTGCCACAGAATCTCTTGGTGCAGGTAGCTCTTCACAGCGTTGCTAGAAGTTGGCCTCAGACTGACTCGATTTTTTAAGCCGTGTATATCCCATTGGCTGAGTCTCAGCTTCTTGTTGCACCGTGCTGTCTCCTCCCTTGCACATCCAGTCCTTCCATCACTGAAAGTCTGGTCCAGATTCAAACCAGCCTAGGTGACCCCTTCCCATTTAGTGGGTCACCTGTCCCTTCCAAAATTCGAGGTTTTCACAGTGAGCTGTACTAAGCTCTGAATTTGTTTCTGCTCAGGGTGCCACCTTCTCGCAGAAAGCAGAAAAAGGTATTGATTCCAGGCACCGAGTCACTTGCAAGTCTGTGCCATGAACTTGTCAGGGCTCTGAGCAACCTGACCTAGTTGAAGCTCCCTCCCTGCTGATTTCAGGAGGGTTGGAATGGGTGACCTTTAAGGTCCTTTCCAACCCAAACTATTCTGTGAATCAGTGATAATGGGCTTGTCCTGTATGACCACACCTCGTTTGCTGAAGTGCCCTCAAAGGTCTCATTGTGCTTCAAAGGCCTTAAATATCATGCTGCAGTGCCAAAAGACAAAGGTAAAAGGATTTTGAGTAGGGCTTGTGTAGGTTAGGCACTGATTACACACTGTTACACACCTTTGGCTTACTCAGGGTTCACATGCACGTCCCGGGTACTACAGCCTAACAAGTCCCTGCACATCTGCTGAGTGAGACGAGCTATGTCTGTGCATTCCCTTGGCCTCTGGCAAATACAAAATGAACAAATTAGGCTTTTAGCCTCCCTTCACCGTGGGCCAAATTAAGTCAAATGCTCTTGCATAAGCTGTGGGTTGAAAGCACGTGTGCATATACATGGTAATTGCTAGTGTGGTCACATGCTTTTTTAATTACACTGGACACCCACCTGCATCTTTGAAGACACTTTGCCCTAGTAGATCTGTCCCCTGCAAAATGAGCTTGCTTGTGGTCCTGGGAAGTTTGGGTGCAGAAATGGGAGTGTTCCTTTCCCTGCAGGCATCAGATGACTGTCAGAGAAGAGAAGAGCCTGCAAGGCTCTTCCTCCAAGGACTGCTGGGGACTTTTCTTGTGACTTTATCAAGTGATCGCAACTCCTTTTATCATACAGGTATCCTGAAACCTTAAAAAGAGCAAGTGTTACTCCGTCCCATTGCTGGCACAATTGCTTCTTAATACCCAACTCCCTCTTCTGAGTTTGCATTTTTAGTATATGACCTTTTACTCCAAGCAGTGAGTCTTCAACTGAGCACTTGCAAATTGCAGCTGAGGAAAGTAGATAGAAAATGCAAAATCACTTTACAGTTTGTAGCTTTTTAATCGCATTCCTGTATGCAGTAAAAGTAATGAGATTTCTTGTTTATATTTGTAATCAGCAGAGGCAACTGACTGTGATGAGAAGCCGGACATTTCTCTACTACAAACAGGTAAAATGCATTAAATTTTTTATCAGTCTCCCATATGTGATTTTGCTTATTTATGGCACAGAAGCACTTTTCAATAATCCTGATTGGCCATGTACAGCTGGGTAATTGCACACAGGACTCTGCTATCTAAAGTTTTGAATGATCTGTGTTAAAAAACAAATGGATCTGAATCTTACAATTTTCCCCTCAATTTCATATTCATAAAACCTGAAGGTCCATGGGAGCAGCTAAGTTAATAGGGCCCGTAAGTTACACTTTTTATGCCAGATAGGGACTTGTGCTCATCCCTGATATTTCTGGGAGTATTTTTTATCTCTTAACAGAGTTATTGGTAGGGACAAACACAATAATTTGTAGTGTCACATCTGTTGAGTTGTCCAAGGTATTAGCCATAATATCTTGGACTCACAGAAGGATTGCAGACATATTTACATGCTAGTTAAGTGTTAGTTTACTTATTCTTGAAGTGCAGCCACCTTGCCTTAAAAGCCTGGCAGTTGCTATACAGCAGCTTGGCTGTGCAGCTGTATAAACTGGGAAATAACATTTTTCCACACTGTTGAATTTGGTGTTGGAATCACCAGTCTCACCGGACTGAGACTGAAGTTTGAAGCACCCTTCCATTAAGAGCTGGTCCATGAGTAGGTTCCATGATGGTACAAGCTGAGCTGCCATCCTCTGAAAATCCAGTGAGGCCAGAGTCTGAGGAAATGGTCATTTCCTGGCATTACAGAGTCTGTAATGTCACTGAAATGCTGCTTCTTATCCCCAAAGAACGGGGGATCTTGGGCAGACATCATTGATTATAGTGCGGTTTTGTGTTACTTTATTTAACTAAAAAGGGTGATTGGAGATCAGTGATGCCATTGATGTGGAGAGCAGGACAGGGCTGGTACTGGGTTTCTGAGCACATCACACGGTACCTGACAGCTGTGGGGAGGATGGGAGACTACTGGTGACCATCACAGCATCTGTCTCCTGTGCCAGGACTCCCTAATCTGTCTTACATAAGGGCTGGAGAAGGAGCTTTCACACCCCGCTGCGGTGTGCTGGAGCAGCAGCTGCCAGCCATGGAGTGCTGTCGGAGCACGTGCAGTTACTAACGAGTAGGACCCACGGAGCAGTTGGGAGGACAAGCAGCTATAGTCTGGTTCTGGCATGGGCCCAGGGGAGGCTGGGAGCACACGCTGCCTGGGAGCCGCCGTCCTGCTTTCCTGGCCAGCCACTGGGTAATATTTCAGGGTACGGCTGTGATGAAAGATGCAGGAAGCTCTGCATTGAAAGGTCCCTTCCAAGTGACATCCTGTTGGTTTCTTTTATCAGGGAGGGAAGCAATTCCGCTGCGAGAGGACCCTAATAGAAGCTGTTAATGCGATGTAGTGTTATCTTTTCATTGCTCCGGTAATCACATTAAGGAGCAGAATTAACAGTTTGCTGTACATTTCTTGGAGCACAGTTCCTGTAGTCGCTACTCAGGTTGTACATCAGAGATGGAAATGAGCGTGCTGAGATGGTTGTGGTAGAGAAGGTGACTCCCTTTCCACTCCACTGCAGATCACCATTGTGGTCTGCTTGCTTGTACACCTTTGAGCATCCATGCATGCAGCTTTTGAGCTGAAATGCTTGTGTGTGATGTGTACCTCTCCACATTACCTGTGGAAGGATGCCTAAATAAACCACGCTGCAGTTTGCATTGGGGGGAGGTGATGCTGTGAGCCAAGAGTTTGACTCACACCCATTATTATATGTATGCCAGTGCCTCTTTATAGGACATATCTATGTAATATCACACTGTTGTTGGAAGCAGGTGATTTAAAGTGATACACAGACAGTATAATGACAGTAATTATGAGACAGAGCCAAAATATAGATGCTTTCTATCAAGGAATGTAGCAAAAGAGGTGGAATATGATTTTTACAAGGGTCTTTCCCTGTTTTAGTACAGCTGCTTTTACAAAAGGGTGTTTGACAGGTTCTTCAAAGAGAGTCTGCGTGCAATTTATTCAGCTGTCTTCTCTGTTTAGCTTGAAAAATCTTTGGGGAAAAGTCTCTCTGACTGTGTGTTTGTACAGTGCCTCATGCGATGGGCCTTGCTTGCAGATGACAGCTAATACCAGATAAATCGTGGCCTCTGGTATTAGGAAAAATGTCTTGCCCAAAAGTGTTGTCAAGCACGGGAACAGGCTGCTCAGGAAAGTGGTGGAGCCACCATCCGGGGAGGTATTTAAAAGATGTGTAGTTGTGGCACTTGGGTGTTGGTGGACTTAGCAGTGCAGGATCTTAAGTACATCCTCCAGCCTAAATGATCCTGTAATTCTGCGATCAGTGGTTAAGCTGGTGCTTTGGTATAATAAAACCAGAGTGAATTGGGTTGCTTGAGGGGATCTTGCAGGAGACTGGATGGGGAGAAAAGGTGAGGTATGGGAGTTATCCATCAACAATTGCTCTCTTGATCTTCAATAGCTGAACAAACTGTGAAGCAAAAGCACTCAGGGAGAATTATTTGAATCAGTGATAAGCATTGGTGCCAAAAATCAAGGGAAAACTCAGATGCCTTTAATCTGCCTTTCCAGCTCTGTCAGTCCTGCCTGTGACACTGATGACATTATGAACGAGATCTGGGTATATGTGGACTAGTGATGCTGAAATGTCTCAGTCTGTACGGTTTTGGATTACAGTCTCTGGCTGACACTTCCTTTGGGACACCTCAGTCAGGGGTGTGGTTGCTCTCAAATCTCTTCATCATTGGTAGGAAGAGAGCTGCTTCCAGAGGGAAGGCTGGGTCAACTGCTGTCATGTTTGGAGGTGTCTCTCCTTTGCTGCCAGCAGAACCAGGCTCCAAGTGCAGTTAATCGGTGCCAGTGCCCACAGCTAGAGCTGAACCAGCTCCCTCTGTGCCCACAACTAACAAAGTCCTGAGCTTTGAGGAGAGCAGGGGGTGCTTTGTTTTCAGAAATCTCTTTTGGAACTCAAAAGGCTGGTAAAAAAAATGAAGCTGGTACATCCTCATAAAGCTAAGGAAGACATTTTTTCCAATTATATTTTAGCACTCCTGAGCAGAAATTATGCTCTTGTGTTAAAATCACCCTCTACACTAAGAGGGCCTTGGCTTTAAAGGCTGTTGATTGAGAGGTGTTTAAAGTAAATTGGAAGAACTGTGGCGGTTAAACTTGCTGTGAACTTTGGTACATTGACAGATAAATCTCAAGAAAATACTAGAAGAATTGTCCCTTAACAAATGTTATCAAAGCTCAGGTCCTGGAGAGTTCCAGTTTTTGCACCTATCCAAAGCTGCAGGCTGTGTCCAGACCCGAGCTGAGACAGATCAGACAGCTCTGGGGGTAATTATCATGGGCTCAGTGGAAAGGCTGATTAGTTTCTTGGTGATACAGGATACCTGGAGGGTGTGAGATAGATCTTTATCAGGATGAGGATGTGGCAGCTTTTAGAGTCTTTCTGTGTAAGTTGGTATTGTGAAAAGGCTCATCTTCTTTCAGTGTACAATTTACGCAAAGCGTTGGGATTTTGTGGTTTAAAAGAAAAACAAAAGGAAGGCATAACCCGTAAGTTCTGCATGTGAGAACAAATGCAAGCCAGCTGCAACACCCTTTTCTTGACTCCTCATCTTGTAAATTGGATTGGTAAGATGTAGGCTGGTATAGGACCATGAGGTAGGACTTCTTACCTCTGCTTTGGACCGCAGCTGTGCTGAGAGTTTATGTAGTTTCTCCACAGTGGGGTTAATTTCAAGATGAGAAAGAATTTTGATATCCCAAACGGAAGCTGAAACACTAACATCCCAATCCTCAGGTCTAGGGGTGATACAGCTTTGTGAAAAGATGAGAGCAATCTCTTGGTAAAGAAACGGATGATAAGAAAACAGCAACAATCCAGTTCTATATAGGTTGTCTCCTTTTCTCTTGAAATACAATATCAAGAAAATGAAACTTGGGAAAAAAAAAAACCTTTTCTGAAACCTTAAATATAAATCCTTTATTGTAATATAAATCTTTATCCTTTCAATGCATGATTGTATGAGTCTTGCCTTTTCATTGGGGTGTATTTGCCTCTCAGGCTGATTGATGTCTGTCTTCTATTTGCCCTGTGTTCTTAGTGCTCTCGTTGTAATTCTTCTGTCCATCTTTTCATTGTTCTGTTTAGAAAAAGCACATTCTTAAAGTGCTTTAAAAAGGATGGGATATAATCATACTGTGCACCTTTTATAGGTGTGTATATATATTTATTTTTTTTCCTCCTACATGCATTTAGACTGCTGTGGAGTGGTGGGGGTTTTTACCAAATAAGATCCCAAAGTATGTACTCAAGGTTTAAAATTCATGGGGTGCTTTTTTCACTTCTTCAGAATCATAACTTCAAAGGGGTGAGCAATGCAGTGCAGTTTGTCCTGAAGACTAAATGCAGCGCTTTACATCTCAAGTGGGCTGCACTGTATGTTGTGTGAAAAACTTGGCTGGCAAACTTTGTATTCAAAAAATCTATTTAATTTGCTTTTCTTTAGCCAATTGAGCTCAACTCTAAATGGAATTCAGCAGCGCTGCCTGTGTGCACATCAGCAGTTCAGCCCCATCACTAATTAAAGTTAAAACTCAAATACATAATTTCCATAATTCTAAAATACTAATATTTTGTTGCAAATTACTGGTATCTTAAATTCTTACATTTTTTTAATTGATTCCTTCAAACTCTTTCTCCCTTCAGGTAACCTTTTCGACACCACAACAGACCATCTGATAGATGCAAGCCCAGATTTTTCAGTTTGAATTTCACATCTTGCATCAGTGTTCTTAGTGGATAAAAACATCCTCTCCTTTGAGAAATGTTCCTGCAAGCTCAACACAAGAACTTCAGTATACCACAAGACATGGGCATCCATACAGTTTTTTTTACAAGCCTATGTTTTTTCCATGCATTTTCCATGTAACTTCAAGTAATGAAACCGCCAGATCGCTTCCCCTTTCTTCATCTTAATTAAAGATGATTTCCCTCTGCATCCAATGCATTACTGAATTAGCGGGGTATCCGCTCTGAGGTCATTCTCTTGCCTATATTTCTCTTCCATGATTGTATTTTCCCACATGATTGTATGCTTGCCAGCAGTGTTTCATCTTAAGCCATGCAGAAGTTGTGACTCTTCCCATCCCCAGGGACCAGGGTGGCCTCTCTTCACCATGAACCCTGGGGGCTTGATGAGCATCTGACTTGGTGAAGCTCTTTGCTTCTGCAGACCCACTTTTCTTTCCTTTCCTGGTTGCTGCAGTACCAATGACCAGTCACACACAGCTCTGATTAAGAAGTCCTTACTGGGTTTAGGAGGAAATAAAGCAGGTTTCTCCCAGCAGTGCCCGGGTTCCTAGTTATAGCAAGGAGAAGCTATTCCTCAAACAATTTCCCCTATATGGCCCTAGTGGGATGGCTTTTGAGCATCTTTGTAGTACAGATTGCTGGAGGTGGTCATTCTCCCCTCACTGGTCCCCCCAACATGCTCTACCACCTCAATCTCAAAACATATTAATTTTCTGTTCTCCGAGAAGAGGATCTGCTCACTGTGATTTTCCAACCACTGTCCTTGGCAACAATATTCACCTATTTAAAAAACCCAGTCACCTTTCAACTGGCACTGTATTGATATCTCAGCAGTTAAGACAAGTGAATCGATCAAGAAGTTGCACTACCCTCTTAGACACTGAAAGGGTCAGTCCTTTTGGGTCAGGGCTAAGGTAAGTGTGCGGCCCTCCCTGTGAACCTTCACTTTGCACCTTTCATCAGCACTAAATTCACTTTAAAAATGTTGTGAAGAAATCTGGAAGGTCTTGCCTGCAACACCTGTTGATCACCAGGCAGTTTTCAGCACGTTTCCTGTGATTCGAGGGAGAGCTTGCTAGAGCCTTTGCCATTGTTTCCTTTCCCTGTGTGTATCTTATCCTAGGTACTTTCTTTTTTTTTTTTTTGGAAACTATTTGGCCTTTGAGTGTCTCAACAGAAGTGCTATTACTGAGTGGGATGGTTTTCAAAATATTCAACCTCTTTTAACAATCCTAAAGCCTGTTTCTCAGGTGTCATGGAATATTCACAAATAACACTGAAGCCAACATGAACACTTTGTTCTCCTGGCACCTGAGAAACCAGGCTCCCAGCTTTCCCTTGCCCACCTTCCATGGACTTTTTAGGAATGACTATGTTCTCTTTGAAACTGTGGAATAGATTGAATGTGCACTGCAAACCTTAAATTTTGAGTCTTTCCTTCCATCATGACTTGGAGTTGCCTGCATTGGGCAGGGGGCACTGGTCCGTTGTGTTGTAACCCTTCAACAATGAAATCAGCGTTTTGTAAATTTGAAAGATTGCATTTGTGTTTACTTACTGTGACTACTGTTCAGACTTTCTTCAGAAATCTTTTTATAGGGTTTATTAGAAGAAAAAAAATCATTCCATATTTAGGTAAAAATGTCTCAATCTTCTGTATATATGTTTTATTAATATGTAAATATTTAGATATTTTTAAATTACTATGTTCTTAATAAAGCAACAAGGGACTAGTTGTGAAATGGTGTATAACATTGTGTCGTGTTACCGATCTCTGGGAAATCCTCTTTGTCAGTTCAGAAAAGAAAACCTACAATAAATAACTTTAATTGCATGTGTGTTCCTGTGTTCTGTGCTGGATTCCCGTATTTTAGAGGAATTACGTTGCCATCAGTGGACTACACATAGGCAAACCCTGAAAGTTATCACCACAATACTGTTTTTCCAGCTGGCTCAGCCAGAAACCACACTGCCTTGCCAATCACAACAACATCTATATCCAATCACGTAATAACTCTTGAGTATTAAGTACTGATATGCTTGAAGTCTAATTTTAATTGAATTAGGTGCCTTTATAATCTGCACTTAAAAGGTTAAGCTCTGCTTCTATGGAAACAACACACAGGAAGGACAAACCAACACTCATAGGTTGGAGTAGCTGCAAAGATATATGCTTGGTAATTCATTATCACACCCTCATCAGATGTTTAGCCTTAGAAAATACTTCCTGCAAAAACATGTTCCTGGTAATCTTCCATCAATTCCAAGGAGCCAGTGAAGTGAAGTGAAGCAGCAGCTCACCACACCTTTTTGGCCTTATACAAGGAGCACTATGGAGACACCGCTGGTAAAAAATCCCATGAGGAGCTTCCTTCACATTTCAGTGGCTGCCCAGATCGGCTGAAGCCTGGTGCACATTTACACCGTGTGGCGACAGGAGCCAGTGCAGGCCCTCCCCTCTGGGGGGTGCTGAAGGAGCATCTCGGTCACAGATCACAGAGTGGTCTAGGTTAGAGGGGACCTTTAAAGCTCCAACCCTGCCATGGGCTGGAGCATCTTGCACAAGATGAGATTGGCCAAAGCCCCATCTAAACTGGTCTTAAACACTTACAGGGATGGAGCATCCACAGCTTCTCTGGGCAACCTGTTACAGAGCCTCACCAACCTCCTGGTAAAATTGTTTTTAATACATAATGTAAATCTGCCCTCTTTTAGTTCGAAACCATTGCCCCTTGTCCTGTTCCTACAGGCTCTGGTAAAAAGTCCCTCTCTATCTTTCTTACTAGCCCCGTTTAAGTACTGAAATGCCACTCTAAGGTCTCTTTTTCTCTGGGCTGAGCCTCCCCCAGCTCCCTCAGCTGCTCCTCAGACTTGTGTTCCAGGCCCTTCCCCAGCTCTGTTACCCTTCTTTGGACATGCTCCAGCACCTCAATGTCTTTGTTGTGGTGGGGAGCTCAAAAGTGTCCCCAGGATTCAAAGTGTGGCCACACCAGTGCCAAGTTCAGCGGGACAATCACTGTCTTGGTCCTGCTGGTCACAGTACTGCTGATACAGGCCAGGATGTTGGCTTTGTTTGGCTTGGGTTTTTTAGAACAGGGAGCAGGTTAATACACTGTTGCTTGTAACATTTAAGTGGAGCACCTTAAATTGTGTTTAAGGTATAATTATGAGCAAGAAATGTTCCTGTGTGCTGTGACCTGCATAGCAGTGAGTCTCATCTGTGCTGCAGAGCCACCAGCACGTGCTGCTGCCAGACTGCAGGTTCACCTGTTGGAATAGCTTTGGGATGGAGCAAGTGACGCTGCCAGCACCCACACCTGAGCTCCAGCCATGCTCCCTGCTTCCTTGCTGGCCCATTCAGCCAGTGCATCCCTCTATCCTGTGTACACTGGAGATTAATACTTTGGGTGGAAAAAATCCTTCTGAAGCTGAAGAGGAAAAAGGATATCCTCCTAGTAACATGAAAGGAAACTGGAGCCTGAGCTTTATAAAAAATGCATTAATTGCGAGACAAGAAGAAAGTCATCTCAAGTGCCTGTGACATGTTGGTTTAGAAACAGCTGGCTGAGTCTTTCAGGGGAAACACTCTGTCACATCAGAGTGGTTTGGGGATGGGTGGTCCTGATGCAGCCACCCCTCCTTTAGAGAAACCTTCTTCCCAAAAAGCCTACCCTATGCTGAGGCCTCGCTGGAAAGCGCATTTCTCCTTCGCTGGGGAAGGGAGGGGGCACAGTCCTAGGAAAAAACCCATGGGGCCAAGTGCTCTTAGAGAAACAGATGTAGCCAGCATTTTGCAAGACTTTTCAAAAATAACTCCCTTGTGCATGTTCTATCTCAAATCTAAAGCAGTAAAATGCCTTCTAGGAGGTGCTGAGATCTCTCTTCTCCCTCCACTGGCTCTCGCACTGCTTGAGCATCCCCACAGCTGTGCTGGGGTGAGAACCTTCACCCCTTCCTGCCACACTGTCATCACAGAGACACACAGAGAGGGGTTTGTACAAGTAGGTCAGGTATGATTTCTCATCTGCCAACTGCTAATAAAAGCCACTGATGTGAAACCTATAACATTATGTGTATAAATAATTTAGCTCCGGTGTGTAAACATCAATTCTGGGTTTTAAAAAAACTGAAATAATTCCATCAGCTTTTTCTCCACCCTCCATGCGTATGTTGTTATGCCCAGCTTATAACAAGGGCAGAAAATAGCTAATAGTGGAGGAATTTGGAAATGGGAAGGATATACCCCTTGTGTTTCAGCACTGGCTCCTTCCTCCACTCAGGTCCTCAGAGGTGTAGAGGAATCCAACATAACTTCATGTTAAAGTGTTCACAACGCCACAGTTACCCCTGAAACTACCAACCAGCATGGGGTGAAGAACCTCTTCTACCTCTGCCCAGCAAGAGCCATCACAGGTGGGGAGTACCTCCTGTGTACAGCCTCTCCACAGGTGGGGAGCCTCCTGGGGAGGCTCCTGCTGGAGCCTT
Source organism: Chaetops frenatus (assembly GCA_013400775.1). Taxonomy (NCBI): domain Eukaryota; kingdom Metazoa; phylum Chordata; class Aves; order Passeriformes; family Picathartidae; genus Chaetops; species Chaetops frenatus. The sequence goes on along the minus strand of VZTR01016482.1, from coordinate 132,137 downwards.
GGCCACAGGGCCAGCTTGGGGTGGCAACTATCACCATGGCCAGGGATATCCCCTGGAGAAATGTCCACACCCAGGAGAAACGTCATTTTCAGGTGACACCTGGGCAGGTTGGGGTGGATGGAAAAGGCCAACCCATATTGTTCTGCCATCCACTGACCCTTAGGTGGCCTGGAGGACCTTCCCTGTCCCAGGAGGGTTCAGTAAATCATATGGACTGCATGTGCACTGCAGCAAAGGAAATCAGCCCAGGAGACTTGAAAAAAACCTCACTGGCAGCAGTGGTCCCACCCCACAGCATCCCTGCTCCACTTTTGTCCCACACCCAGCACTGCCCTGGACACTTCAGGTGAAAGTGGGATAAGGGGTGCATTTGCATGTCAGGACAGTGTGAGCCCCAACAAGTCACCAGGAAGTTAGCAGGGATGGATCTGGACTGGAACCAGCATGTGGCTACTGCCATTACCACGGCTTAGAGAAAGCAAAGATTAATGTAATCATTTAATCCTGAGAGATTTCAGGATTCACCGACTGTATCTCATGTCTCCATTCATCACGGCACAGGGGATGTGTGTAAACTGCTCTGCACTTAGCTGGACCTCTGCTCCCTCCTGGTTTTCCTTTTCCTGAGCTCCTGCAGGGATACTCAGTGCCCAGCTCTCTCCACTGCCACATCCCTGCCTCCTGACACAGCTGTGGTAGGCCCTGCCTCACATTTTGACTGGTGGGAATGGTAACATCACTGACCCTTTGTTTTCTTGACTTTTTGCTGGTGAAGGCTCCATCCTCAAAACTGACAGACCTCCACCTCCTTGGCCTGATGCTGTCAGCACCAGTGGGGTACCTCCTTCCTGCATGTCCATCCTACCTACATGTACTGCCCTGATGCTCTAAGGAGAGCCAAGACTGGACTGGACACCTTGCAGGAAATGGGGTTTGCCTCAGGCTTAGAAGCAACCTTAGCCTGCATAAAATTTGCCCAACTGCCACAGTCTGGCTGGACAACAGAACAGCATCAGTGACACCCAATGACTCGCTGTAGATTTGTCATTTCTGTCCCTCTGGTCCAGGGACCTGACACCATGTAGTCCCCTCCTGCTTGGGGGTCCTGCTGCCTTCACTCCTTCCCCCAGGCTAAAACACAGACAGAGGCTCCTGAGCAGCCCATGGCTACCCTGAACACACAGGTGCTGCTGCCAGACCACAAGGAATGGCAGTGGATGTGCTGCATCCCACAGAGATGGGATGCACAGTGCTGCTCCAAGACCTCCACCTCCCGGATCTTCTGCTCGTCAGGGCATCGTGTTCCCAGCTTCATCACCTGGACAGCATAGAGTGCCAAATCCCAGTGCATTAACATAGGTTTTACATTTAACATTCATTACAAATGAGCTCCCACATGGCTCCTTTGCTGCCTTTCACTGAGTATGATGCATCAATCCCCCATCTCTCATTTAAAGTCCCTTTGAGGAGGCCTTGGAGCAGTGGAGGTTCCTGCCTCATGCAGGCCTCCAGCACCTACCCCAGTGGGATGATATCCCTGGGAATTGCCCTGACCCAGATGCCAGACCTTGCACTTGGCCCTGTTGAACCTCATGAGGTTCACATGGACCCACTGCTCAAGCCTGTGCAAGTCCCTCTGGATGGCATCCCTTCTCTCCAGCACATCAGCAGCACCACTCAGCCTGGAGTCATCTGCAAACCTGCTGAAGGTGCTCTAGAAACCACTGTCTGTTTGCTGATGACAATATTAAATAGTTTTGGTATGAGTTCCTTAAGGAACACCACTTCTTACAGGTTTCTACATGGACATGAAATGTTTGACTGAACTCTTTGGACATGGCCATCCAGCCAATTCCTTATCCACCTAACGGCCCTTCAGTCAAACTCATACCTCTCCATCTAGAGGCCAAAGTGATGGGGAATAACCATATCAAAAGCTTTACAGAAGCCCTGAACCCCATTGCTGTGGCTGGTAAGTCATACAGGATCTAATACCTTTTGAAGAGTGACCAGGGGCAGCCTGTCTCACCCCAATTTTATCCCTATCACGGAGCCAGAGACACTCCCACCCATTGAAACACCTCTGAGCTGGGTCTAGGGGTGCTGTGGGGCTGAGAGCTCTTCTCCTGACCTGGCAAATCAGGTGCTGTAGATGCACACAGGATGCTGGCACAGCAACACCCCCGAGAGGCTCTGACCCAGCAAAACCCAACCTTGGCACGCAGAGCCAGGGAGGGCTTAGAGGCTCTGTGTCCGGGCGTGCAAACCCTCTCTACTCCACACTGCAAGTTCTGGTCCTTGAAACCGGGAGGCAGAACACTGCTGGGCCGACCTTGAACGGCTCTCCCATCTTCTCTGTCCTCCTCCGAGGGTGGGAGGTGAACCCACCCACCCCACGCACGAACCATTTTGCTTTGGTCGGCCACAGAGCCCCCTGCGAGTGCCAGGGTTAATGCACAGCCACGGTGCCCTCCCAGAGAGGGCTGGTTCGCTGCCGAACCCCAGATCTTTTCCTTCCGAAACAAATTGCTCTTCAACTATTGCCATCTTGTGGCGTCTGTGACCCGTTACTCGTTCCTTTTATCTGCTAATGGTGTTGGTGAGAATCAGCAGTGTACACAGGCAATTTTAAAATGAAATGTAAATGAATCAGAAATGCCTACAGAGGAGCCATTAGCATAAATCCAATCAAAGGGCTTTGTTTAACTTGTTAAAAATGACTAAATATTTAGTGAGTGTGGGTGGGTGAGGTGATTCTTGCTCATACTCGGGAAGTTTTAAAAGCAAAACTAATGCTGATATCTTAAATGGCTGAACTTATAAGCAATTTTCTACTCCAGACTCTGCCTCCTTGGTCTATAACTCACTGAAATATCATCCCCTGTTCAAGATAACCTCTAAAATATTATCACAGAATACGCTGAGTTGGAAGGGACCCACAAGGATCATCAAATCCAGCTCCTGGCCCTGCACAGGACACCCCAAGAGTCACACAACGTGCCTGAGAGCATTGTCCAAATTCTGCTTCTTGTACTCTGCCAGGCTTGGTGCTGTGACCACTTCCCTGGGGAGCCTGGTCCAGTGCCCAACCACCCTCTGGGTGAAGAACCTTTTTCTATTACTCAACCTAAACCTCCCCTTACACAACTTCAGGCCATTCCCTCAAGTGCTATCACTGGTCACCACAGAGAAGGGTTCAATGCCTGCTTCTCCTCTTTCCCTCATGAGGATGTCGAAGAGCTCAGTGAAGTCTCCCCTCAGTCTCATCTTCTCCAGGCTGAACAAACCAAGTGACCTCAGCTGCTCCTCACAGAGCTTCCCCCTCCTGATCCTTTACCATCCTTGTGGCCTCCTTTGCACACTCTCTAATAGCTTAATGTCTTTCTCATATTGTGGTGCTCAAAACTGCTCGCAGTATTTGCTTCTAGGAGCGGTCAACTTGCTCTATGAGATATTTGGACTCATGAGCACTGCATGCATCTCCTGGAAGTGGGAATTCCCTTGGAGCAAACTCTGCCCATCCCAGTCATGCCAATGGTCCCACCCAGGTGGGATGCTGAGGGTGCAATGCAAGATGGCACCACCAGCAGTGCAGGGCCACCATGACCACCTGTGCTGTGCACCACAAAGATCATCTTGGGGGTGATAGACTCGATAGAAGGGAGATATTTTATACAATGGAAGTGATAAACACTAGAAGAGGTTGCCCAGAGAGGTGGTACATGCCCATCCCTGGAAACATTCACAATCAGGTTTGCTAGGGCTCTGAACAACCTCATTTAGTTGAAGGTGTCCCTGTTCATGACTGGAGGGTTGGAACCAGGTGACCTCTAAAGGTTCCTTCCAACTCAAACCATTCTGTGATTCTATGAACAAGAGACATTCCAGTGCCTATAGATTTTGTCCAAACTGATAAGAATGGGAAGGGTTCACTGCTTTGTCCCCAGTGTTATGTGCTGAGTGTCAGGAGGTGCACATGAAGCTGATGTTTGGTGGCAGTTTCAGTGGCACAAGCACACCTGCCCCAGCTCCCTGTGTTCCTCTGCTGCAGTCCACCCATCCTGCCTCCACTTCTCAGGCTCCCACATTCACAGGAGCTTCTGCAGAGCCACCCTGATCAAACCAACCCTAAAGTAAAGTGGAGAAACTCCATTTTTTGGAGCCCACATCTATTTCCTGACTCATCAGTTACACTCTAGATATATGGATAGTGCTAAGGATATTGGTCATAGCAAGGTATGGCTCTGCAGCTTGGATTAAATCAAAAACTGAGTTCAAAACAATGCCCAGACTCCTTGGGCTCCACAGGCATCACTCAAGCTGGCAGCAGACGTGGCTTGGGGCAATGCTTTGCATTTGGGAAGAGCAGCTATTTCTTGCTGCTTTGCTCTCTGAAATGGAGTTGCATTGTTAATTGCCTCTCTGGAAATCAAAGCAGCCGGCGCAACCGGCACGGGGAGGGGGCTGTCCGCTGGTCTCTGCTTCCCCCAGGCGCTGCCCATCAGCTGGCTTTGCCTTCTCTCTGCACAGGGAAATACCTCACCTGGAGGGATGGCTCTCCCCAGGGACCCCCAGGCAGCTCCGAGCATTTGCCCCTTTCCACAGCCTTATCTCGCTGTCCAAGCATGAGGTCCTGCAAAGGCGGATGCTGCTGTGGAGAGTTTACTTAATGTCAATGCTGGGCAGAAATCCTGGGAAAACACACTCAAAACTGGCTGCAGGGAGGGGAGGAGGAGCAGTGGGATGCAGGGAATGCAAAAGAAATGGAGAAATGGGAAGACTTATTGTGTGATCATTGCTCTCCCTGTGTGATTTTGTGGTTTTTACTTTTAAATGCTGGAAAAAAAACCCTTTAGAAGAATGTGGAGCACCACGTTACAGCACTTCCCACCACTGCCAGGTGCATCTGCTGAGTGCAGGGCTGCATTTGTGGGTGCAGAGATATGGGCAGCCCTGACACCCTCCTCCATCCACCCCCACATCCCAGCCAGTCCCACCGGAGGCATCTCACCTCCTGGCAGCTCCAAGGATCCATCACTCCATTGAAACAGCCTTTGCATTTCCTGGTGCAAGTAAATCAGGGGCTTTCCAGGAGTTTCTTGAGGGAGCCACTGCCTGTGGGCTCAGCAATCCTCACTCCCCCTGCTAGCTGGGCTGGGAGCAGGAGATGTTTTGGTGCCTCCTCTGCTGTGAGACTGTTATGGCAACACACAACATCCAACCCCTCAAGGAGATCAAACCACCCAGCCCCTGCTTAGGGGCTTAGGTTTATTTTTGCTTTTCCAAAGGGGAAAACAAACCATTGCACACTGGTTATCCCTGAGGAGATGAGAGGTGGCATTGGGCACACCTGGTCTCTTCCAGGGCACCTTACCTGCAGCTCTGAGAACGCTTTGCTGATGTTACACCTGTTTCCCATATAAACCACTTTTCCCCATTTGCTCAAGTTTTAAGTGCCTGGTTGGCACAATTCTGGGTGGGATTCAGCTCTGTTTTGGCAGAAAACAATTCAGGTCTGTTTAGTGGATCCTAATTACATACTTATCTAATGGATACTGCTGGGACAGAAGAAGAAGGGGCAGGGACAGACTTGGAGGGCTGGCTACATGTCACCCTGGGGAGGGACAAAGGATGCTGGGAGCAGCAGCATCCCTCACTCCCATGCTCCTGGTTTCCAGCAGGCAGAGCCAGCTGGTTTGCTGAGATCATTTTGCTCCTTGCAACAGCCACTGGTTTTCCCTGGGAGCTGTTTGTTTCTCTGCTTGTGCATCCAGCCAGCCTGAGTTCAGCATCAACAAGTGCCTGGTATCTCAAAAAGCTGTGGATGCCCCATCCCTGGAAGTGCTCAAGGCCAGGTTGGCTTTGAGCAACTCAATATATCAAAAGCTGTCCCTGTCCATGGCAGGGGGTTTGGACTAGATGAACTTTAAAGGTCCCTTCCAACTCAAACCAGTCTGTGATTCTACAGTTCTATGGTTTAAACAGCACATTTGCTCTCTGCTGTGCTTTGGCAGCAGGACATTTCCCCCATGGATCCACCCAATGTACCAACCCCACAGCTACTGCATAGGGCTGGCAGCAGTGGAAAGCAGCAAAATCCTGGATGGAGAATAAGACAGAAGACTCCTTGCCAGAGAAATTAAATGAAGCAGGTGGTTCCAGCTCAGAGGAACTCAATTTATATTCCCAAATGACATGCTGGGAGCTGCTCACAGCTCCATCAACAACCACAGCACAGGCAAGGCAGATGTTTCAGCGAGTGCCAGCAGCTGGAATAGGATCAGTGCCTCAGCTCGGCTGCACCCATCGCTCCAGACAGTAATTTGGGAAGCCAGTGTTCGAGGCTCATCCCAGGGGAGACTGTATCAGGTGGCTGCAGGTCTGGCTGGTGGGATCACACAGCTCATTCTGAAACAAAGAGAGGTTAGCAGAGTGCAGAGCTGGGCAGGACGAGGCACTCCTGCATTATTTATAGGCTCCAGCCTTGGGAAAAGTCCTGGCACAGAAAAGCACAGGCTGTGCTTGGGGCCAAAGTCCCTGGGGGTGATGGTGGGGCTGTGCCCCTGCCATCCACATTGCAGCAGCAGCTCTGACCAGGGCACAGGACGTGGCAAATGCCTGGGGATGGTGGGATGTGGTGTAGGGCCATGAAGCCCTTTGAAGGGAGGAGGTCACAAGGAGCTTTCTAGTGGGCAATGCAAGGCAAGAGGCTTGTCCCCAGTGCAGTGTTGTCAGCACTTGTGGACTTGCAGGTCTGGAGGGGGAAGGAGGTGATTCCCACATAGGTTGGGCAGTGGCACTGAGGGGAGTGTGGCAGAGGCTGCTGCATCCCCAAGCACTGTGTGATTGTTTTATTTTCCATGTGGTGGCCAGTAGCAAAAAGCAGCTGTGCTGTACCAGCTGCCCCAGAGTGGCAGAAGAAATGGGGTCGATGAAATGTTTCCCAGGTGTGACACAGCAAGGATGTGACAGGCCAAGAAAGCAAAGGCAGCATGGGAATACCAAATCCAATGCAGTTTTGGAGAGGTGTATGTAAATCCAAGAGGGGTTGAGCAGAAGCCACCCCTAATGCTGCAAGAGGCCATGGGAGAGCGCACAGGCACATCTGAGACACAAAATGCCACCTTCCCAAACTGCTCACAAGGCTTCCCAGAGCCAGGCACATCACCTGAGGTACAACTCAGCCTGCCCAACCTGGGGAGAGCCCTCACCACCCCAGCCCAGGGCTGGTGGCTGCTTGTACAAGCCATGCCGATGCCTGGACAAAAAAACAAGTAGAAACTGGGAAGTGGATTTTCCCTTGGGGCTCTTGGGGTGGCCAAGTGCAGGAGCAAAATATGAAACACTGCAAAAGGGATGAGGAAGAGACAGATGTTGTGAGGGTGTCTCTTCATAGGAAGGGTTAGATCAGCTTTATAGCACAGTGGTGTTTAACTGCTGGTGCAAAAGCAGCCAGTAGCCCCTTGCTGGGCACACAGCAAGGAACAAGCACCAAGAGCCCAGCAGCAGCTGTGTACACAGCACCCTCCCCATCTCACATCAGCAGCTGATGGAAAATGGGGTCCAGGTGACTCTAGTCAGACCCCCTTGATCACTCATAGGCAACATCACTCTGTTTGACCAGTACATGGTGGAGGCTGGCAAGGGATTGGTGCTGGAGCATCACCCAGGAGCAGAACCCCAGGACCTCTGCCCATGGGTGCTGCCTCCACGGGAGACACCTCACCTGGGTGCAGGGGATAAATACAGCCTGCAAAAACACAGAGGAAACTGCACTTCCTTGAACTGCTGTAAACCACAATGGGAATGTTTAAAAGAAGCTGCCAGGCAGGTATGATTTACTTGGCTTTTGATAAAATCTCACGTCAGAGACTATTGCAGCACCTTATCAAAGGTTAAAGGTGCAAAGTCCCCATTTGGCAACAGAAAACAAAGACAGAGAACATCTGCTTCTTGAAGCAAAAATGAGCAAACACCAAGGCACAGCAGAGGTCACTACTGGCATCATTACTATTTAATACCACTTGTATATTAATGAGAGGCAGGAAAAAGATAAAAAACAGGGCAAAGAAAGCCAACAATAGCCCAAACTTACTTTGCTTTGTCAAAACAGAGGGCGGTGGAGAAAAAAGTCATGCTGTGAGATGTGCTTTACAGAAGAAATTAAATTATCACACTAAAGTTTGCCAGTGAAGTAGTTTCAGCACATTAAACCTCGTGTTCAGCCCAGCTGGTCCCATTTTACCAGCCACTTCATTATGAATTCTGAAATGAGAAAAAAAAAAAAGACAAACACTTCCCCTGTCATTTCTTACCTTGGTTTTAATCAGCCAGTATTTCCTCATGCTCTAGTGATGCCACAGCTTCTTGGTTACAAACATTGCAGGGGAAGGCTGCATTGTTTTATTTAAGAAAAAAGTTTCTGCTGACATTTAAGAAACAGAACAGGCAGAGTTCAAACTCTGATCATTTTGTAAACACCAAAGACGCAGAACCAAGTCAGAAGCCTACATGGATCAGAAATATTGCTTAGATTTAACCCAGATGTGTACACAACAAAGCACCTTGGCCAAAAACATCTGAACTGCTAATAATCCACACTCCAGGTCATCCATGGAAAAAGGACTGATGAAATGCAGGCCCTGCACCTGTAAAGGCTACAGGCATCTGTCACATCCTCAAGTCAGTACAGGAGGCAGCTGGCTTTGATGAGCGATCGGGGGCAGCACAGAGGGCTCTGCCTTCTTTTCTTTCTCCTTTTTGCACTTCCTAAGGTGTGTGGAGCAGCCCTTTCTCATGGCATTGGACCAAATCGCTGCAGTCATGGAGTTTCTGCCGGAGATTTTGCACACAGATGACCAAAAAGCCCTTGGCAGGGAAGGAGGAAAGGAAATTTGAACAGTTTTTGACTCTAGAAAACCACTATTTGACTCCAGGAAAATGTTCCATGAAGCTGGTGGTTCCAGCCCTCCCCAGAGCTGCAGGATTCATCACTACTCTTTCAGGGTTTTGCTTATGATCCTGCACAAAAAGGACATTCCCCTGTGTGCACAGGATTCCCTCCCTGATCCCACACTTCCTCCAGCAGCTGTTCCAAGCACGGAGCCCCTGGAGAAGCACGGGGCACGTGTGTGCTGGGTGCAGCAACACACCAGTGGAGAGGTGGCTTGCTGCTCCTCTTGGCTTGGCTTGCTTTGCAAGGCCACTTTTCTACCCCTTGCCTGCCCACAGAAAGCCTCACCCCAGAACAGGCAGCACACTGGTGCACACATCCACTGGGACATGTGCAGATCCACCCAAGGATGCTCCACCACTGTCTGTGCCAAGAGATTGCTGTTAGTTAATCAGGCTTCAATTATGTACAGTTCTCATCTCTATACCCTGGTCCTGGTTAGCTTCAGCTCTACAGTCACATCTGTACCAGTACTAATGAGCATGAATTTCCATGTATTCATGTTTGCTTTCAGCCATGTTACCACCTGGAAATCTCAAGTTATTTTTTTCNGGGGAAAGGAAGATAAAAATATGATCCAATTCCCTCTTCCCTCCAAAAATATCAGAAAGGAAAAACATGTAAGTCAGGGCTCAAAATCTGCAACATTATCTCATGGTTTTCCTTATGCTTTATGTTTGTTATTTTTTTTTAATGAAGTGCTGGTTGTAGAGGCGATGGCTAAATGCTGGAGAAATGTTAGATCAGAGCATCTGATTTCCAGGTCTCAAGATACTTACGGGGTTTTTTTCAGATTGAAATCATCTCTCAAGGAACACGCAGATGTGACACGAGGCCAGCGCTCAGCAAATCAGCTCGGATCGATGGCAATCAGAAGATTCCGAGATCTTCCACCTCCTCTCCGTCTGGGAGGAGGGAGAGGCACTAAAGGGTTCAAATTCCAGGTCAGGACTGCAGATGCCACGTCCTTGATTCATCTCTGCTGTCAAAACCATCAGCCAAATGCCCCACAGCTGCTCACGGAGAAGCAGCTTCTGTGTGTCGAGCTTGAAATGCTTTCGGAGAGGAGCCTGAAAATCAATTAATTATACAAATATTAGTGACTTCCTAAATGTGCTCAGTGCCTAGAGCTCCCATGCACCTCTGGTCCTCTACACCACAGTCCTGGGGCACTATGTTCGCTGGGAGATAAAAAAGAGTAATTAAAATCAGGCAAGAAAAGCAAGACTTTAATTTTTTCTCTTTCTGCTTGTTTTTAGGCAGGACTTTTTCAAAGCCAGTTGCATGAAAAGCAATCTTTGAATTAACAGGCAATTACTTAATTAGGTACTTAGCTGCAAATTACATGAAGTAAAGTGCCTGTTTTATCTATTTGGAAATGTAAACTGGACCCTGTGCTATCCCTAACAACAGAAATCCCCTACTTTCTGGAGAAAACTTGTCTCGCATGTAAAGCAAGAAACTCATCTGAATTCTGGCTTTAATCATTCAGGAAAAGGGTCTTTAGAAACACAAAAAGCACTTTCAGGGAGAAAAATGAACTGAGAAGACACTGGAAATCAGACATGTTACAGACATGTTAGAGTCCAGTGATTTATCTATTAAATGCAAAAGAAAAAAAGGGGATGTTTTGCAAATCAGTGATAGAAAAGGGTTAACTTGAGCAAGTAGTCTGTGACAATCCTGGCTGTTGGGTGCTAAAACACAGCACAGCTTCCCAGAGTTGTGCTGAACCCATCACCACCTGCTGCAAAACAGGATTACATTTTTCCTGAAGCATGCTCAAAACCACATTATGGGTAAAAAAAGTCACTGGTTGACTCACCCAGCCACATTGCAATGCTCCTGCTGTGGCACCTGCAGCCTTCCATGGGCCATACACTGACCAAATCCCTTGAAGATGACACCTGAGGAAATGACACTTCTATCTCCCTGAGGCCAGTCTTGGCTCTGCACTCAGAAAAATTTAATGTTGGCCAAATTTTGCCCGTGGTCAGGTCCATTTGGCCCCCTCAGTTTCCTTCTTGCACAACATTTTAGTGTGACATGGATCAAATGTGACCTTTTTGTCTAGTTTCTGTGCAAAATTCAGCATTGGTGGAAGGCCTGGCTCTGCAGGTGCCAGGTTTCCTCAGCTCTGGTTAAATTTCCCACCCAAATTGTTCCCAATCGCAAAGTTTTCATATTGAAGGAGGAGGTGTCAGAGCAAGGAATTCCACAGGCAGATGCGTGCTTCTTAGGGGAAACATTAGCGTGCGTGAGGAAGAATTTCTTCACAGAAGGGATGATTAGGCATTGGAACAGGTTCCCAGGAAGTGGTGGAGCCACCATCCCTGGTGGAGTCACCATCCCTGGAGGTGTTTAAGGAAAGCCTGGAAGTGGCACTCAGTGCCATGGTCTGGTTGACAAGGTAGTGTTTGGTTTTAGGTTGGACTCGATGATCTCAGAGGTCTTTTCCAATGGATTTCTAATCGGTTAGGGAAAATGGCCTTAAACTGAGACAGAGGAGATTCAGATTAGGTATTTAAAAGATATTTGTCACAGTTAGGGTGGTCAGGCATTGGGACAGGTTGCCCAGGCAGGCAGTGGAGTCACCGTCCCTGGATTTAAGTTTAAGAGGATCTTGCGCTGGTTGATGAGGTTTAGTATTTAAGGGGTTACAGTGGCAGTGCTGGGTTGGACTGGATGGTATTAAAGGTCTCTTGCAACCTTTGATGATTCCGTGGTTGCGTGAAGGGACCAGACCCCGCACACACGGCCTGGCTGCCCACACGTGCTGAACTGAGGGGGGGGGGGCAGTGTCGCGACATGTCGCGCTGCAACGGCGCGCGCGCCCGCGCGGGAACGCGCGTGGGATGCGGTGTGAGGGGGAGGGAAGCGCGGAGCGGGGAGGCGGGAGGGAAAGGGAGGGAAAAGCAGGGAAAAGGAGGAAA
>VZTR01016482.1:91872-120179 GCA_013400775.1 Chaetops frenatus | reverse complement strand
CTGGCCCGGGCCCCGCCGCCCTCCCTCGGCCCGGCCCCGGGGGAAGGGCGGAGGAAGGAGCGGGGATGGGGGGGCAGCGCCTCACCGCGATGCGGCCGCTTTAAAATAATTTGGACGCCGGCGCCGGACGGGTTAAATTTTTCGCCCGCCGACATTTTTTTTTCCCTTTTCCCTCCTTTTCCCCCCCATTCCTCCCCCCACCTCGCGCTTCCCTCCCTCCCCAAGTACGAAGTATTGGCGGGGAGGGAGGGGGGTTTGCTCCCAACATCCCACCGACCGCCCCCGCCAGCAAGGGGTGAACCCCGCCCCGGTGACACCGTACCTGCACGTGGGGACGCGGGGGACACCGGGGTCGGACACCCGCGGGCTTGTCCCCGCCGCACCTCGGGAAGGGGCCGCTGCCACCGCCGCTCCGCGCGCAGCTTATTCCTCCTCGTCGTCCTCTTCACCCGCTGCCTCTCCGGCTGCACAAAGAGCGGCAGCGAAGGCCCCGGGTTTGCCTCTAAAGGCAGCGGCTGGAAATTTAAGGTGTCCCGGAGCCATGTCTGCCCGCAGCGCTCCCCGCCGCATTCCCCGGATCGATGGTGGTTGCAGCGCCTCGCCTCGTGTGTCTCGGGCGGTCGGGCTGGCGGTGGGTGCCCTGGGGTTTGTTTGGGGTATGTACCTGGCTCCAGTTCCCCCTTCCTCCCCCGCTTTTCGCTCCTTGCTCTCCTCTCTCTGCTGTTTAGGAAGGCAAGGGTTAAACTTTAGCTTTTAATATTTATTATGCCGCTCTTTTAAAGTAGGAAACGTCTGGGTTAGGAGGTGTTTGCTGCTGGTGGGGAGGGATGCTTGTCGCTCACATCGCAGTGCTGCACGGACTGCCAGAATCGCAGAATGTTCTGAGTTGGAAGGGACTCACAAGGGCCATCAGTCCAGCTGCTGGCTCTGCACAGGACGGCCCCAAGAATCACACCTTGTGCCTGAGAGTTGTCCAGACTCTTTACAACTCAAGCCAGGCTCGGTGCTGTGACCACCAAAGTCACAAAAACTTGGTCTTGCGGGGAATGTTGCTCCCATGGCAGTCTGTGAATTACACAGTTGCATGCAGCTTTAATCAGGTCTGTTTTAGAAAAGTTACTGTATTCTTGCACTGGGGATGTTTTCCATTTAATGAAATCCTCTTGTTTGTTTCACGATTTGTTTTCAAACGGGGGAACTGTGTCCTTACAGTCCTCAAGGCTGCAAAAAGTTCCTGGTAGGCTGTGGCCTCTGCATCCATCCCTGTGTAAATAGGCAGGGGAGGCTAAGCTTATTGCAATTATTGGTTAGATGAAGGAAGATGTTTCCCTTGTGGGGCAAGCTGCTATTTATAATTTTCTGGAATTAATTAGAATGAAGTGTTAAAAAAGAATGAAGAAAAAGAAAATCCCCCCCCTCTTTGAAAAGCTTTTGTCTTGTATTTCTGTTGACAGGTTGTTTTCCAGACACTTTTTTTTTTTTTTTTTTTTTTTTTTTTTTTGTGACTGAGAGTGCTTAGTGTCTTGCCTTGGAAGACAACAGCTAGGAACTGAATTCATTGCTCATCCAAGACACGTTCTTGTAACTAGAGTTTGGATTACTGCCCGAGCCTAGGCTTTGGAAGATTTGTTTTAAATAAGTGCCACACCTCCCAAAGAAGGAGGGAAAACGCAGTGAAGGGGAGTTGGGCTCCACATCAAAAGTTCTCAGGGAACTGAAAACTTCAGTTTGTACAAATTATAGTCAATGAATTGACTTAAAGATTTATGTAACAGATGTACTTGTTAATAAGTGCTGTGTAGGGGAGATACAGCACAGTCTGTAGATTTACTGCTTTCCTTCATTTAGCAAAGTTGAGCTTGGCAAATACCAATCACTTGCATTCTTTTCAGCTTACCCTCATTAGGGCATGACCATCAGTATCAGGTTTTGTCAGTGATGCCACTGAACTCTGTTCTTGTTGCTGTTACACCGGATCCTGGCTTTCTAAGAAACTACCACTAGACAGGTTGCTTTTAGTAATTCCTGAAAACTTCTTCTCTGAGAAAGATGAATTGTACTTTGTCACAGCCGTTCCTGTTTAGAAGCCAGTGTCTTGGTTAGGCCTCTTATTAGTTTTGGAGTGTGGTGGATGTGAGTCAGAGTGGAAAAACGTTCTAAAATTAGACATGCATTGTTAAGAATTTTATTAAATGAATTGCATCAGTGTCTTTTTACATTACCATTTTAATGGGCAATTCTCTGATTCTCCGTATCATTAGTTGACTAAAAAAGGGCTGAAGAGGCAAGAAAGTTTTCTTTTCAGCATTTTTTTGTCTGTGAACGTGCTAAAAGGTAAACTGGCATGCTTGTAGGTGAACCAGTCTGCTTAAATACAGCCTCTTTGTTCTCCTGCTGCCTGTACTAACAGAATGCCAGGACTGTGTTTTCCCCCAAGGACAACAGGTGTATTATGGAGCTTCAGCTTCCTACTTCAGGACTGAAGCAGAGCCATTATTTGAAAAGCATCTTATTTTTGAGATTATTATGTAAATGGCTAAAATTATAACTCCACACTGAGCTAAGTACAAACAGATGTCTCTGCTGAGCATGCTGTAGGATCAGGGCCCAGGTTGCCTTTTGGAAATTGGCCTCTGTGCTCTGGGAACTATTATTTCTTTCTTTACCTCTGTGTTAAATGAGGTTGGTAAGTGTGTTAGATTTTGTTTTTAATGAAAACCTTATGCAGCGTATCTGGAAAAGAAGTTAATTCTTTGATTCACTTGGCATAGTTGTAGTTTTAAATGTCATAAGGTAGAATGAGGAGTCATCCCTTTGTAGTCGTAGGGAAACAAGCTGTGTGAGGTGTGCACACCTGTCTTAACAGGTGAACAACAGCAATGAGCATTTTCCTTTTCTTTTAACTTGCACCATCTGGAAAACATGTTGTCTTGCAGGTCATAGGAATTTCTAATGATCCCTTTTCTTTATTATTATTTTTATTTTTTAATAAGACTGATCAGCAGAGAAACTGATCCCGTTGCTCTAGGGTGGGAGAGGCCGGCAGTCTGGGAGAGAGCCATGTCTGTTCGGGAGTCCTTTAACCCAGAAAGTTACGAACTGGACAAGAGCTTCCGTCTGACCCGATTCACTGAACTGAAGGGAACAGGCTGCAAAGTGCCACAGGATGTCTT
Source organism: Chaetops frenatus (assembly GCA_013400775.1). NCBI lineage: Eukaryota > Metazoa > Chordata > Aves > Passeriformes > Picathartidae > Chaetops > Chaetops frenatus. Next base: position 117,006 of record VZTR01016482.1, on the reverse strand, counting down.
ACAGAAACTGCTCGAATCTCTACAAGAAAACCATTTTCAGGAAGATGAACAGTTCTTGGGGGCAGTTATGCCCAGGTTGGGTAAGTAGTTGCTGCTCTGGACATTGGTGGTCCTTCTGCTCAGTTTGCTTAGTGACACGATCACATTTGTGGTTTGTTTAACCGGTTTGAAAATTGTATGTTGAATAATGTATGCACAGCATCCAGAAAGCTGAAGAATGAATTTCATGCTGTCGTTGGTTGGCATCTGGGATACAGGAATATTATTTTAATTATTTAACATTCTGCAGTGCACTCAACTACAAAGGCAAAACACTCAGGAATGGCCGTTGTGATGGGTACATTCCTAGGTGTTAGTCTGCTCCTCCCTTTTCCCCGGCAGATGCTGTGCAAACTGAAGTCCTGTCAGTTAACTTCTGAGTTAATTTCTAGACTTTTATGTTCCTGCATTGCATTTAGAATTTGATGCAATGGATGAATGAATTTGGATGACTCCGAGGTGAATTTCCCCTCTCCCTCCCTTCCCCATTGTTCCTGGGTCACAGAAAGTGAGGGAGAGAACTTCCTTGCTTCAGCTGACTGGGAGCGAATTGTTTCACAATTGTCATTATTCCTTTGAGTCCTTTCATTGTTCCCCACTCTAACTCTTTTGCTCACCTGTAGAAGCTGCCTGGGAAAGGCTGCCTTTCCAAGACCTCTGTGTTCTTGCCAGCTTCACTTTCTCTTTGATATTTGCACAATGATGCAAGCAATAAGGGAAAACAACCTGCACAAGCCACCTACATGGGGAACAGGGCAAACGTAGGTATTTTGATACCAGCTACTGTACCTAATATTGATATAGATAAATTAATGTAGATAATGTGTTTAATGACACTTTTAATTCTCTTTGTCTATTTACTCAGCCCTGCATATTCAATCTCTGCAGTGTAGAATGGGTTTTTTTCCCTCAGCATAGGAATATGAATGGAGCATTTATTCTGAAGTTATTTCATTATCAGTTTAGTGTCCAATAACCTTATTTAAAATTATATAAACATTGCTAATTGTCTGTTAGCAGACTAACAGGTTGCAACCTATTATTCTGGTAGAGATTGGATATAAAGAGAGATTAGTAAGGCACCCATGTTCTTGCTGAAACAATGGGGATCTTTGTATGAAATATCTAATCACCAATTGTGTCTGAAGCTGGGGTGGCACTATAATGTAATATTCCCTGATGGAGGACACTTCTATCTTTTTCATCCCCAAACTGCTATTTATATGTATGTTTCTAAATTAAATAAGCTGTTCTCACACAGCAGCATTTCAATTTGGCAGTTTTCTAAAAACTGCAACAGTTTGGTTTAGATGTTTTGTTTTTTTTTTCTTTTACAAACTTGCACGCTCTAAACAATAATGGAACTGCCGGTAGACTTTTCTTCTACAGCTATATGAAAAGGTATAAAGGTAGATTTATGCCATCAGTATGTAGGTGAGATACTATGAAACAGAAAATCTGTTAGTAATAGAAGGTGAAGAGTTCAGGTCTCTTTTAAAATATGCTTTTGGGATGAGTATCCCTTTAGCAAATATGTCTTTGGATAAGTTTGGTGTGATTTGCCTTTGATGTCTTGTGCTTGAAAGGTATAGATCAGTAACTGCCACCTGTGCATAGGCACCATGCTTTTGAAATGCAGTCAGGAGGGAGGTTGCCAGCAGCAGACTCAACCTCTCCCCTTTTTATTTCTGCAAGGGATGCTAGCCAGAGCAAACATAAATATGGCTGTGAGTAAGAAACTTCAAATCTGATGTTTATTCTCAGAGCTGTTACAGACCTGAAATCAGTCATGGCTCTGAACAGATTCCCTTGTTACGTAGACCTGTTTTGGTGGAATGTTTACATAGCCTCTGAAGGACCATCACCATAGCCCCTTGGCCTGTCTGTCAAGCAGGGCTTTTGTTGAAATTGTGGAAAAACGCACAAGTTGGTCTTGCAGAATTATGATATAAATAGGTGAACTGAGGGCAAAACAGCTCCTGCATGTGGGCCACTTCTCTGTAACTGCTTTTGTGGAGACTGAGCAACCCTCAATTACTGCTCGGAAGCTTGTCTAACGTGTTCTCTTCCAAGGCAAGATCTCCAGAAGCACGATCTTCTCCCCCTGTATACTGACTGCCTGGCAGATGTCTGTCCCCTCAGTAAGAGTCAGATGACAGCAACTTGCTCCATCCCTGTACAGGGCACTGCCAAACACTGGTTTGTAGCTCTTGCTAGGGTAGTGTGTTTCATTAATACATGGTGAAAGGTTCCTGTGTGGCATCTGCTCCCTAAAATGGGCTTTTTTGAAGACTCTTGCCTTGAGGGGCATGCAGAGGAATTCCAGGCAGCTTGCTGCCAACCCAGGAAAGAGGTAAGCTTCCTGGCATTGCGGCAAGGCACAAAGCTGTCCATAGAGAAGTGTGGCTCAGCCAGCATGTTGTGATTTGTCACTGACCCTTTGGTGCAGGCGAATGCTGGGAGGTTCTAATATCACCTGTTCTGTTTGAAATATCCACTGTCAAGGTAAAGGTTGTGCTTAGAGTTGTTTTCTCCAAGGAGTTTGTGTCCATCAGGTGGTCTGCAGCCTTCCAGCCTTGAAAGGCAAGGTTAATGTGGTTGCTAAAGCTCCAAGTGGGTGAATCATCTTTCACCAAGGGCCTGGACTGTGACTTGTGGAGTTCTTGTTGCTTTTGAAGTGAGGGAATGTTCTTTATGAGATGCTGTGTCCTTTCACAACTGTCACCGTGTTTTTGTTGAGATCGGAGTGACAGGAATACTGACTTGCTTTTGACAATATCGATGTACTTAGTTCCTCCTAACTTTAAATGTACTTACATAAAAGAACAGATGTTCTTGATGTGCTGTTATGCTGCTGCAAAAGAATAAAGAACATTATAGTTTAGTTCTTGCCTTCAGCCATTTGCACTTATGTTCAATTCCAACCAGGAGTTTTCTTTCTTTGCTTTTTTTCCCCCTCTTACTTGTGCTCTGTGCTTTCTCTGATGAAGGAATTTGCCAAGTTTATTTAGGCAATGTTAGGAGTTGTATTTCACAGACATGTTTTATAAGGTCTTTTGTTAAGAGCAACAGATAATTAAGGGCACAGTTACCTCACTCATGGGTTTCTGTCTTTGCAGGAATTGGGATGGACACTTGCGTTATTCCATTAAGACATGGAGGTTTGTCATTAGTCCAGACGACAGATTATATTTATCCTATTGTGGATGACCCTTACATGATGGTAAGTTGGCTAAGCTTAATTCTTGGGTCTATTGCTGATGTGGGCTTCTCACCAATCTGATGGCAGTTCTGACCATTTCTTCTAGATGTGTGGTGCTAATTGTGTGATTAATTGTATTCAGGGTCTTTCCTAAATAGACGTGAAGAGAGAAAGGGCCTCCCATGTTGGCCAGGAATGCTGCAGTGCTGCTTTCTATGTAGGTGAAAGTTGGGAGAACTGCCACCTTTAATACAGATTTCCCTTCATCTCGTGTTCTGTGGGTTTTGGTTTGAAGAGCCCAAAAGGCGGAAAAAGAGTGAAGTAGCAGAGTAAACTCCACTTACAAGCAGAACCACATTGTAATTGGCCTTTTTTGAGGTACTGAAATAACCAGGTAACCTGTTAGAACTGGAAATACCTAAATGTCAGTAGTTGGCAATAGCACCTGGCAATTTCAGTGTGCTTTGTGAACACCAGCTTTCCTGTGGTGCTACCTCCCTTGAACACGTTGATATGACTGGCTGGAAGGTGTGTGCACTTTGGCCTTGGTTCCTTCTGTGTTCCTGTCTAATATACTCTGTCTCAGCAGAGATTCCTGCGTGTGTGGCAGTGATCAGTATTGACTTGAACAGATTCTGGGAAACAAATGAGCTCTAAGAAAAGACTTTAATAAAGCTACAGGGAAATGAAAGGTGCTAGAATTCATGTTTTCTGTGACTTGGATGTGACTCCATTGCTTTTACTGCTGTTGGCATGACTGAATGTTTTATGTGCTGCTGTCAGTTTGTTTGCCCTGTCAGACCTGTCTGGTAGGTTTTGGACACAGTTTGAGACTGGGACCGTCTCTTTTCTTTTTTTTCTTTAGCATGCTTGACCAGGTGTTGTGCACATCTGTAAGCCTAGCTCCTGTGACTTTGCTTCTAGGAGAGCTCTCTTTCTGCAAACTGAACAGCCAAAAATCTCAGGCTGGCCTCTGGATTACAGAGTAGTTGAGCTCTCCTGAGAAATTTGATTCAAGAGGGTTGCTTTAATATCTTGTGGAAACTTGTCAGGGACCAGAGGGAGAAAAGTTTTGGAGATCTGTGTTCAAGTTCATCATCTGAGAAACTCTTCTCACCTTCTAACAAAACCTTGAGGGACAGTGTTAAAGGCTGTGGTGAAGGGGGAGGGTTGTTTTGTTTGGAGATACAAAGGGTTTGAGATGCCACAAGAGTAGATAGATGAGCCTGTGCCCAGATGAGGTTTAGGTCGGTGTGGTAGGAGTGGAATGTAAATTTGGCCTTAGTCCAGCTTCAGTGGTTGCATCATAGTTACAGTCTGTGCTTGATCCACATGCACCAGCAGCTGTAACCTTGCTGCTGTCTAACTCTCAAATCCTTCCCTTTTCATTCTTGAGGGCATTCATTTTAATTTGGTGGCTGGCCACTTCCTAATCTGTTTACAAATGTGTATTTCTTCCTAAGAGCTAAATGAGAATGGGGATTCTGTCTCAAGCCTTCTTGCTGATGCCACCAGTGATGATCCAGCAGGATTATTGCTCCTGGACCCTCTGCTCAGACCTCTCTCTCAAGGGCCAGAGTACCCCAAGGGAACAGTATAGATTATCTCTTACTTGAGTGGACCAACATTGGTTAGAGAGCAGTCAAATACAGTTTGCCATAGGATTTATGGATGGTTGTTACAAGCAGAGGAATTGTGAGGCTTGGGAATTTTGAGTTGGTGTCCAGGCTGTATAAAGGGTAGTGTTTTGGCCTCCTCTGCTCAATACAGGCTACTGCAACCCTGCTTCTCCAACTGCTTCTTTCTCTGGTTTAGGTCCAGGTGTCCCCTGACCCAAGCCTGTTCTTACTGTGTTACCAGTATCACTCAAGCACTGCACATTCTCCTTCTTGCCCTGCCTCTCAGTCTCCTTACCCAGGCACTTCTAGTCTGGTTTTGAGTGGGTATTCCCTGATCTAGAGCCTCTTCCTTTCTCTGTGCACAGGGTTTACCTGCAGCTCCTTATCTGATCTCTCTTCCTAATTGGAGGAGAGGAAGCAAAGAGGGAAAGCCAAAAGTGCAAATGAACTCCAAGCTGGGTGCTGTGGTAGAAGGGATTAGGAAACAGCTGAGGAAGACAAAACTGCTTGTGGACTCAGCTGAACTTCCGATTTCTGCTTCAGAAAACAGCTTTCTCTCACTCTGGCACTGCCTATTTTAAAACTAAGTTCTGCAGTTATATGCAAAATCATTCTTTCTGCTTTTCCCCTTTCTCCTTCACTTTGGCTTTGTCCTTGAAAACCCTCAGTCTGTGTGCAAAATTATCCCTAGGATGTACTCCTATAAAATCCATACCAGGCACAGGATTTATTCAGCTTAAATGGTTTATTAGAAAAGTTACAAGCAATCGAAAAAAGGTTTCATAATAAGTATCAATCCACTGGGAATAGGGCTGGTACTGGCTTCTGTTGTGGCACTGTGGAAACGCTTGTTTGAGTACAGGAGCAGGGAACTGGCAGGTTTGAGAGAGTACATCTTTCCCCTTCCATCCAGGAACCTTTTTGTTGCTGTTTTAAGAACCTTCACTCAGGACTAGAGATGGGTGTCTGATTCTTCATCCTTTGCCCTTACAAATAGTTCTTGGTATTGCACACAGATCTTTGTGTTTCAGAGGCACTATGCAAGCAGGCAGGTGGCCTGCAGGACTTGGCCAGGCTGACCCCTGTTTGTGAGCCCTGTTGGGTTTGTTGGTGTTCACAAAAGCCTTGTGTTGTTCTCTCTGCTCCTTCAGACTTGGAAATTGCACTTCCCTGGATTTGTTTCCATAGTGGTTTTGGTAATTGGCAAAAGCATTATTAGACTGACCTCTGACTATCAGAGGTGTTGTCCTTATGGTTTGAAAAACTTGTCTTTCATTCCTAACAGGGCACAAATCAGCAGTTTGCTTGGTAAATACTGGAGATAACAAAGAATAGCTTGATAGTTCCCTTCCACAAAAGGGAATTGGCAGGCATATAGAAACTTAACAGCCAATATCCATCCAATAGTGCAGTACACAACTCTTTTAATAATAGTTTAAGATTTAAATGCTTAAAACTTATTCCAGTTCTAAATATCAGGGATTCCCCTGATGCCACCGAAAACTCTTGAATTTATGAAAACCTATTATATTTATTTGTGATTTGGAGATGTTGTTTCATGTCATCAGCCAGAGAAGTAACTGCCTGCCAATATTAACTTTTTTGTGAATTATCAAATATTAACTTTTTTGTGAAGTATCAAATAATTGTGTTGTTTTTACTATGGTGGTGTTGCCTTTGAACATAATGAAAAGCACAGACTTAAAATCATAAAGCCAGGTATTGGTTGCAGTTCTGCAGCTGTAAACCCAACTCAACTTTCATAGAATGCATGGAGTTTTCCAGAGTAACATAACAGAATTTGTCTTATATTTTAAAATATCTCGTTGTCCCTTAGGGCACACCCTGTGTGAGGAAGTTCTGCATCTTCATCAGGAAACTTGATATCTCATCTGTGCTGGGTCCATACCCCAGAAACTGACTCAGATACATTAATTTAGTAAAATTAGAGTAACTAACCTCATGTGATGTGAGTGATGGCTTCTGAGTCCTTTCAGATTCCTGACTTCTTAGAGGAATCTTCAGCAGACAAACAGTTTTGTCTCTTGTACAAGTTTTTTTTAGTGGAGATATTCACATACACACACACCAGTCAGTAAAATTGTTGATGCTGTAACAAAATTCAGCCTGATCTTGTGACCAGTGACAGATAAGCACATCTCTCTCACTATGTGAGTGGTGGGGGTACACAGCTTCCTTCAGTGGTGGCAAATCTAGTTCCTGGGAGCCGTGAGCTCCTTCATTCCCTGCACACACTGTCATCCCCAGAGCAGAGGAAGCAGCCCAGTGTGGGTGTGTGCTGGCAGCACAGCCGTGTCCTCCGGGAACAGGAGTTCTCTCCTAGAAACTGAGGAGTGCAGGCGTGGCTTCCAGAGTAGTGCAGGGCACAAACATTTTTCTCATCAAGGACCCATCTCCTGCATATTCTGATGCAGAAGTTCAGCAATATGTGCTTTCTGAATTAACTTCCCAGCAGTTGTGAATGCCATGCTATGGCCATCCCCATCAGGATGTACAGTTTTGTGCTGAAATAAAGTTAACAGGAATACACCCTGTTAAGTAAACAGAGTTTGTTATCAAAGATAGACTGTTGTTCTTAACTTCAGCCTCTCAGATTGGGCATCCAGTCTGAACTCTGGGATTCCTGTGGAGTCAGTGGGAGAGTGTTGACCAAGACAGTTGGCATCTGCTCCCTCCATACCTGTAAAAGGAAGGATACCTGCACTTCTAGGTGGGCACATGGGACATAATGGATCATACCACATCTCTGGCTGGGTTTCTTAATGCTGTGGAGTAAGAAGCTGTATCAGAGTGCAAACTCATACTGGAAGCTTTGCTCTTGGAAAGTGATTAAATATTCACCAACATCAGTGCTGCAGATTTTTTTTTCTTGTCTCTTTGTTTTTCAGGGACGAATAGCGTGTGCCAATGTCCTAAGTGACCTTTATGCCATGGGGGTCACAGAATGCGACAACATGTTGATGCTTCTTGGAATCAGCAATAAAATGACAGATAGGGTAAGATTTTTGGCACTTTATCTTGAAGGAAGATTCAAACAGCCAGACGTGCTCAGAATGTATTTACCTTTAGTGTATTTTCTTCTCAAATTTGAAGCCGTTTAATGAAGAGATGGTCTTATTGAATGCCTTAGTACATAGTACGGATCTTGCCTCATAAACATTCTGAGATCATGTGCTAAAAGTTCAGTTTTCTGTGGCATTGTAATCTGCTGCCTTCATCCCCACCAAAATGGGGTGCCTCCTTCTATCAAAGGTCAGCATTTGATTGCCAATTCTATCAATCTGAATAGATAATAATGGGTTAGTTTTGCTTTCTTTTTATTATTTTTATATTTCTCTTTTTTTGTGGAAGTGATCAGCATGTATGTTTGTCTTGCTATAGCAAAAAAGGGATGTTTATTCTTAGAAGGATGCAAGTTGAAACTTTAATGGTTAATGGAGCCCAAATGCATCTTGATTAAATGTTGCCTTTTAGCACTGCACTGCTGTGGCTATACCTGATTACAGCAGAAGGATAGTTGTTCTGAGTTTCCAGAACTCTGATTACTCTTACGTGACCTTTTGAAGAATGTTTCTTCAGTGTAAGAGTGTCTTTGCACCTCTTCTACACAGAGCTGTAAAACCGTAACTCTGTGGGATAACATGCAGTTTTCAGGAGGCCAGACTATTCCTTGGGGTTGCTTTTTCATCATGAGCTGTTTGCCATGAGGGCATTTGGTTGGAGTGGTTAAAGCCCTGGACCAGTCTTGCAATGACTAGCACTGCTGTGTATGGAACTCTGACTTCTGTTTTGATCTCTAGGAAAGAGACAAAGTGATGCCTCTAATTATCCAGGGTTTCAAAGATGCAGCAGAAGAGGCAGGAACATCTGTTACTGGTGGCCAAACAGTGTTAAATCCCTGGATTGTTTTAGGAGGAGTGGCCACAACAGTCTGTCAGCCTAATGAATTTATAATGTAAGTTAAATCACTAAACAATCAAAGACACTGGTCTGAGGGATACAGTAAAAGTCCTTTAAGCACTGTGTTGTGATCTTGTGGTGTGTCTCCAGATGAATAAAGCAGTACCTTCTCCTGCTTACATTTGTCCTTAGCACTCAACAGGTGCCACATCTCTTTGTACATATTTGCTTTTTTTAAACAGGATGTCCTTTTACTTCTTCACACCCCACAGTCCTTTTTGATTCTATTCTCCTTTTGACTGGAGAATTAAGCTTCTAATCTTTAAAGGTAGTGGAGACTGTTTTGAACATAAATTTGTGCCACACTTCTACATACATTTCTAAACCATGTCCCAATTATCCTGTTAATGGCTGTAGAGAACTACAGAACTGCTGTCTTTAGAGCATTCTGTCCATTTAACAGTAGCTGATTTTGAATGTCCCACTGTGGCATGTTACTCTATACAAATGAACTTCTGCATGCTACTAATGCTGGATATCTTATGCCCTGGGTAAAAAAGGTCAGTTTTTTTCTCTTATCCTCTCTTACATCCCCAAAAAATTGAAAGAAGAGATGTAATTTGGTGTGTGTCTGACTGCAAGCATTGTTTTTTTCCAAGAAAGAAGGATTAGCACTTTTTAACCAAGTTTGCTACATTTTCCTCAATAATATTGCATGGCAATGAATCCCAAAGGGTAATTCTGCAATTAGTCAGTTTTTTAACTGTGCAATAAGATGCATGGGTCTCTGAAAATGTAATTATCAGCACTTATTCCTAATAAAGTGTTTGAATCTCGCAATGTAATTAATACATGAATTCTTTGTTTCCAGGCCAGACAATGCAGTGCCAGGAGATGTGCTTGTATTAACTAAACCCTTGGGGACACAAGTGGCTGTAGCTGTCCACCAGTGGCTAGATATTGTGAGTACACTGCAAAAAAAGAAATAGAGAAGAGGGGTGTGAGTTAAAGATGATCTTCCTCATTCCCTCATCATGACAAAGTTCAGCTCAGATGGGAGTGACCTATCACCTCTCTCTCCTCCTTCCTTCTTGATATGCTCCAACCTTCCCTACTTGTGTGCAAAATTCCTTTGGAATCAAGACAATTTACAATTTTGTGCTTAGTGAGCCCATCTTAATTGCACTTAATTCTTAGTTATTTCTCAGGCATTGCTGTAATAACCAAAATTGTTTACTAACAGAACAACAGACTATCACCCTGGGCAACATTACTCCACCTGCCAAAGTAATTTACAACAGTTATTGATGGCAGTTAGGCCAAGAATGCTCTCTCTGTGTTCTTGGGCTTTCTGCTTGTGTACATGGAAGTTTATCTGCGTTTCACATGTATTGCCCTGTGCATTCAGTAAGAGTATTTCTAGCAGCATTATGGATGTAGACATGCTTCCATCTGTTACTTCAGGCAAAAATGTAACTACTGAACTGAAAAGTGACTGCAAAATTGGCATCTGCTTATGCTGTCTGGCTCCCAGTTCGTGTCTTCCGAATTATAACTGCTCAGTTTACAGTGTAAAAAGATGCATCTTTTCTACTTTTGGGACTCCTGAGCCAATAGACTGGCAGAGGAGTGAGCTGGAATCTACTTTGGTTTGGCTGTTGGCCACTGTATTGTCAAATGAATTCTAATTACACAGCAAGTGTTAGCAGAGCGGGAGAGAACCAGCTTAAGCCTTCATTGGAGTCTAAAGTGGGAGCAATAAGGGAAAAGTATTTTTCTCCTTCTTCATAGGATCTGGCCTAGCAATTTTGACCTCTTCAGGATCCTGTGTTTTCCACAAATATAAGGATCAGGGCCTCAGATAATCTTGATATGAAAATGAAGTGAAACAACAAGACCCCAATTCCATAGTATGTTTTCTAGCCATAATCTTACTTCTTGACATATCTTCTTCTTGTACTGACGAGCAGACTTGCAAATTAAGGCTATTCTAAATTTCCACGTATTTCAAATACTACTAATTTCCTCAACTGTCAAACAGAAAAACCTTCTAGTCTGAAAAATGAGGACAGCCAGGAAATCAATACTGCTATTATGTGTAAACAGAATATATCTTTGATTGTGGTAGGAAAATTTCTGAGTAGCTGTGCTACCTTTTCTTTAGCTCTGTTTTGTGAAAGAGTAGGGAAAGTGAAACTAGAATTAATAACCCATCACAAATCCACCTGTAAATTTAGGTGGGGAATTGGACTTCATATTAAAAAGTGCATGGGAGAAGGTATATAGTATAGCAAGCTTATTCATAGGCAGGAAAAGAAAACTGGAGTGTAGAATTATGCATGCTTAAAGGTATGAAAGGAGGTGCTGTAATGTGCCCCTTCAGAGAAGGTTTTTCTAGCTGTTTGCTATTGTCTACAGACCCTTCCCATTTGGAAATCTAAGCTTGCTTTTATAACCTGTTTGGGAATTTTTTGCAAATTCTTCTGCCTTAACTCTCTCTTGATTAACCTCAGTATCTGATTGCTGTAGTGGAGAGAAATTTGCCTCCAATTTGTATTTTACCTGTATTTGTGGCTCTTCTACCTTCAGCCTTGAGTTCTGCTTCCACATCATTTGTGATCTGACCAGTTTCTGTCCTGTGATCAGCCTCAGAACTGTTTTTGAAACCTAAGGCAGAATGACTGCTGAGGTTTTTTCAGTCATTTCCAGAGTAAGAATAATCATTGTTCTGTCATCTCTATAACGGCCACATCTTATTTTTTGACTTGGTGTCTCATTTGTGTAAACAAAAATGCTTTTCTTTGATTGTTAGATCCAGTTAAACCTAATCTCTGAAACTCTGGTCCCACTGCCATCGTTCCTTGCTCTTTATCAATTTATTTATTTTGACTGACCAGTCTTTCCCCCTTTTGCCATTTCTGGATTCTCTCTTACACCCCTTGAAGTTAGCATTCATTTACTAAGACAAGATTCTCCCCAAATGCAGCATCACATACCATTTCTTAGTAGTTCTTGCATCTTTTGTTTAGTAAGAAGTATGAGCTATACATTTACTCTGTGGAATGGCAGTGTAGCTATTGTGGCTTCAAAAATCCCAGTTTTGCTGACTTTCAGTTCTCTGTAATTTTATTTTCATTGCCAAAAAAAAAAAAAAAAAGGGTAAATCAGTTTGATCAGTTTGTAGTGTGGCTTTTAAAAATAAATTAGTTGCTTTGTTTCATTCTGGATCTGGAATCACTTCAGTTTGGAATGAAACAATTACCCTTTATAAAAGTACTGTTTCCTGAATTTTTGTGAAACCCTTCTAGGACGAAGAGCATTTATGGGAATGTAATGAAGAGATGAGTCCATACCAGACACTGGAGAATGGGTGGAAGATGCTGGTATTAAATTGTAAAAGAGGCTAATGAAACTGCCTTAATCCTAAACTAGAGCGATTATATCCTGCTTTAGCATACATTCCTCTGACCAGGACTGGTGGATAGCAGTGGTCTTTCCTGATCAAAGTGTCCAGGTGTGAAATCAAGAACAACCTCATAAAAACCCAAGAAGCCAGAAATTACAAATCTCAACATCCAGCAACAAAGTTCTTTTAATTTGTCTGTGCAAGTTCAATCCAGAGTGAAGGAGTTCTTTCCCTAGGGTAGTTTATTCCACTCTACTCAGCTGCTGAAAGCAGAATTTGAGGTGTTTAGTGCCTAATAGATCTTTAAATGAACTTTGCTGGGGTACAGCAGACTCAGGCACAGGCCTCTGACTGGAATGTTTTACCCCTCTTTAACTGAGTTTAGAAATAAAAAGTACATTTTGGATTAAGCGTTTTGGTTTTTTCGTGGTCAGGGTATGCTTTGAAACGTTCAGCTGAAAATCTAAAAGAAACATCTTTATTTTATCCATTAGCCTGAAAAGTGGAATAAAATCAAACTCGTGGTAACACAGGAAGATGTAGAACTAGCATACCAGGAAGCAATGATGAATATGGCACGGCTGAACAGGACGGGTAAGAAGAGATGTGTGTATTGGAGGGGAGGGATTGTGAGTTTTTTCAATTCCATACTAAATTTCATTTCACTGCCTTGGGGAATTGTGACACAGCCACTTTGTCCCTTTCATGCTGCCCCATCTCTCTGCTGTTCAGTGTTTGTGAAACCAGCAAATTAAAATCAAATGCCCTCTTGTAATTATACAGCAAAAACACAAAGCTGCTGGATATGATTGACTCATGTGAGTGCTGCAAGTAACATCCCAGTGAATTAAAGGATGTTTTAAAGGCAAAAATACTGGATTTGTTCCTTATTTTCTGTGCATAGGGAAGGCCTGACTGTGATAAGGTTAAAAGAATTTGAAACAGAAAAAAGGAAAAGCTTTTAACTTATGTAAGCTCCAATTTAAATTTTGATTTTTTAAATAAATTTGCTTTCTTCTAATTTGGTCCTGTACTGTGCTTTCCACAGTGTGGAATATGTATGTGGAATATATGTTTTCTGCTTGTTTGTCTTTTTCCTGTTCTTGTAGTGAGTTTTGTGTTTTAATTTTTTTCTTTTAATTTTGGTAGAGGAAGGGTTCTGCTTTTACCCTAGAAGTTTTAAACCAGGATTTCCCTTCTTTGTTCAAAGTACCTTTTGGCAGAGTAGAAAATTGAATTAAGTGTTTCCTTACTTACTTCTCAGTTGAAGGAACAGAGATAGTCAAATATCTCTTTTCCCATTTATTCAGTTTTCATTTCTTATGCCATCCCCCTGGCTTTTCATTCTTTGACAAAGCTTTCCAGGAAAGATAAATGACCAGCATTGTCTTAGAGAAAAGAACTCGGTCCTGTTCCTGTATTGGGACGCACCAAAGAAAGGCAAAGCATTCTTGGTTTTCTTTTTCTCTTCTTTTTGTCAGACACCTTTAACATCACTTAAATACTCTTAACTGGTGCTATTGTCCTGCATGCAGGGGTGCCCTTTTCCCACCCAGGAGCTGCAAATATGCAGGAATTTCATTAATGTATAGGTGAGGAGGCTGGGGCCCTTCCCCCACAGCCGCATGCTTTTTTCTTCAGCTCTTAAACTTTGAGTGTCCACATCTCAAGTTCTGATGTCAGCATTGCAGAGAGCAGAGAAGACTGAGCTGTGTCTGATCCCTGCCCTTAGTGAAGCAAAGCAGAGCTCAGAACTTCCCCGGCCTTCAGTTTTGGGAAGTTTGGATCTGAAGGAAACCCCTGTTTCTTAGACTGCCAATATAAATGAGTAGCGCATGTCTAATAGACCATGCTCAACCTCCATGACGGATTTTCAGCATGATTTAGTATCTTAAATACAAATTGAATTTTTTAAGTGTTACGTGCACTATTAGTGAATTCCAGTTCTCTTCAAGCACGATTTTATTTATTTTGTTAATTTAACCCAACCTGGTTTGCATTAAAGGTACACAACTTTATTTGGACTGTGCAAAATGTTGTTAAAGCGTTTTCCTGATAATTCAATATTTTCTGATTTGGTGTTCTGATTCAGTATGTTCTGAGTTGGTGTTTTTTCCCCCCCCCTCCCTCTCTTGTAGCTGCTGGACTTATGCACACTTTCAATGCACATGCAGCTACAGACATCACAGGATTTGGGATCCTGGGGCATGCACAAAACCTTGCCAAACAGCAGCGAAATGAGGTGTCCTTTGTTATTCACAACCTCCCGGTCCTGGCTAAGATGGCTGCTGTCAGTAAGGCCTGTGGCAACATGTTCGGCCTCATGCACGGGACTTGTCCAGAGACTTCAGGTAGGTGACAGCTATGCCACCCCCTTCCTTCCCTACACCTGCACCTCAGAATTCCATTTCAAACCTACAAATAGCGTGCTGTGTGTTCACAGTCACAGCTGGTTTGGCACCTGGCCAGGCTAATGAGCAGCAGCCACACAGCTGTTCACAACTGATTCCTTCAGCCTGACTTCCAAACCGCCATCCTGTCCTGAGTGCCTTCTGCTCCCTTGTGGAACACTGTTACAGAAACCCTGCAACCCTCCAGTCTGCAGTTAGAAGTTAGTGATGATTCTGAATTCTTTTGAAACCTGTTTTTCTCTGTTAACTCCAGAACAGTGAATATCTGGAAATTCCACCACATGGCACAGTTTTCTCAAAAGCAAAGCCACTGGCAGTAGTTTTGCCTGACAAAGGATGGTGTTTGGTTTGTTACTATAAAATTTAGTGTTTGGTGGGCAAGTGTTAGCAGCTGAGGCCTTCTCTGTCCACAGCATACACACATCCAAGAATACAGCTTACAGAGTTTCTCCCTTACTTTTAGGAAATCTGACTTTAAGGGATTGTGACTAGCAACAAAAAAATAAATGTTGCTCTCCAACCCATTTATTACTCGAGTTCAATAAAGCTGCCACTTGCAGTGACAGTGAGTACAACAGATTGTACTGAAAACCTGGCTATGGACAAAAACATGTACAGAGTGATCAGGTGATGAGAACTTCTGATGGTTTTTAAGTTGCCTTATTAAGAGTAGGCTCTTCTCTGATGAGCATGATCGCTGTCATCTGATGGAAGTCTTTCTACTTCACTTTCCCTTTGAATCTTCTATCCTGTTTGATTTTGTTTTTTCTAATTTAGTCTGACTCTTCTTTCTCTTTGGGAAATGGAGACATGTAGCAACAAATCTGTCTTTTTCTCTTACCTCATTTCTCTGCCATCTTCTGGCTCTCCATAAGTATTATCCATGTTCTCTGCAGTTCACAACAGAGGGGGCCCCTTGAAGCAAAACAGTCTGAAGATCTGGAAAAAAAGCATCACAGTGAGAGACATAAACTTTTCCCCTAGTGAATACATAACTTATCCTGATATGCTGAGTTGTTCCTTGGCCATCTGTGTTTGAGCACTCTATCCTACAGACACTGTGTGGCTCAGATGATGTGTAACAGGATATGGGATGTGAACCATTTCCAAATCCAGAATCAGTCAGAAGGGAGCAGAAATATCTGGTGGCAGCTTTGCAAGCTGTGTCAATAAGGTTGGCAGCACCAGTCAGATTCTTACTACCCAGAAGCCCACATAGCTGGGGTGCCAGTAGCATTTATTATTTGGAAAAAGCCCAAAAAACAGCATGACACTGAGCTGGAACCTGCTCTTCCGGGTGAGTGGCTATAGTAGAGGTTTGGATAGCAGTTGGTGTGGGAATGGTTTAGCTGGAAACTGAGTGCTTATGTCTTCAGAGCTGCCCATCCTGCACCTTGGGGATACTCAATTCTCTTTTCACTGAAGGAATGTAAAACAGTGCAGACGGATGCACTGCTGGAAAGTGGGAAACTCTTGACTTCAGAATCTCTTTTGGGACTGAGAGCAAGAGGTCTCTTTGAAGTGCTGAGCAGCTTGTGTTGGGCAGAGATGGATGATGATGGGAAAAACAGTGAGACAAATCTGGTTGGTGGTGAACTGTGGGTGCCTCAAAACAACGTCTGTCTGATTTGATCACAGCGCTGTGGTTCTCGCATTAGAGGTGGCCACAGGGATTTGTCACAGGGCAGTGTCTGCCAGATACCCAAAAGATCTGTAGCCACGTGGACACTCTGGCCAGGCTCTGGAAGCTGAATAACCACCCACAGGCTTCGGGCTTGCACTGCAGGGCCTGGCATGTGTCAGCAGCATGAGCTGAAGCAGCCTGTGCTGGCATGGCTCATTAGCATTCAGACCAGGCTGTTTGCACACCTCCTGTCCTGGGCTTGATTTATGTGAAGGCCAGGGCCTGCCTTGCTGTGCCTGATACCCAGCTGTGGGGAGGCCTGCTGGGGCTGCTCAGGGCTCTGCTTACTCTAACACAGACACTCCTTCTCTATTGGCTTAAACTTCTAGACACACTCTGTCTGTAGCTTCTTCATCTGGGAACAGATGTTTTTCAGCAGAGTGGTCAGGCAGTAAGAGATTCACTGGAAAACTATCTGAATGGATTTTAACATTATTGTGTTGGGGTTTTTTCCCTATGTGCATTTGCTGGGCACCTGTTGACAAAAACCAGTGTTGAAAAGATGCATTATGTCATCTGTTCCATCCTGCAGGCACTCTTGCTAATGGTGTAGCCTCCTAAAACTGCACTTTTATATGATTCTGCACTCTCTTTTAGGCAACTCCTTGGTTAATGGTTAAAATTGCAGTCAGGTATTTGGTTTCAAAAGAATGAATTGTTTGTTAGAGTGACTACTTGCAGAGATAATTCACAGAGTTACTCAGTTTGGGACATTCATACATGTGTGTATTTTTCAGTCCTAATAACTTTTGGATGGTGTCAGATGACTCTTAGCATAGTAGAGGTATCTCAACAACTTGATATTTGTGGAAATTTGGTGAGATGGATGGAAAAGAAGGGCTGTGTCAGTGCCTGACAAGAGGCAAGGCTAATGATGTCATTCTGTTATAAGTCATTGCTGGAGAAAGCCATTAGCAGGAGCAAGGACTTGGTTTTGATTCATGAACTATTTGTATCTCTGCTCTTAATTACAGAGCTTTGTCTGGCCTGCTTTTGAAGTGTTCTGTGCCTACTTCCCTGCTTGAAATACTACTTGTTAAAGCCAGCAATTTTCAAAGACTCTTAACCAAAAAAAACCCTTTTGTTCTTACAAAGATAAGCCAGGACAGCCACCAAATATCTGCATCCTTTCAATCCCCAAAAAGTAGAGCAGCTGGTAATGCCAAGAACACAGACTAGCCTAAAAAACATAGTGGAGAATCTTAAGGACTTACCCAAAGGGTTAAAGAGCCTGGTCAGTGTAGCAGAGAAATAACTACAATCCCTGCACACAGGAAGCCTGCTGCTGGTTGAGAGTAGCCTATAGCCTTTTTAAGCATTATTGATCAGATTGGGATGTAGCCAGCAGGTGAGAAGTGATTTTTTTTTTTTTTCCCCACTGGAAACTGGGATTTTGTACATGTTTTTGATCTTGCCAGAGAGTGATAAGGGGGTATGTGAACAAGTGATACAAAACTGCAGGAAGAAACTGTGTGTGAAAAAACTTGAATGAAGATTACTTTCTGCTCTTTCTTGTTTCCTTTTTTACCATACTTGCACACTCCCCTTCTGGCTGGTTAGCACCCTCTCTGCACTGCCACTTGCAAACCTCTCCCCTGCCTCTCTTGCACCATGACGTAAGTTTCGTTTCAATTGGATTTAGAGCCTTCCATGGGAATGTCACATAATTCCTTTGCAATTGATTTGTCTGTTAACATCTGGAGTAGTTATAGGCGCTGTCATTCAAGCTTATGGGTTTTTTGTTGTTGTGTTTGATGGAAATACCAGGATGTTATTTTGAAATTTCAGAGAGGTAGGCATTTTTTGGCTGGCACACTTTTCTTCATACAGAATCTTAAAAAATCACTTTCACACTTCCACTTACCCTTTTAATTAATTCCTCATGTTCAGTAGCTGCTTCTTCCTCATTGCCCTAAATGAAAAGTGTCTTTAATCACTGCTAAGGGGACTGTGTGCTTGGAAAAGCAAACATCAAGTGCCCACGGTGCTGAGGAGTCGTCTGTAAAGGAGGAGCAGGTGGCACCGAGCCCAGGGTGGCCAGCTCAGCAGGTGGCCCTTTGCCCCAGGGCTGGCTCAGAGCTGGTGGCAGGTGACTTGTGAGGATGAGAAGGGTCAAATTACTCCTTAAGAGTAAGTGAAGCTCAGCATGTGCCCAGATTCCAGGGTGTGTGAATCTGCTCTCTCCCTGTGTTCTCCAAACATTTTCAATTCACTTGCCAACCTACCTCTTTCAGTGCTTTGGGATTCTAAGAATGGAAGTGCTTTTAGGTTTAGTTGTGGAATGGTGAGCCTGCTTACTGATTACTGTGCTGTTTCTGAAAGCTTTCAGTAGTAAATTATCGAATTGTGTGTGAAAAAAAAACTTACAGGAAAGGATAAAAAG
Source organism: Chaetops frenatus (assembly GCA_013400775.1). Lineage (NCBI taxonomy): Eukaryota > Metazoa > Chordata > Aves > Passeriformes > Picathartidae > Chaetops > Chaetops frenatus. The sequence continues at coordinate 98,341 of VZTR01016482.1, read as the reverse complement.
GTTAGAAAATTGTCAGACAAAGGGGTCACAAGGACTGTCACAGGGAGCACTGGATCAAGCCTGTGTTTCATGTTCTGCCTCTTGCTTTGTCAGCAGGGCAGTGGTCCCTGCTTTGATGAATGATTTCATTGCAGGCAACGGGATTACTCGAGAATCAGCTGCCACCAATATGTGGTTACAGGTATCTGCATATGACCTTTGTCCAAAATGTTTCTGTGTAGAGGCACTCTGCAGTCCTGTGAGGCAGATTACAATGCTGGTGTTGTTTCAGTATGTCATTTGTTGGCATCAGTACCACGTTGTTTTGCCAGCATCTTTTGTGTGTATTTGGCTTCATTTATATGAAACTAAACACTGCATTCAGGCACAGACATCTTGCTGTAGAGCAAGAGCTCAGGCTTCCACTGTGTCTTTTCTTGGAGTTTGGAGTTCAGCAGACTCCACTGAAGTCACCAAGTGCTTGTCCAAGTAGGGGTCTGGCAGACCAAGGCTGAAATGCTTTGCAGTCAGTTGTTCTGATGCTCTGCTCTCTTTCTTCGCAGGAGGCCTCCTCATCTGCTTACCACGAGAGCAGGCAGCACGTTTCTGCGCCGAGATCAAGTCCCCAAAATACGGCGAAGGCCACCAGGCGTGGATTATTGGCATTGTAGAGAAGGGCAACCGCACGGCCAGGATTATAGACAAGCCCCGGATCATTGAAGTGGCACCACAGGTGGCCACTCAGAATGTTAACCCCACGCCTGGTGCCACCTCTTAATAGAGATGAAATAGCTGTTTGTTTTTGAATAGATCTATTCCCTTATCATCCTACAATTTAAAGAACTGTAAAAAGAAAAGAAAATTTGTTGTGTCTGCACATCTGGTGGCCTTAGGTCAGTTTATGAGTGGATACAAATAATAAAATAAAATCCATTGCCTTTTTTTCCTGTTACATTAACTGAAGATGCACCTAATCTTGAGGCAGCTTCTGAGTTGAGAATTATATTGTTATCCAATACTGTTGATTCATTTTGAATCTTTAGACACTTATCTCTTGCCGCATAGGCTCTTTTTAAAGGTGCTTTCACGTAGCACAGACATTACCAGTAGTAGTGTCGAATAGCAGTTTGTGTCCTTTCATTATATGTATATTTATCATGAGTCTAATTTTGATGCCTTGAGTGATATTCCAGAAAGGCAATAAATTGACAAGCAACACAGTGTGTTACCCAGTAGTAGGAGGTTGCATGATTGCATTCAATCTTTGATTTTTTTTTTAATTTTATTTTATTTTTAATTTTTTTTTGTAAGGTTTAGTCTTACCGAGAGCATCTACGACCCTGGACATTGCTTGGTAGTGCATTCAGTTTAAACAGCAAATGCTGACTTTTTGCATGGAAAGCACTTCAGAGTCGAAGGAATAATTTTGAATTTCATTATTTGTAGACCTGACAATATTTACTGTATTATCAATGATTGTTTTCTTTATTGATAGTAAGGACAAATAAATCTTTTTTTTTTTTTTTTTGCAACGTGATTGGATGTGCTATAGTGCAACAAAGGTTTTGCAGACCAAAAGAAGGTTACTGTATAATATTCATTTACAATTCACTATATAAATAACTACACAAATAATTTTTAAATATAATCAAACTAAAATAAACCTCTGTTCTGTGGATGGTAGTGTTTAATACATTTTATATTTTGTATAGTGATTACAAGCCTTTTTGTTTCTTTAAAAAATCAGCAGCTGTTTAGTATAATTCTTAGTATTATTTTGTTCTTTGCTCAAATACAACTTTCTGCACGCTTTTGTGATCTGTGTTTAAAACCAACATTGCCAACAATGCAGCTTGAACTTAAGCTTGTTATTCAAAATAAATATTTAATTTTTTTTATTGCTCTTGTATAAGTGCATGAACTTTTTTGATTCCTAGCTGGATTATTCACTGGAAAGAGAAAAAATCCTAATTTTAAAAAATTTTATTGCATGTGTGATTATATTGATAATTGTGATCACTCCTTTAATCAGTTCTCCAAACTGTGATGTCTAGTGGTAATGTTGAGTAAAGCTGAGGGCAAGTAGGTTATCTCTAAATATATTACCCACTTGATTTTGTTTATTTTACTTACCAGCACCAAGTATGCAACATTTTGAATTGTTTCCCCTGCAAGTGCTCCTGTGCCTGCTGTTAGCAAGACAAGGGCTCGTGGAACCAATGCTGGAGCCCCTCTTTTCCCAGCCAGCACAGGGAGCTGCCCCTTGCAGCAGCCTCACTGCTGACCCTGCTCTGCCAGACCCTCCCTGCTGTCCTGAACTGCACTGAACCACCTCGTGACTCTTCTCCCAGGTTCTGGAATTCGCTCCTTAATATTCACACCAGCAAGAAGAAAATCTTGAAAGAAATTGTTACTGCAGCAAGAATTACAATGGCTTCTGTCTATGAAAAGTGAGTTACTGGGTTAGATCCAGTCTTGTGCATCATAGAGGGTTTAAATTTCCAGTCTTCATTGTAATGGCAACTCTGGCAAAACTTGGCTCATCTTTTTTCCACTCAGTAGTGTTTTCAACAGACACCTTTTGCAAAGCTAGAACTTTTTTTTTAATTCCCCACTTGTGAGTAGCTTAAACCACACAGACCCTCATGCTTCTTTTCCTGGAAAAGAAGTCTGAGAGTTGTGGGTTCACCACAAAACCTCAAAGCAGTAACCAAGTTTTTGACTCTGCTTTGAGAAAAAAATACAGATTTTTCACGGCAGTTCTGAAAATAAAGTATCAAAAACCAGTTGTGCAAAAAATACTGATTTAATGTTTGGTTTTTTTTTCCTGCTGTTTTGTGACACTTGTTCTGTTAATTTTCTCTATCGTCGTGGGCAAGATTGTATCTATATAGGTTATTTTAGTTTTAAAAAACCCTAAGTAGATCAAATGGGCGCAGAACAGTTGAGTACTTCCGCATGAGAGTGCTTTTTACAAAGGTCTGTTGTAGTTGAAACTGGCACTGGATGTGTGTCAGTTCCCCTCCGGCAGAAAAGGTCTGGTTGGTCGATGCTGTTGGGGTTTTTCACTTGTTATGACAATGGGTTCATCAGCCAGCTGTGAAAACAGCACTTCACCTTTCCTAGACGTGGGATGAATGGCAGTAGGTTCATCTCCAAGGGAAGGTGTCTGAAGGAGGCTGCTTATCTCTGGACTTTCGGAGGAAGATTTCCTGTCGTGGCCGCTGGAGACACCTACAAGGAAAACCCCTCGCGTGAGCTGATTTAAAAGCCTCTTCCAATGCCTCCTGATGGCTGGAATTTACAACCCAAAGTGCTTCCTGGTGCGCCGCTGAGTGGGTGATAAGTTGGGAAGTCCTCTGTGAGCATCACTTTTGTTTACGAAGTTTTATGATTCGTTTTGCTAAACCAGAGATTGTAGATCAGTGAGCTGTAGGAGGATATATTGTAAGGCACTGGCAAGTCCTAAATCCTTCACTAAGCAAGACACCTAGAGATGCCTCTTAAATGAAGGGTTTTTGAGATGCTGTTGTCAAAAAGCTGTGACAAAGCAACAGTGAACAGTTGTTTTTAGTAGCCATGTCGTCATTTATACAAACATAATGTACTTTGTTTGCATACACAGGAATCTGCACGCACCAGCTCCCATTCCTGCTTGTAAAACTCCATCCAAGTTGTTAAAAGAGTAGAGTAAAAATTATTTCTTTGAAAAGAAAGAATTTATTAATCAGAATATTCACTAGCCTAATTAACACATTTGATAAGTAATATATATTCTTGGAAAGTTTGTAACAGTTGTTGCTCTTGTTTTGCTTTCCCCTCTGTATCAGGGAAAAAACACTCTTAGAATCTGGCAGTATACAAAAGCTAGAAGAGTTTGGTCCTTTTTGTTCGGTATTATTTTGATTTCATGTTTTGCTCTAAATTCAGGATTGAACCTTTTGTAATAAGGAGATAATGAAAATCAATGTCACTGCTGCAGTGAAAAGGTAGCAAACCTGAGTGACCATGAGGGAGTGGGTGGGCAAGGTGGCTGATATTTAATGCTTCACTGGTTTTTCACTGGAAGATGGGTGAGCTCACGTCTGCATTCTGACCACAAGATGTGGTTGCAACCCCTGTGACTGGTGCTTGAAAGGGGGAAAGGTAATAAAATACCCTCTTGTTCAGCCCTTTTGTAGGTGTTTTTCCCAGCTGGATGGTCATGAGGGAGAAGGGGATCCCTTTTGGGAGCTCCTGGATATCAACAGGAGCAACACATCCATGAGGGAGACTTTTGCTTTCTGGCTCACTGGCTGCTGAGTGGCTGGCATCACAAGAGCCAACCATGATTGGGGATTTTTATGCTCTCTGCTCAGAGCACTGGTGGATCCACTGCCTCTGGTACTTCCAAGGGGATCTGTGTTGATAAGGAGTGGGTGGGCACCTCCAGCTGAGACATTTGGGACAGCTGGAGAGAAGCCTGGCAGTAGCTCCTCTGTAGGATAGGGGTTGCCCAAGGATTGGAATTCAGCAGAGGCCAGGAACTAAAGCAAAGCCCAAGGATCCTTGACCCTTTCCATGTCCTTTGTCACTATGTCCCTTATTTTGTTCCCTGATGAATCCTCACCTCCCTTTCTCTCCTTCTCCCTTCTATGTATTCATAGAAGCCCTTCTTGACTCCTCTGGTGATGAGAAATGAACCTGCGTGTTGGTGGTGAATTTTGTTGTTCTTGTTATTGTCTCATCAACATCTGTTTTCCCTGGCATCTCAGTTAAAAAAGCTAATTTTGTTGAGTTGGAGCAGCTGCCACTTCCCACCACAGTAAATTAAGCTTTCAGAAGACCTCATCTTTGGAATTACAGTTCTGATCATAATGTGGATTTTAATAGTCAATTGAGATGCTTATTAAATTATAAGACTGTGCATTAGGAATGTTCCTGTGCTGGTGGAAGAATCTCAATCGTTTAGTTTTTATTAGTTTTGTGATTTAATGAACAGAAAACATTAAAACTAAAAGCCAAATGCAAACCATCTGTATAAAAATGTTCTATAAAATTCAGGAAACTGACAGACATAGCTGTAAAAGTACTTTGGAAAGACACAGCCTCTCTTAAATGCCATCCATTTTAATACGATGATTAATGCCACCATCAGTTTCCTTAACAAAGAAAATTTCTCCCTTGTTTCTTTTCCTGGGTTCGTGAGATTCAGCCTGTATTTCAGTGATGCTTATCAATGGATTTGAAAATTATTCAGTCTGGACTGTTTGGATGCAAAGGATGTTATTTTTTTCACATGTCCACACACTTCTAGTCCTAGGGGGTGTGGCTACACCATAAGCAACCCCCGTGTCACTGTGGGGTGCCAGCAGTGGCCAAGATCGATCTTTTGTTGTGTTAAGGTTCGATCCATCAGCAGAAGGGTACACATACAGGGCAATGACCTCAGCCACCTGCTGCTCCTGCCAAGGTAGGCAAAGTGTCCTGAATTCTTTGGGCTGTGATAAAACACAACAGGGTGGTCCAGTGACATGGGAGTTACTGGTATGGAGATTGCCTGAGAGGCTGTAAGTAAAAAGGAATTTATTTTTATTATATTTAATGTACAGAGATATTTGAGGTTTTTTAGGCTCTTCTTGTTTAAAAATGCATATATTAGGAAAAGGTTCTTCATCCAGAGGATGGCTGGGCACTGGGACAGGCTCCCCAGGGAAGTGGTCATACCACCAAGGCTGTTAGATTTCAAGAAGCCTTTGGACAACATTCTCAGGCACAGGATGGGATTCTTGGGCTTGTCTTGTGCAGGGCCAAGAGTTGGACTGATGGTTCTTGTGGGTTGTCGTGGGTTGAAAAGTAATTTTTCCCTGCAAGGAACTTGACAGCTCCCTTCAGGTATGAGAGAACCAATTAGCTGGCTAGTTCTAAGATGGACACTCTGTTTAGCCACTAACCAAGATGAGTGCCCCTCTGTGATTCACATTTAAGAAAGGAGAAGCCCGGGAATCTCTCTCTTGCTTTCAGCTTCTGCACAGGAAACAGGGGGCCTGCAGAGCCCAATGGGGCCAGGCTGGGCTGGGTCAGGGTCAGGCCCGCTCAGTCAGGCCCTGCCAGCTCCGTAGGGCTGGGCCGGGCAACGCCCACTCAACCAGGCTGGGCAGGGCTGAGATCCTGCCACAGCTGAACCCTGGCCTGGCTGCTGAGATCCTGCCACAGCTGAACCCTGGCCTGGCTGCTGAGATCCTGCAGCCTCTGCCTCCCCTCTCACAGGGAAAAGTCTGCGGCAGCTTTGGCCGCTGCCCAGCAGAGATCACGTAACCAACAACAGAGCACGGGAGAGATACTCTCTCAGTGCACAGATGAAACTTACAGACACGAATCCTCTCTCAAATAAGAGGAAAAGGAAAGAGTGAACACACAGAAAGAAACCAACATGGAGACCCCGAGGTCAGTGAAGAAGGAGCCGAAGCCCAGAGGGAGGAGAAAGAGGAGATGCTTTAAGCTGAAATTC
>VZTR01016482.1:25879-91715 GCA_013400775.1 Chaetops frenatus | reverse complement strand
TGTTGAGGGAAGGGACTTTCACACTGAGAACAGATTTCCTTTCCAGGTGGCTGATTCACTGTGATATTGGAGCCACGAGAGAACTGTTTTCTTGTGGACAAGTCTCCATGGCATGGCAGGAGAGACTCCCCTCCCTAAACTGAACTGAAGAAAGACTATTTTAGAGGTGATAAACTGACTGAAAATCACAGGTTTTGTCTCTTTATGTTGTTGGTGGGAAAGAGAAAATGAAGTGGGGAGAGGAGAAGTGTCTGACGGTTTATTCTGGTTCTTATTATTTTTCGTTTAGTTCTGTTAATAAAACTGTCTTTATACCTTTTAAGGTTTTAAGCCTGCTTTGCATTTCTCCTAATCCTTATCTCATAACAGAAAATGAGTAAATAAGTTTAGTGGGTGCACTGGTGTTAGGCCAAAATGCTCAACCCACTACATGGGTCCCTTCCAGCTCAGTATGTTCTATGATTTTATATATATTTATGTAAGCGTGTATTATGTATGTATAAAAGCATCTTAGTTCTCAAACTCCTAAAACAGTACAACGAAATCACTAGTTTTTGTTAATTTTTTTCAGGTATGAAAGACACCTTTGCATGTCAAAACACATACCTATGGAAGAACATTGCAAACAGGTCCATGGCACAATAAGCACGAGTAGTATTGTTCTGCTTCATCTCTTTGATGGGGCTTTTACCTAAACTTTGAAACAAATGAGATTTATTGAGGTTCCTGTTTCAGTTTGGATTGTGAAAGCAATTGCAGCATATATCTGAATTATATATAGCCCTTTCAATACAGTTATAATTCAGAGTTCAATAATAAAGCTATTACTCTAGTTGCTTTTTTTTTTTCTGTTCCTCCTCACTAGTTTGATTTGAGGGACTTCTATGAACTTTCTGTTTTCCTATGACTAAGAGCTTTCTTATGGCTCAGGAGTCAAAGGTCTGATTTTGCTGGCAATGAAGGGTGCTGTCACTGCTGCTGCTGTTGTACCTTCACAGTGCCTGTACTCTTGCCTCTGTGACTACACAAAATCGTTTAGAGATGGTTTTTTCCTGGGTTCCCAACCTTGTTTGTTCCACTTTTGTGAACAGCCTGTTCTGTTTTGCCCCTGAAGGGAGTGACTCCACCAAGCATACCATAAGAGCCATAGACACGAATGCACCACAGACCAGAGCAGTTTGTAAATCTGCTGTAGTTTACTTAAATCAGTGGGAGTTTTGCCTCTGAGTTTTAAAGGGAACCAGCTTCGAGGACACTGCTTATGTACAAGACTCCTTCCAAGCCATTCCAAGCCTTGGCTTCTGTTCATCTGCAGCACTAACATGAAACTTAGGGTATTGGCAGCTGAGTTTTTGATCCACCAACATGTCTCTCCAGATTCCAGGAAAACCTTCAGCAGAATGGGAGTTAAGCTTCCTAAAGTAGCTGTAAGAACAGTTTTGCTGTACACCAAAAATCATCAAAAGACTGCCCGGAGCTACAGGAGACTTGTGACGGTGCCTCTTTGGGAGCAGGGCCTGGATTGCTCATGAGCAAGGGTTTTATGGACAACCTGGAAGGTGTGAGATCTGTTTTCACATTGGGGCCGCAATCTCTCCAAACGGACTCATGGAAGGATGAGGCTAACTCTGACGGTCTCCTTAGAGACAGGAGATAAGGCATCGATCCATGCCGGCCTCAGCCATGCTCTGTGCCAAGCTCTCCACACGGGGCTGATGAAATCCGCAGCCACTGCTGGCAGAGAACAAGAAAAAGAGGGGAAGCGGGAGGACGAACGTAAAGAATTCCGTTCGGAGAATTCCGAGTTCTCCACACGCCCGGCCTGGCCTCCCTCAGGCCCTTCCCGCCCGGGGGTGCGGCCGGTCCGCGGCTCCCGGCGCTCTGAGGGCGCTGGGGTCCCTCATGGCCTCCTCAGGCCAGCCTCGCCCGTCGCACCGCAGCTCCCGCCGGGACCCAGGCTCTGAGCGCGCCTCCCCGGCCCTGGCTTTCCTCAGGTCCTTCCCACCGCCGTCCCGTGGCTCCCCGCTGACCCGGGGCTCTGAGGGCACTCGGGCTCTGAGCATGCGGCGGCTCCGGCTCCGCCCCGGCCGGAACAGCGCAGAGGCCACCCGGGCGCCATGGAGCGGCTCGGGGAGCGAGTCGGGGAGCGCTCGGCGGCCCGGCTGGACACCATCCTGCGGCACCTCTCCCCGCGGCTGGGAGCGGCCCCGGCTCCTGTATCCTTTCGGGTGTGGGATCGGGAAGGTGCGGCAGCAGCACGTTGGCTCCCCTTGGGTCGGGGCTCCGCTTCTCCCAGCCCGGCACGCTTTGCCCCTCGCTCCCCGCGCCCTTGTGGGTCCGTGGTTTGTCCTACAGGGACACCGGCCTGGGAAGGACACAGGGCGAGTCCTGCTCTGTGTTCTGGTGCCGAGGACAGCGCTTCCCTGGCAGCCCCGACTGGAGTTTTGGGTTCAGCACCTGACCCAAAAACCTCTCCCCGAGCTTCAGCCACGGAACCGGTGGGGAGCAGGGATGAGCATCTTCACCCCAGAGCAGCGTCCCCCAGCACCGAGCCGGGGGCTTCCCTGCAGTGAATTTTCGTCCTAGAGATTCAAGGGTTTGGGGGAGAGAAACTCCGCATGACTTAGAAATTGCACGGCACGTCACAGGCTTCGTTGAACGGTAGAGACTGGACTGGTAGAGCAGCAGCCGGAAAAACATGAAAGTTTGGATTGTGAGTTGGAACCAAGGTGGAAATGGTGGAGGCTGCCAACATCAGGCAAAGCAAACCTGGGTAGAAATAAGCGTTTTTGCGTTGACATGTCCCATGGTTCCAAAAGTTAAGTGGAGACTGCTTGCTGAGAGTATTTTTAAAGTTGCTGTCATAAATGTTGCTTAAAAAAACCCACCAAAACCTGCTTTTTCACAGAGCAGAATGCTGATAAGTTACCTCTGAATTATAATAAACTGAAGAGGATGTGATCAAATAGGATGTAGAAGTCCTCAGATCGATTAAAAATATGAAGGCAGATGGATAGTTGTTGACTCAGACTGCCATGACACAAGTAGGAACAGAAAATTAGGAATAAATGATAGGAAAAACACCCTGATTGTAAAGATACAGGAAGTAAGGAGAGGTGCTGCACAATCTGTTTTTAAATCTGGGTCATGATGCAAATAGCTTTGGACAAAAACATGACTCACCTGGTCTGGAGCAAGAATGGTGTGTGGATAAATTAAATGACAGACTCTAATAAGAGTAGATTAATTTGATGCATCAAATGGTGCATCAGTTCACTGGTTTTATTCTCTGCGCCTCTTGGTTTCAGTTGTCCAAGCAACCCAGACTTGTCCTCTGAGTGTTGCAAAGTGTCAAGAGCAAAACCAGTGAGAGGAAGAGGCACTGCAGAGCCTGAGAGGAATTTCTCACTGAAATTGAGTCCAGCACTGGGTGGACTTGTCTGCTGTGTCCCCCCCCCCACCAGGGACTTGGAGGTGCTGCAGAGGGTCCCACGCTGGGGTTCAGCCAGTGCCTGTGTCTCCATCAGCTGTGGACATTTAGGAGCCTGAATGGTCAGGAGGTCCATTTTCACTGAAATTGGGCCTGAAATGTGGTGTGTGGAGCACTAGCGCTCTCAGTTGGGGGATTCCCTGTTCTGGGATCTGCTGTGGCACTTGTTAGCTGGTCTCCCCATGTTCTTCTCTGCCTTCCTTCCAGTTCCCAGGACCTTTTCCTCCCTCTGGCTCATTATTTTTGCCACTCATTTTTGCATGTGTCATTCTTCTGCCACCATATGTGACTCTTGACAAGATGATGTTTAAGCTGCCTGGTGTGGCATAGACACAACTGCCGTGGTGAAACCTATTTCTTATTCCCAAAGTATTCGTGCTTTTATGAGCAGTAGAGGAAAGTAATTTGTTTTCATAAAACTCTGAAGCAAACATGCATGTGCAGAACAAAAGGTGAGCATGAAAATGCTCTTTTTTTTGTTGTAGATGACACTGCAATACCATGCACAAAGCTCTTGTGAGGCATCTTTAGCAAGTGGGGTTTATTTACCCTGTTGATGAGAATGTGTCTCTGCATAAGAGAAAACAAATGCTTTTTTTAAACCTCTTGAAATGAATTGGAGGACAAGCCCAAAGCTCTACTCTCTTCCTGCTGTCCCTGTCGTTTGAGAGGGACCTGATCTCTGCAGTAACTGCACAGAAGATGAGGGTTTGCACCACTGCACAAGAATGTGAAACCTCAGGTTCACTCCTATTGCTTTATTGTATTAGATTCTTTTTGGTTTTACAATATTTTTTTATTATTGTATATTATTTTAGAAGCAAAATGAACATGAATTGAGTGTCCAGCACAGCACCTGCCTTTAAGATGAACACCACTGTAGGATCAAGGACTCATGCCTGTAGGTAGTGTTCTAATCTATTTTGCTTGATTGTATATTCCTTAATTACCACCCCAGATAAGCGTTCCTACTTCAGCCCAAGTCAGTGTTGCTCCTCATTCAGGGAGGTTTTGGTAAGCTTCATCTTCCTTGGTAGAGGTAAAAGCAAAGCAACCTTCAGAGCTCAGTTCTGTCTTCCCCCAAGCACATGTGTTGGTCACCAGACATTGTTAATGTGTCCCTCTGTGTCCCAGCTACACCCTGGACAACAATCTGCTGACCACAGAGCAGAGGCAGTTCTATGAGGACAATGGGTACCTGCTCATCAAGAAGCTCGTTTCTGACGAGGACATTGAGCGCTTCAGGTACGGGGCACTTGCCTGACGTGCTGGGGGGCAGCTCTGGGAAGCTGGAGATCGTTGGGTTCTCCCAACATGGACATTCCCTCTGGTTTGCAGGAAGGAGTTCATGAGGATCTGTAAAAGAGAGGTGAAGCCACCAGGAATTATGATTATGAAAGACGAGTCCCTGAGATCCCAGTTTGGTCAGTCTGAAAACGTGGTTAATAAAGTGCAGGACTTCCAGGAAAATGAAGAGCTGTTCAGATACTGCACTCTGCCAGAGGTAAAACAGAATAAAAACCCATCAGAAAGAGAGATGGTTGTGGAAGAACCTGTATGAATGTATCTGACCCTACAGGTCACCCCCATAAGCACACAAGTGAGGAAGGAAGATCAAGTTGTCTTTTAGGAGTGTTCTGCATGAACAGGGAATGGATGGAGGTCGGGGCAGAAGACTTAAAGCAGTGCTGCTCTGCCCCTGGTGTAGAGCCAGCCAGGAATGTGACTTGGCCAAGCTGTGTCAGGCTAGAGGGACAGATCAGCAACATGTTCTGAATATGTTTTATCCCAGGCTGCAGGTCCAGCCTTGCAACCAGTATTCGTGTGGCAGATGGCCATAGCTCTGAGGGAGTACCCTCCCAGCAGCCTTCAGCACCATCTTCCCTCTTGGGCTCCTCCCCCCATTCCCATTTGTGTGCCATGCCAGATTCTGCCTCCTGTTCCTGCATCCCTCCATTCTCCCCAGTCTCCTCCTCCTGTACCCTTGTCCTCAGCCAAACATCCCAGTGTTTCCTCAGCAATAGTTCCTCTTGTTTTTCTTATTTCTGAATTTTTTTCCTAATGATTCCTTTCCTGTAGGTCCTCAGATATGTTGAGTGCTTCACAGGGCCAAACATCATGGCAATGCACACCATGCTGATAAATAAACTTCCAGATTCTGGTAAGGAAAACTTGGATTAGAGGAAAATGGATAAATTATTGTGTGTATGCCAGAATTGAACTTAGTATTTTAGAAAAGCTATTAAAAAACCCCCATATAACTCTGAAAATTTACAAAGCCATATTGGTAATAGTTTGTTTTCTTTTTACATTGGCTTAATGAGATAACATGAGAAAACTCAGGATCCTGATTTTTTGAGGCTGCACAAAGTCTAAATAGTATGGCAAATGAGGCAAGTAGAAATATCCTAACTATTTAAGGAACAAAATCAATAGCAAAATAAATATATAAATCATAATAAAAGGTTGTTTTGGTGTGAAGGATGTTTCCATTTCCACAGGGGCAAAAGAGGTAACAAACAAAACTTCAAGAATATTTATTTTTGTTTAGACTTCATGGAATAGAGCCGTTAGGGCAGATACGGTCTGTGGAGGCTGCAGTCCATAAATTGAGATTTTTTTTGTTGTTTTTTCCAAGAGAAAGCTAAATAAACATGAGCTGGGTGCAGCACCAACAGGGTTCATTCTGCTTGCATCACAGCAGTACATCCAGGGCCTTCAGACAGCACAGCTTTTGGAAGGTCTTTGTGCTGGGGAGGTTTGTGCAACACTGTGCTGGTTAAAGTTCTCAAAACTGGAGAGCAGCCAAAATGAGTGGTGAGAACTGGTGGTGGTGGTGGTGAAGGCCAGCAAAAGGAGCCTTCTGAGGGGTCACAGAGCTAAGCAGCCTCCTGACTTTCACTGTGTGACCCAAGAGCCACCACCGTGATCCATTTTGGGGTGGGATGGCAGCCCAGCATGGCTTCCACAGCTGGGCTGGAGCAGGCACTGAGGACACCCAATGTCTCCAGTGAGAAGCAGCAGCTCCTAAGGATGTGCTCCAGTGGTTTAGCAGGAAGGAAAAGGTTGTGTCACGTTTGATGAGGCTGAAGGTTTCTGAACCTGTGTTGCAGACAAACAGACTTTTCTGCACCCCATGCATCAGGACCTGCACTATTTCCCATTCCGGCCTGCATCCCTCATCGTGTGTGCCTGGACTGCCATGGAGAGGTCTCACCAGGACAATGGCTGCCTGATTGTGCAGCCAGGGACACACAAGACAACCCTGAAGCCTCATGGTTATCCAGAGTGGGAGGTAGAGTGTCATGGAGGGCTTGGGAAGGGCATGCAGAAAGGGGATGTGTTTTGACTGGGAAGAGCTCACTGTGGGGGGAGGATGTGCAGGTGAAAGCTGAGGTTTTCAGATTTTTTTTTTTTTCTTCTCGTTATGCAAATACTGACATTGATTTGGGAGAGAGTTTCTTGGGTGACCTCACTCCATGTGATGTGGGTAGATTTGCCTCTGTTCCCACCTTCAGCTAGAAAATGTTCAGCATGTTGTGGCATGACAGCATAAAAAATGCCATGGTTTTCCACTGCCCTTGCCAAGTCTGAGGGCGCTGTCTCCTCCTGTCAAGTTGTTCCTGCCTGGTAGCATGTGTACTGTCCCAAAGAGGATAAATCTGATAGTAAACAACTGGATGAAATAAAATACCAAGTGGTATCTTCCTCTTAAGAATGGGTGTTTCCTGGCCTGGACTCTCATTGGTGATGGTTATATTGGGAGAAGAAACCCGGACTACAGCAGTGGCATCTGGCCACCTGTGTGAGGTTTCCCACTGCCCTTCTCTCTTCTCTCCAGCTGAGAATTTTGTTAATTGTCCAAATCCAGCTGCAGAAAATACAGAAAGTTTCATTTTTCTGTACCTCAGGCTTGAGGTAGAAGGACTAGTAAGCAATACTCAGACTTTTAGCTTGGCATGTGGAATACTCTCTCTGGGGGAATGCAGATCCATAGCTGTCCCTACTGCCCTACTGTGCTCTGAGAATCAGCACTTCCTCTAATTTTAGCTGAGTGATTTCACTTCAGGCTTCTTCTTCCTAGGGTAAAACCAACAAACTTTTCCATGGGCTCCTTGATGAGGATGAGAAGATTCCCAAGGTTCACCTTGTCATGGAGAAGGGAGACACAGTGTTCTTCCATCCCCTGCTCATTCATGGCTCTGGGATAAACAGGACATCAGGTTTCCGAAAGGTGGGAAAACATCTCTTGATACACTTTTTTTACAGTTTTTTATCCCCCACCCCCTTTGAACCCTTTCTCAATTCATGAATACATGGCTGAATGTTTTAATGAGTTTTTATTTTCCTAATAGACTTCAGCACTCTCTTGGTTTTTTATTACTTTCTTTTTAAACATCTGTCTTCTGTGAGAAGAGCATGCTCTGCAGCTGCTTGAGAAAATCAGAACAGGATAGAAATTAGATGTTGAATCTATCTTTAAATTAAAGCCTGTCTGGCTGTACTTGCTTTTCCAATAATTCCCTTTCAGCTGTCCCAAATAACAGGACCTTCTCTAACTTTCTTCTCTGTCTTCTTGGTGTCCCATCTGTGGATAACAGGAGTCTCCATCATTCAATAAATAATATTTATTTATATGATTGCACAACCCGTTTTTATGTAAAAGATTTGTTTACATGCATGATTATTTAACTGAAACAGGCAAAAGTGCCCTCCTTTTGAAGCCTGGTCCTGTCTCAGAAGGGATTCATCCAGGCACTGCAACACAGGCTGCTCTATTTTTATTTTGGTTTGCCTATTGTGTGGCCTGTTCTTTCAGCCCCTGTGTCAGTTTATTGGTGGATTCATAATAAGTGGGTTGTGACCCTCTGGGTGCAGGAACTTACTGAACACACAGGTCTGCTCCAGCCCTGACTTACCCTATTCCCACTCCAGCTGCTGTTATTCTGAGATCAAGTACTACAGCTCATGCTGAGGGAGTGAGGGGGAGAAGGGGAAGAGCGTGTCAGCAGCAAGAGTATTTCTCCAAGGGGACACTTGGAAAGGAGGAGGGGATTTGCTGACATGATCTGTAAGGAAGGGGTGATGTGTCCACAGTCTGGAATGCACAAGGTTTTGTTTTTCAGCAGTTGTTTGTTGTCAGTGTGACAGTGAGTGATGCCCAGTTTCCTCACACAGAGCATCAGCTGCCACTTTGCAAGCTCAGAGTGTCACTACATTGATGTCAAGAACACAACTCAGGAGCACCTGGAGAAGGAGCTGGAGGAAATGGTTCGCAAGAAATACAACGCAACTTCTGTGGAGCTCAAGGTGAGACTTGGCTCAGTTCCCTTTGTTACAAACCATGTCAGTTCCCTTTCCCAAGTCTCTTGTGTGGCAGATTGGTGCTCTTTGCTATGCCCAGTTTGGCAGATCAGGCTGTACCAGGCAGAGGTGCTTGGCAGGATAAAAGACCTGATATTCAGAGGATGACTGGCAGGCTTTTTTTGGGGCCTTTTTCCTCATAATGCCTTGCTCTCTGGCAGCCTCTTCACATCCATTTAGCTCCAGAAGTTCCTTCTGAAACTCTGCTTGTAAATAAAAAAATCAGGTCATTTTGCCCCAAATTCAAAACTATAAATTGTAATAAATGGAGTGCTTGTCCAGTTTGCATGTCCCCAGTTCTTTCAGTTTCCCCTTCTAATAGTGGGTGGATTTTCCTTTTAAAACAAGTAGCCACATCTGATTGAAATAACAAATGGAATTTTTTTTGGTTAAATATAATCCTGCATCAGTTGTTTAGACTCGAGGCTACAGCTGATTTGTCAGCAGTGATACACATCTGCCTCAAAAAAAAAATAAAAAGGGACTAATGGACTCTTGCTGAATAACAGCGACCATTGAGTGAAATAGAAAGCAAATGTAAATTCTTCAGGGATCCAGCCACTGAAAGAAAAATAAACCTTGTTACTGGGGTGAAAGTGTTCTGAATTTCTTAATCCACAGCAGTTCCCAAGCATATGCACAGCCAGTATCAAGGCAGTAAAGTCTAGATGTAATAGGCAGCAATTTTCTTTTAAAATACATGTTTTACAGTATCTGGGGCTTTCTGGAGCGAGGGGGACTCTCTTTTTCACCCTTGGCATTTTTGTGTTGTTCTGCGTGTTCTCCCCCAGTGTGCCTGGGTGTGGTGAGGTGCCCAGCTGTGTTTTGCAAGCTGACCTTTCATGTCTATAAAGCCACAGCTTGCTTGGCTCTCAGTTCCTGGGGTTATTTAGGCACTTGGTGAAATCTGAAGGGATGTGTAGTGAGGCTCTCTCCTTCTCCTGAGTGGAAATGAGGTTGTTCATACAAACCCCAGAGAAGTGTCTGTGTTTTCATGTAGCTTTAAGGATTTTTTTTTGCCAGAGTTGGAGTTTTCTCCCAGAGGAGTGCCCAGCTCTTACTTCACCTTCACAAGATGATAAGACCTAAGTAATCCTCTATTTCAATCTCTGTAAACTGGAATCCTGGTCACTGTTTTTTCTCGCCCTCAAGGTGCTTTTCCTTTATCTCATTTTTGTTTTGAAGGATATTTGGAACTTCAGAGCACGGCTTGTGCAAGGGGAAAGAATTAACCTGTAGAAGACCCTGTGAAGAGCAGGATGGAAAACATGCACCTGAGAATGAGCTTCTCTGAGGGAAGAACACACACCCTGCCTGGGCAGGCAGAATTCCCTGTGCTTTGTTGACCTCTCTAATGGTAACTTAGCCAAATGCTGCATTGCAAAATCGTTTTATGCTAATTCAGAATAATTGCACTGAGGTTGGAGAGCTGATGTACGTCAAAGGAAATCTAACCTAGAAAAATAGATTTGCTGTGGGTGTCTTAGACAATCAAGGAGTCAAGGTCTTGAAAGATACTTTGAATTTCTTGGTGTTTTCATTCTTGTTTCTTAAAAGATTTTAACATGACACACCTTTAGAATGATGCTATACCAACCTAAGATTTTATGCAAGAGTTTCCAGCATTTCCAACTTCCTTTCCTATGCAAAAAAATTTAAAAATCAGATTTTCAGGGAAATCCTCAGTAACATGGGGAGTTACTAGTGTAGCTGATGAATATGCGGGTGTTGCTACCAGTAGAATGTGGATAAAGAGAAAGCAGCAACCACTCAAAGAGCTAAAGGGGGTTTATGGTCAGGAATATGATTGCTGGTAGAGTTCTGCAGGCATGGCTTGGCGTGGCATCACACCTGACCGAGCAGCTCTGGCACAGGTGAAATATGAGTCTGAGAGTGTTGGGAGCTACTGGACCAACAAAGCAGCCTCCCACTGGCCCTGCATAACTGATCCAAGGCTGTGTGAAGTGAGGGAATCCCCTGGGTCTGGGAGGTTTGGGAAAAGGTGCCTTTTGCTGCTGCCAGGAGGTGTTTGGATGTTCCCTGGGATGCAGTGGTGGCAGGGTGGAGTGATGCACACTGAAATGATCCTCTTGCCTTTCACAATGTTTTTTCTTGTTTTCTGAAAGATTAGTTTGCTTTCAGAATCTATTTTTTGAAATAAAGAATGAATCAGAGTGAAACTGCACTCGAGGGCTGTGTTGTGTCATTTCCGCTGCTCAGAAATTCGCGGTGGGGGTGTCACGGAACACCCCAGTGCAGAGCATCAACCCTCAGCTTGTTTCCACTGCCCCCCAGTCTACCCAAAAAAGGTGCCAAAACAGCGCCAAAGGCTGCAGTGATGGGCTCTTGTGGCACCTTCTGCCTTCTTTTGTGATTCATCTCAAAACAAGATGCTCTGTGCAGCATCTCTAGGTTTTCTTGTTTGTTTGTTTGTTTGTTTGTTAAACAAGGTGAGATTTGAGCACAGTTATTTATTGGTCCTATACCCTTGGTGCTGGAGTGAGGTGTCTGGGCTGTGATTCCCACCTGGACACAGACATATCCTCTCAGCAGCCTCTGGTTTAACCACAACACCAAGAAGTCTGATGAGGGGTCACTTAGGACAGATCCCCAGCCCTGCTCAGTGGATGATTTTGGGTGTCCTGGTTCCCCGTGCCCTCTATAACCCTGGCACTGATCAGCTCCTGTGGAGAGCATGGGCCCAGGTGAATGATTTCCAGTGAGTTGGAGATCCCTCTGCTGACTTTGCCGAGTCCTTTCGATGGCATTTTCGTGAGAACTTGGTGTATTCTGTCTGGTTCCCAGCACAGGATTCATGGAGAGACTTCCCTGTGTGGCATCCCTGGTGGAGCTGGGGTGACTGCAGAGGGAGCTGTGGCCACAGCGAGAAGCTACGGGTGTCACATTCCCAGTTTCAAGACTGAACTTCTCTTACTAGGAAAGAGAAAAAAAGGAAGAAGTTCAGCTTTGTTTTTAAAAGTTTATGTACCTCTGCCTATGGATTTCAGTTTAAAATTGCCTCTTTCAGAAGAAAAAACCCATCAACAACCTCAGAGATCATCTAAACTCAGCAGCTGTCCCACCTGATCAAAGACTTGTGTCCTCATTCCTTACTACACCTTGCTTGGTAACCACCCTCTGGGGCAGGCTGTGCTCGTTCTGCTGGGCAGAACACAGTTGGATGAAGCTGGATTCTTCCAGAATGGATGTGTGGTGTTGCTGGACACCCCCTCTGCAGCAATAATACCTTTGAGAAATAAACTTCCAGATCCATTAGGCAGAGCTCCAGAGACAGGGAAATGCAGAAGCTGTTGACATGCTTGTATTGCTGTGTATTTTAGTGAAGCAGCACTTACCCTGTTAGAAAAGTTGCTTGAATTGAGTCAAATTAGAAGCAACATATTTAAAGTTATTTTGGTAATAGTGTGTTTTAGTTTAGCCCTGGTTTGGTGGGATGTTTCTTATAATTTGGTTTGCTGTAGGTGTTCAGGTTCACATGTTGGAGGTATGTGTGTGCTCCTAAATTGGTACAACAGCATATTACATCCAAAACTTTCTTTTCATGTTCCTGCAGTTTAGGTTAACCATGTTAACCCTCCTTGAACGTTTTTTTTTAATAGTAGCATCCAAGTTTCATAAAGTAGCATGCAAAAATGAGACACCTGGCTGCTTATTTGGCCATCTGCAGTTGCATGAAGCCCCAGTGTTTCAGATATGTGTTTTTTTACCTTGACATTTCACATATGTTGAAAACAAAAGCTTCCCGGAGCTTGGTAGATGACAATAAACACAGAGAAGATCTCTTGCTTAGAATTGCTGTGCTATTTTCCAGACTAGCAGTTCAGAAATGTCAGATTCAGTCTGACTCCTGACCTTGCTGACAGCAGTTGCACGCTCAGCGCTTTGATGTGAAGACCCTGGGAAGGTGCCAAAGGAAGGATTTTGAATCCTGGCTTTGGCTTCCCGTGCTGTAGATCAAAGTCTTACTTCATGCAAGAGAAATTGGGGGGAAAAGGAAGTTTAATTAACTACATTATAGTTTTTTCAAAGTAGATTTCACTCTATAAGCCGATCTAGGATGTGAGAGATCCTTTTCCAGCAGTCATCTGTAATCAAAGTGGCAGAGAGTGATGCCCAATGTCCTCACACAGCTGTCACCTTGCCAGCTCAGAGTGCTACTACAGTGATGCTAAGAACATGATCCAAGAGCAGCAGGAGAAAGAAGTAATTTAATTTGGACATGCAAAATATAAAATGGCTTCTGCTCCAGACCTTGTGCTAATCTTAAATCACTACCTTATCTTGTAACTCACAGGTAATTTTAGCCTTTCTGCTGATAAGGCTTCTTACTACCTGCCTGTGCTGGAGAAGCACCCTTGCTCCACAGACAGTCCCTTCACAGCCCTGGAAATCAGCCCAGGAGCTCTGCAAATTCCTCCTCCAGCTCTACTTGTCACCATTCCCACCTCTGGGCTGCCAAAATTGATTTCATCCACATTCTTTGCTATTTTTTCAGTGCAAATCAACCCAGGTAGGACGAGCTTGTGCCAGCAGGTATTTAGGTAGGAAAGGCTGTTATTCAATCCTTCTATGACTGGGATTGCAGGAAGAGGACATGGTTCATAAAACACCCATCTGAGCGCCTTCTCTGCTCATCACATCAATCCAGTGAGCCTCTTGGCTTATGCCAAGCAGGGTTTTGTGCATTGGAGCTTGTAGCTTTTAATTTAGTGTTTTCTGTACTGTTCTGTTTGAGACTTTGAAGAGGCAGTGAATAAATTAATGGGTGTTTTTATGGCCAAACAGATTATACCAGGAACAAGCAGGAAACACTGCATTCAAATATGGTGTTTTCTAGGTTTGTTGTTGCAGTTGTTTTGTGGGCTTTTTTAATGCAGGTTGTTTGGAAGAAATGAGCAAAGGTAGTGCAAGGAAAAAGAGTCAATCTTTAAAGTGACTTCTAAAGACCAGGATGGGAAACCTGTGCCTGAGCATCACCTTCTGAGGAGCCAGATTCATGTCCTTTTTCCCCCTGTGTAAGGAACTTGCCCCAAATGCTGCATTACAAAAGCATTTCATGCTAATACAAAACAGGTGCAGCAAGGCTGAACAGCTGATGGACTTCAAAGAAAACCTGACCTACAAAATCAGGTTGCTGCAGCTAATTTTGGTAAACAAAGATCATGATGAGTTGTGCATTATTAATTTTTTCTCGTCTCTCTCTTGATATACTTTTGGGTTGATGCTCTATTAATGTAAGATTATTAATAATACAGTTAGCTAAAATCATATGAATATAAAATCCCATGTGTGATTATGTGTTTAAGGTTTTAACATTTTTTTTCTGCACAAAATCAACCAGTGAATCAGTTTCAATATGAGCTTATATGGGAAGTCATTGGTATAGCTGATGGAGAATGTGGATTTTATTTATTTTTGAAATAAAGATTAAATTGTAGCAAAAGCAACTTTAGTGGCTGCACTGGATTATTTCTGTGGTTCAGAAATTCTGTTGTGGCTGAATAACTGAAGTGAATCATGGAGAGGCAGGTGCTGACTCTGAGGGAAACCTGGTGGTGCTGCAGCTGAGAGTCACCCAAAAATCCGATAACTGCTGGTCTTGCAGGATGTTTAGGCCAAACCCATTTTGGAGACAGTTTTGGGCAAACCACCTGCCAGTATCTCCTCATCTCCTTGCTGTGACTGTCCTGATCCCAGCTTCCCTGTTGTTACAGCCAAGTATTCAGAAATCAGGGTAGTAGTGCAATTTCTGGCACAAGAAAAGCATCTCAAAATAGTGAGGCACATAAATTCCAATACATCTGTCTCTCCCCCTCCTTGTTTACTGCCAGAGGTTAAGCAAAGCAACTGGGTTGGTTTCTTCACCCTAATTTTGCATACAAGCATTCCTTTCACTCCCACAGAGATACATGTCTTACATACCCCAGTCCCAGGGGCATTTACGAAAATAAAGCATTACCCCTCCTTTGACAATTTAATATCTGCAGAATCTCCTGTCCTTGGGCCCAAGAGACAGGAACTGGGAAAAGTGTGAAGCTTTCAACATGCTGGCTGAAGGCTGATACCAACGTGGAATTTCATGGTGGTTTTGTGGGCTCCAGGTGAGAAACTCTTGCTAAGTCTGAATGAGCAAATTCTGTGAAAGCTGAAGTTACAGACCACAAACCAATTCCTTTTGGTGATTCTGCACTGAGCTGATGGGCAAACAAAGATGTTGAGGAAGCAACTCATCCTCTTTCTCAGAGAAATACCATGCAAACCCTGGAAGTGTTTTATTCTGTACTCAGTTTATTCTGAATGAGGAATCCACAGGAGACGTTACCAAGCAATGTCACTGTGACTGATTTTGTCCCCTAGCAGTGACACCCCATTCAACAAATGGTACCAACATGAGACTGAAATGAATGCTAAAGGCCAAGTTGCACCAACAAAAGCACCAGTGAGAGATGAGGGCTGCAGAATGCTCAGGTGAATCTGTCCAGTTGCTTCAAATGAAGTAACTTATTTTTCTGCCAGCCCCTGTGCAAGCAAACAAGAGACATTGACAAGAAGACTGGGACACGTGAGACATTTAGTGGCACTTTGAATCAATGAGGTTAGAGGGAGTTTAGGCACTTAAAAATACTCTGATCCTACTGGGCATGAGCCAGGGGCAGGAAAAGGTTCAGGTCCAGGAAAAGCTGGTTAAATGCCCCAGGCATCCCTACAGAGATGTGCTTTCAGAAAAACACCTGTATGGAGACAGCATTTCTCAAGAGCCACCTCTTGGAGGGAGATCTCATCCTGCTTGGTCTGAGACAGCTACTGTTCCTATTTAAAATGCCAGAAAAAAGGTAAAAGCTTTTAAATATAGTCACTCAGCTCTTTAAACCACTCACAAAATGGTGCCAGATTCATTAAAATGTTTTTCAAAGTAGGAACTACAGGTCTGTAGCCACAGGAGCACTGTAATGTGGATGGTGCTGGGGGACAGGGAGCTCTGAGTTTCCAGCATAAGCACTGCTGGCTTGCAGTGCCAAAGCCATGGAAAGGTTTTATAATAGTTAAACCAAGGAAAAACTCAGGACATCTGTTTGACATCTGTTCCTAAGGGTTCAGAGTGAGTAATTTTGAAGCCAAAGGAGAATGCTCTGTGCCTACAACCCTCTCACAGCCCTTTTTGTCCAAGAGCTGAAGAACCCAACAGGCTGGCATGAACAAATCACAGTATTAATTTCATAAGTGCTTATGGGATCTACAGTCATTCCCAGTCATGATAACTTGTCACCTAATAGTGAGGTCACTCTTGCATTGTTAGTTGGAAAGAACAGACATAAATGTTCATTTCACATGCAGTCTTATTCAGTCAATTAAAAAAAGATCAAAGTTCAATATCCATGCAGAAACTTGGTGGACACTTGGTAGATGATCTTGTCATCAAAAACTTATTCCCCTAGTGATTCATCACTAAAATCTGAATCTTCTTGGCAGTCCAGTATAAATGTGTGTTTCAGACACAAAAATCCATCCATATGTTGTGAAAAAAATCAACTCCAGGTCATTTAAGACTGTTAAGAAATTTTGGTTGTTCCTCTCCTCTTGGTAAGAGAGTTTCTCCACCAATCTTCGGACCTTTTTTCTCCTGGAAACATGAACCATGGAGAAAAGAAGTTAAACGTGTGGTAGGCATCTCCCAGACTTCTCTGACAGAAATTGTGTTAGGGCTAAATTACCTGACTAAACATTGACAGACCCTCTAGGGACCTTGACATTCAGAATTCTTAAAACTTTGTTCAAAAGCCATTTCTCAATGACTAAATAAAATAAAGCTTTGAAAACAGAAAGCAAAAAATGGAAGGCCACTGAAACACAGCCTGCAGACACCTGTGTGTACCTGACAAAATGCAGAGCTGCTTGGCTTTGCTGGGAGCTTGTAAGGGCACAGAACCAAAAAGGGAGAAAAAAGTACCACGGGAAGCAGCTGGAGTGCTGAGGTGCTCTGAACTGCTGGCTCACACTTACCTTCAGCATCCCATCTCGCTCCCACTTGAAGAGGCCACAGTTACTGAAAGATGAAGATGGCATGTGAGGATCACTGTGATGTGTTTGCTGCACAGTATGAAGGGACCCTAAAGTATTCCCACACCCAGTCCATGCTCCTTGGCACAAGGGCTAACTTTCCCCTTTTAGGACATGGTTATGTGACTCACAACAAGTTACTTGTGAAGGGACAGCACCTAAGTTCCAGTCACTATTTCATGAGTCTCATTTCTTACCTGCAGGGCTTTTTTGGAAGCCTGTCAAGGGAAATAGCTCTGCTTCCACAAGGACATTTGAAAAATCTCTTGATGGCATCATGCCAGAGGTAGTTGTGGTTATCCTGCACACAGGTCTCCAGAGGCTTGAAATAGGTGTAATTACACTGTCAGGGAGGAGAGAGAGAGCATGAGACCTGGTCTGAGGGCTGGCAACAGCTGAATGTTCAGAGGAAAGCATCCCTGTCCTCTCCCATCCTGAGGAGCCCAGCAGTTGGATCACCATCCTCGGCTTTGTCACTGCTCCTTCTAATGCCATCCTCCCCTTGTCACCACCCTGTGGCCCTGCTCCCAGCACTTCATGGGGCACAAATGTCCCTATGTGCAATCCCAAAACAGGTAGGGAAGGCAGCAAGAGGGAAAGTTCAGCAGGGGCTGAAACTTACAGCAAAGTTCCTGGAAAAGCAGACAGAGGATTCCCACCCAGTGTTTTCAAGGACTTTGCTTATTTGGTCATGAAATACGGGGAGCTGAGGGTGCTGGTATTAAGCACTTCATGGAGGAAACGGAGAAATTCAGGACAGCAGTACCCATGGAACCACTGGCACAAGCATCGAGCTGAGATGTTGAGCACAGCACTAAAGCCCTGCCCTGTCTCAGTCACTCCATGCACAGGCTGCTCTCAGCAACAGGCATAAGGAATAAAACATCCATCCCTGCACTGGACCCCAGCCAACTGAGTGACAGATGGGAGTCTGCAGGAGAGTCCAGCACTACTTAGTAGAATCCATGTTGCACTCCCCTGCCGTTACCCTGGCTCCCCTTCACTCACTGTTTTACACGTCACAACTCGGCATTTCACTGCTTTAATGTTCCTCATCTTCTCTTCCAGTTCTTCCTTTTTCACCAGTGGCTGAAAGTATTGCTCCTGCAGCTCAGCCTCAGCCTGTGGGGCACACAAAATGGGTTGTGAGGACACAAAGAGGGGAGAAGCCACTCTGTAAATGACCTTAGGGCAAGTTATTACCAGGCCTGCTTGAAGCAGGCTGCAGTTTCGAAGCAGAGAAACATCACATCTCTCTTGCTTCAAACAATCCATCATTGTACATGTGCTGCAGTTCACCAGCACTGAAACAAGCCACCTCTGAAATGCACGAGTGGGAAGGTTTAACAACTGCAGGAACTACTGAAATAAGCACATACCCACGAGGACAGTGAAGAGAGAAGTCAGGTAGGCAGATGTAATTAATGGAATAGGTTCTTAGCCAAAATATTATTCCCAGAAGACCTTAAAACAACTATGACTTCATGCCAACAAGACAAGAGAGCCCTGTGCCATTGGAGGTGCTGTAACTCTGGGAATGTGCTCAGCAGAGACCTCAATGTGAGAAATCCAACCTCTCAGCTCTTCAGGGCTGAAGGTGGTGTTTCACAGCTGACAGGAGTCACAGATGAAGGTGGCAGTTGGCTTCATGTGGCCAAGACATCAAGTAATAGGGGACGAAATAGGCATGTGGCTCGTTTGATTTTAAGGCAGAGGGATTTTTTTGATTATCCACCCATCAGGAAACTTCACTGATTCTTCCAAACACAACAAAAAAACTGATGTCAACTGGCAACTTGACTATACTCCGGCTCTGGCAAAAGTGCTGACTTCCAGGCACTGTGCCCTGTGTGCCCAGAGACACCCAGGCCTCCTCCTCAGGACAATCTGGAGCCTATGAGATGTTTGGGTGCCTGCTTCTTGCTGAAATCATGAGCCCAGTCAGCTTCCAGTTCTAAGTCCTCAGTGGCTGGATGGAGGCCATACCTCTTTCAGGACATCTGTGTGCTTGGACTTGGCCTTCAGGATTTTCTGGAACTCTTCTGACTCCAGATAGGCCAGCTGTTCACGCTGTTTCTTTTGGGCAGGTTCCAGTTCATCCATTTCTAGGGAGACAGAAAGGCTCAGTCCTACAAAACAAGGCTGTGATGTCTAGACTTGCTCACTGCAGGACATTTTGGAAGTCTCTCAGGCAGATGTTCAGGTCAAACAGCAGCCTTTCATAGTTTGAGAACATGAAAACAAATTCAAATATGGCTTCAGAAAAAATAAAAGTATTTTTTTAAAATAACATTGCATCTTCTCTCAAAGCACTGTACTAGGAATTTTCACATTACTCCCAGGAGCGCAAGCAGTGTTCCCTCACTGACTGATGAAGAAACTTTAAAGGGAATTAAACAATTTGTCCAAGATCACACAGTAAATCACCAGCAGGCAAACTCAAGTTCCCACAAAAAAATCAGATACCTTCCCAGGTGGGATTAGCTCTTGGTTTCCCTTGGTGAAGTCAGCCTTGCACTGCAGATGCTCAAGTGCCAGAAGAAAGGGAACAGAGATGAGCACAGGGAGCTATCAGAGATTACATCTCAAACTTTCTCCACAGGATTAGAGATTTTTTTAGTCTTTCCAACAAACCCTTGAAGTTCTAAACAGACCTAACTTGGACCTCTCTCTAGCACAGCAATTAAATCCTTAACCCAGCAACTACTGCTCTGTTCAGTAGGACAGAAGTACATTTTTTCTGTTCTAGAAGCTAACAGTACATACCATTGTCTGCTTCTGCACCTTGTGGCTGAGCAATGTTTTTCTCAACTCTTTCAACAATTTCTAGGACATCCTCAAGATCAGTCCGTTTCCTCTTGACACCGTTTGGGTCCGTTTTAGGCAGAATCCGGCCTTTTGCTCGCAGGTGTTGTATTGCAGCCAGCTAGAAAAGGGGAAAGAGCACGGGAAGTGTTGGTGACCTGTCTGGCTCCCAGCTCCTACTTCCAGAGGCAGCAGAGGAAGGCTGTCAACTAGAAGAGAGAACATCCACTGGCCTGAGCATGGAGCTGGCTGGAGTGAGGCTCAACAAAATTCCCAGCTCTGCTATACATCAAAGTCACCACGTTGCCCTACATCTTGTGACTTCCCAAACAATAAAATCACTCCTCCATGGGTGTTACCAGGCCTGGTGTCTCTGCAACTGAGCTTTACCTGCTTCACAAATCAGTTAAGTTTTTCAGAGAAATCAAATCACTTGAGATTTCAATTAAATTGGTAATAATTTGGAACTAATAGAAAATTTCTTACAACTCTTCCTTCTCATACTCCCAGAATGCCAAGATTTTCTCATTCTAGCTGGAAAAGTTTCTTTGACGAACAGATGAACGTATTTTTGCCAAAGAAAAAGATGCAGCCTGTTTTGGCTAGAAACCAAAATTATTCAGACTCACAACACAACACAGCTAGACCAGTTGCTTACCTACCTGTCAAAGAGAAAACACCTGCAATACACTGCACTAGCAATGCCAGAGTTTAGCACTCCAGGGATTTTCAGCACAAATCCCTTGCCTTAAGAGTTTGACTAAAGGCAAGATGGCAGCATGGACTTTGGCACTAACAGCTATCAGGAACCACAGGTTTCCTGTGTGCTGGAATAGGCCAGTGTGATCCCACAAATCAGAAACTTCACTAACACCAGAACTGAGCTGGGCCATATCTGACCAAAGATGCCTCTTCTACCACAAACCAAATTTCCCTTAACCTCTCTTTAATACTTGAAAGATCCAAAGATCTGGTACCTTTTTGGCTTCTGCCAAGCTGTCTAGCTTTGGCCTTGGAGGTGGAGACTTGTCAAAGAAGAGGATATCTTCTCCTTCTGAGAAGCCTGTACCTAGCTTGGGCCTCTGAGGAGTTGACATTTTTGCAGTTTTGGGAAACTCTGCCCCAGGCACTGGGGAATGGAGGGAGGTCTGTCTGGAGGCAGATGGGAGAGCAGGAGTACTGGCTTTACCTGTGCTCTGGAGAAACCTTGCAAGACAGGAATAATTCATTAAATTAGGGATACAAAGAGATAGAAGGGCGTAAAAAGCAAATAGGAGAGGATGCAGGCTATGATTTTTCACTATTTGACCTTTAATTGCTAAAAGAAACACACAGCAATTTGGGCATTCAGGAGAATAAAACAAGCCAGGTAAAGAAATTGCTGGGTTGCTGAAAAAGGCACCAGAAAGAGCAAATGACCAATTGTTTTCAAAGCTAAAATCAGAGAGAGGCATCACAGGAAGCTGGAAAGTTGGAAGTGAAAGCACAGCTATCCTTAGGACTACAATAACAGAACCCTTCCTGTGAAAGCCAGTGTGTCTTACCGCTGCTGAATCTCTTCAGATCGCTTTTTTCTGGCCTCCAGCAATTTCTGTTTCTGTTGCTTGAGCAGTGCTGAAGCAGAGATAGACTGGAAATTGGCCCCTTGCTTCTTTTCAGCATCTGTAAGAAGAATAAACCAAAATAAAAAGCCACTTTATTCAGCAGGAGGTTGAATGAGTGGATCTTCCTTCAGGCAAAAGGTCAATACCTGTTTTGATCCAGTGTTTGCAGAGGTTTCGTGCTCCAAAAGTTGGCTGTGCCAGCAGTTCCCTGAATTCTTCAGAACACTGCATGGGTCTCTTTGCTGCACCTGGGTGGAACAGGCAGAAATACAACAGATTTGCAGTTAGGAAGGGAAGCAGGCCTGGCTTTCGAGATGTAAAGTTGTCTAGGTTGGAAGAAACCCTTGCAGGTCACCTGAGCACCTCTCAAATCAAGACCAATCTTTACATTATATTTGGTTGCCCAAGGTCTTGTTCTTGGTCACAGATATTTCTATCGCTTCAGCAACTCAGTCACTCAGTTCCTCATCACCCTTGGCTGCCTGTGTTACTCCCACCATTCCCATTTTTAAGATGCTTGACAATCCTGAAGGCTCCACACTTTATCCCTGGAGAATTAAGAGCAGCTAAAAGGTGCTATGGACATACACTATGTTGTGTGAAATAGAGGCAACTGATGGAACTGAAAGATGTAAATAAGTGGCATCTAGAACACAGTTTGAATAATGTCACCTGCTCTCCAAGGAGCATAAAGAGTGTAATATTAAGTGCTTTACAGAAACAAAACAGAGGCAGAGAGCATTGGTGATGTCCCAGGGCTAAGAAAGGAACATGCTTTGAGCACTAGAAACAAGGTGGGTTCTTAGGAGGTCCCCTACATTGCAGACCTGACTGATTTATACTTAGTGTTCCTTAGAAGCTTTCAAGGTTGACAGAAGTAATTCATTTTACTCAAATAAAATAAATCCTCTGGTTCAAAGTTCTTAAAACTTCCAATTCCCATTAATCTGGCAAAGATCTTCTGTCACTGTCCAAAGACAGAACAGGAGACTTAATTTGGGGACACTGATGAAAAAAAGATGCATGGAGCTACACAACTGCTTAGTTACATTTGCCTTGAAACTGTGATCTCAAAAGGGAGAGGAGTTTTGACCAACTGAGGAAGCTGCCTGCAAATGACCACTTCTGCAGCAAAGTGACTTCCAGGTTCATTCAGTGACTAGAAGGCCCTGGGACACATCTACACACAGAGCTGGAAACATCTAAAGAGCAAAGAGACTATTTGGGTAATTGGGTACCAATTTTCTGCCTGGTTTCCTGGACAATTGCATCAGATCCTCTCACGACCAGGTTGGAGAGAGTGGTTTGAATCTTCCTTTTTGGCACAGCAGCTGCTGCACTAGAAAGAGGAAACAAATCCAGAACATCAGAGTTTTCCCATGCTTAGAGCAAGGACAGAATACTAGCCCAGTGCTACAACACAACTCCAGCCACCCCAAAGGACCCTCTGTCTGTTTTCTGGAAGGATGTGAATCTAAATCAGAATTCCAGCATAATGTTAAATGCATAAATCTCCCATTTCTCCCTTTATTGAGATATGTACTTCCTAATCATTAAAGGAAAACTAGACATAGATCATAGCTTTTCTTTGCTCATACTTAGTTCCAGGGACAGAAAGGAGGTTGGAATTGCTTCATTACTGTGGAGTCAAACCAGGTATCAGAGGGCAGTGATAAGGGAGTGAAAGCTGTGTCCAAGCAGCTTTCTACAGCTGTCTTCATGGGATTTGGATAAAGGACTTGGTCCCTATGAAATGCACACTGATCTTGGTCACTCCTGTTTCCTCATTAACCCAGAGTGACACTGTATTATTTTGGCCAAGGAAGACATGAGGAAATACAGAATACTTTGGTTCTGGGATTAAATGCAGTGAGCCACAACAAAATACAGCTACAATGAGTCTCTGAGACTCAAATGCTTGGGATCTCATGATCTCAAAGTCCATCAATCTACTGAAACACAAAGCTGCCTGGCTTCCCACCACAGTATTAATGTAGAGGCAAAAACAACCCTTACCACATCTCAGTACCAACTTAAAATTTTCCTGTCAAACAGAAGCTCTGTTACCCCATGTGACTAGTAGGACTGTGCCAACTGTGGGGCATTTATTCCTATTTGGTCAATGTAGTTAAGGCACAGCATTCTTTAAATAAATAGATTCCCTTATGTATAGCTTCGGGCTCCCTTGTACATGTGAGAGAAATTGTGTTCAAAAGCAAGGGAAATAAATGGTTTATCTTACACTGAGGCTGCATATGCTGCTGAAGAGACTCCTCCATAGTAAAACCCATCCTGACAGAGCTTCTCCTTCAAAGTGGGGTTTTTCCGACCAACTTTTTTGGGAATGCGGCCACCAGAAAAGGTGGACTGCAGATCTGCCCGCTTCGAGCTGAGCTTCTTGTACTGGGATTGTATGTGATACTGGCAATATTCACAGTCATTCTGAAAAGAAATGGGAGAAGCCTGTTACAGAACACCAGCAATTACAATTGCCTTCATTCCTCTCATCCACATCCAACCTTCTATGGCTAAACTGAAGCAACATCTCTACTGTGGTACTCCAGCATTTGACCAACTAAGCAAAAACATGCCCACACTTGAGCAATGAAAAACAAAGCTAAAATTGCCTATACTAATCACTGGAAACAACTGTGAGCATCAAGGAATTTTAAGGCCATTCCTTGAAAGCAACTCATATTCCACCCAGGACCTCTGGCCCAGATTCTGTATTCTTGACTCTACTCAGTTTTATGTACTGTATGCACAGCCTCCTCTTGGAGTGGGTCTGCAATCACAGCCTTGATTGGCTACAGGCACCCTCTGTATTTATCTTCTTCCCACACTTCCAGCTCCTCCCCAGTTCTTCATTCCTTCATTTTTTCTCCTCCTTTTAAGTGATACCCTACTATCTACAACCCTTCTGACTCAGACAGGGTTCCTTTCAGGTATCACAGGATCACCATAGCCATGAAGTAACATAATCCACAAGCCCTTAAACTAGTACAAGTCAGCAACGTCCTAAAAGAAGGATCCCAACACCTTTTTCTCTCGTCTCCAGTGCCCCACATTCACGTGCAAGTATCCTAGCAGCTTGCAGGCACACCAGACCAGGGAGCTCATTGGGTTAAAACCATTCAAAAAAATCTGTTTTTTTTCCCTGGATGAGTTCTCTAGTGCAGTACATGGAAGCTTGCACTGGAGCAAAGGAGAGGGAAAGGGTGTGGCAGTCATGGGTCAAGACCGTCTCCTTTCACTGCAGAACCAACCTTGCTCTTAGGGAAATCCCCTGCTGCTGCACAGTGACAGCACAAACACAGCTCCTCTGGGTTTCATTTCTCACTTTCTTCACCCACTTTAGTTAGTTGCAAGTCAAGACCCAGAAACAAGTAAAAACATCAGGGTATCAGTACAGAGTCAGCAGCCAGATTTTCACCAACAGCTTAGGAATGCCCTGACTACCGAGATACAGACCAGGTTCACAATCTGTGCACAAGGATCACCATTCTTCTTCCTGGCTTTGCAGGTGCCCATATCCAGAGCTTCTCCCATGAGGAGGATCTTTTGGGGATGGTCAACGGACAAACACACCTAGAAAAAAAACCAGAAAGCTCCTGGATAGACCTCTTTCTAGATGTTACTGCTTTGTCTGATCTGATTCAGTACCTCTGGTACTAACAATGTAGTCTTAAAATGCAGGCCTAGTTTAAGAAAGCCACATGTCCTATTCAGATTGAGAAAAGGTTCAGTAAAAAAGAAAAAAGTGAATTTACTTCCCACAAAGAGATGAAAGACATTTTTTCTGTGCTCAGAGCCTCAGGAAACCGAAAAATGCCGAAGGCACTGTGCTGTAAATGGTCCTGTGCAGCTGCTTGGCTCTGATGCCTTCATGACCCTCACATCCAGCAGGAGATGGGAGGAAGAGCTGTACCAGGGCTCTCTGTCCCTCTCTGGATATCTTGGCCCAATTAAAACTAAGTCCTGTGCAAGAAGAGCATCTGCTTCACACAACTAAATACACCAGGGAATGTGTTTGTAGCCAAGGGACAATTTCAGAAGTCAGTTTTAATGTAGTAATAAATGTGAACATTTTAGCTAAGAACAGCCATTCTTGACAGTTAAATTCAGTCATCCTATTAAATCTGGTTTGCCTTTCTGCTCACCAACGGGACTATCTACTGCTTATTCATGCTAATTTAAGCAATTATATAGCTTAAAAGACAATTAATGAGATCTTTAATTTTTCTATTTGGAGAATTTAAAATGCAGAACACTACATGATCAGCTATTAGACTGAAATTCCCCTTGACAGAAGTAACTGGAAACAGGTTCCAATCCAGTTCAATTACAAATATATTAATTTATAAGCAAAATGAAGCCATCTTGAATGTTCTGATACATACATAGAAGTAATTCATCATGTTCTGCATTTATAAATAATTGATTAAACAAGTGAACTATGTACCAACCAACATATATTTACATAATACACTGTTTGTTCAATAAATCAAATATTGCTGCCTCGCAGTTGTGATTTTTGAACCAGAAACATTTTGTAATCATATCTCATGCTTGAATTAGAAGAGAGAAATATGCTTCTCCATGTTTTTCAGCCCTGAGAGACCTCTAAGCTGAAATAGGTGTTGCATTGAAGTAGCTGAATAAACTGAAATGAAAATGCACTCCCTATAATTGTAGAAGATCCAACTGCTACCGAGAGAAGATTAAAAACTGGAATAAACTCTGAGTTTAAATATTTAATAGGACTTCTTGAAGTTCAGTCTTCCAGGAGGCCAGGAGCAGATACACACCATGTAACTACCTGAATGCAATTCCAACTTTTGGGCAGACTGCTGCAATTTCAACCTGAAGATGTGTTATAAAGCTAAACCCTGGCCAAATATTAATAGGTTCAGCTATAGGTTTTATCAGCTACAGCTGAATGAAAAATCCTCTCACCTCATCTGAGCCTTCTTTAGGTTTCATAGGGTTGGCATTGAGCAGGCCAATGACTGTGCCTTGGTCGGTCTTCCAGTGCTCCTTGTGGACTTCACCAAACAGGAAGAGCGAGACGCACTCATTGAGGTCCCGCAGGTCGTTCAGCCGCCAGATACTGAAGGTCCTGCCCTGGAACAGACATTCCCTTTCCTTTCAGTTTTGCTGCAGCCACAGTGACTGCATCCTCTCTTGCTATGTCTTTTGAAGAGCTACCCTGATTTTTTCCCTTCCAGGATTTAGAAAAGCACAATTGTAACCTCAGTAGAGCTTAGATACAGTATCTCCAGCCATCCATGTTGCCAGTTCTGGGGTTCTTAAAGGCCAGAAGAGCAAATAATTCTGCTACCACCAACCTTTGTAATATCCAAGCTGGGCAGCACAGTTGCCAGTTGAATAAAGAGGTTTTTACCTCACTGAACACAAAAAACCATGGCATATCCAGATCTGTTTCATCAGTGACTTTCTATAGGAGACATACAAATGTGGTGAAACCAGACAAGCCAAGATCTTTAATACTGAAGTTTTCCATGACCGACATGCAGTTGGCTGCTTAAGTCAAAGACCTAGGACAGTTTCTCAGAGAAGATCACCAGCATTTCACTTGAACTGAGCAAGGGATACAATGAAGTAACTCACATTACTTGCGCTCTGAGGAGTGACCTTCTTCACTATGACTCCAAATGTTACCCAGTCTATTTCCTCCAGATTTTCAGTAGCAAGTTTGTTCTTGAGCTGAGACAGTCGGATGAGCTTCCTGTTAGCCATTTTCCTGTCCATTTCTGCTGAAGATACCCGGGGTTTTCTAGATCCAGTGAAAGCAGGTAAGAGAACACATCCATTGGCACAAATAGACAATCAAAACCAACCAGCACCTTCCAGGTTAGACTACATCTTGCTGCAAAACACCTCTGTGCCTTACTTCACCCTGAGGTCAATTGAAACAAAACCTCCCATATCAGAAAGCTACTGATAACACTGGTTTTTGTCCAAATAGCTACATTGCAACTCAGCCCCAAGCCTGCATTAACTCTGCCCATTTCAGACTAACCAAGAATGGCTGACTGAGCTGAGAATACAGCTCGGGTTCTGGTGAGGACACTGTGAGGATTCAGAGTCCTCTTGTGGCCACACGGAGTATAGGGACGGTGAGTGGCTCCCAAGGCTTCTCTGTGCAGCAGAAACTGGCTCAACTGGAGTTCAGCTGGGCTTTGCAAGTGCCCACTGCTTCCCTGCTCCACCACTGAGGATATCCCAGGGAAGGCAGTGCTAATAAAATTAGAGCTTTTCTGCTAGAAAAGAGCAGAGGCAAAAACAGAAACACGGTACTAAGCTGAAAGTCAATGTTACATAATTACTGATCACCCACCCAGTCTTGTGGCTTTGTGTTACATCCCCTGATGACGACTGACTAATCTGACACGGTTAAAACACCTATATACATTGTATTTTCTCTGCCTCTACTGGAGGCAGAAGAAGTTGTCCCCAGATAGAGTTCAGAGCTGAGCTGCTGACCTTAATCTCAGTCCTGAGAAGGTTTCCACAGACACTGGCTGCGTGGTTGCACTGGAGCATGCAGGCACATGAGAAGCCCTCTCTCTGGTCACCTTACCAGGGGTGTTCCCTAGGGCAGACTTGAGAGGCTGGAACGCCAGGCTGAGGACTTGCTGTGGAGGAGGAATCTTGTTCTCTTTAGCAGAAGAAAAAAGGCATAGCTCCCATTACAAAGAATACAATAATTAACTGTAATAAGCTCTCTGCCACTGTGACCAGACCACTCCCAGTGCACTGAGAAGTATAACACAGTCCTGGATGTGTCCATACCACTGCTGGGAATGATAAGCTTTTGACAGAAGCTCAGTGTGTTCAGTAAAAGGTAGACTGAGAATGGTACCTGCTGAGGATGCTTTTGATTTCTGCATTCCTTTCTTGGCTGGTGGTAAAGGATTGCCCAGCTGGGCCGAGAAACATGGTGACTCTTGCAGCCTCTGAACTTTCCTTTCCTTTAAGGGTGGACAGGGAGATTTACCTGGCCAAGAAAACAAAAAACTATGAGACCTTGGGATCTGGACTCAGACTCTAAGCTCTGCTCCAAACTGTAATTCCTGAATAATTCCAAGTCAGTGCCCCACATGGAAACCCTTCAGCCAAGTTGTCAGCTGAAATGCAAGAGCTGAAAAAGTGCCAAAGGCTCCTCCCCACGCCAACTTAAAACTGTGGACATCTCTGCAACCTCAAAGCTGTGAAATGTAGAAACCTTCCCCTGCTTTGCAATTTTTCCATGCAGTTTTATTACTACATACATTACCCTATAGCAACAAACACAGCTGTGTATACTGGGTGTACCAACATCTGCCAGTAAGAAGGGACATCTCCAGAAGAGTCTGGAGCACTTAAGTCATGAAAGCTGTCCAATGTAGAATTAACCCATGATGCAGAGATCAAAACTGATTTAATCTGTAGCTGTAAGAAACAACCTGTGTGAGAATACACCAGACCACCATTCCTCCTTTCTACTTAGTGCCCACTTCAGGATTGTTTTAAGTCCTGCCTATAAATTCACATTGGAAAGCCAATAAATCATAAATTCACTTAATTAGTTTCATTACCAGGGGTTTTCTGCTTAGGGCCTGAACTGGATTGCTGCCCAAGAGCAGTCTTCTGCAACTGCTCCTGTAATGTCTTCATCTGTTCTTGCAATTTTCTCAGCTCAGCTAGGAAAGAAAGGAAAAGAAAAAGGATAATAATGAAGACAGTTTACAATGGCAGGAAGCCATTGTAAACATGGATTTATGAGATTCGTGGAAGTCTGGCAGTTTTACTGCATCATGGAAACTTCGAAAATGAAGATTTGAGTCGCAATGCAGATATACTTGATTCTACACAGCTCATAGTGAAGGCAAACTTTTCCATACAGCTTGGAGCTGGCTCCTCTCATAAAAATATTTTACTTAATTATGGTATGTTCCTTCCCATGTTGAATAAAACTTTCCTACTCAGCCTAGGACAATTTAAATGGCTGATAATTGCACTCCTTAGCATAAAGAAGTACTTCCTCTTAGAATCAAATACACATCCTAGACACAGAAAAACTGTGGCCAGCTCTGCTTCCATGCTGACTCCTAGGGCAGAACCTCCTGTCAGTAAGCCCTGAGGGGGAAGGGACTAGTGTGCTGGTGAAAGATGCCAGGATGATATCTGATGCCTGAAGACTCAGGCAACATTGCTCTTCATCAGACAAGGCACAGGCACACAGGCAATCTTCCCTATCCTGCTCAGCACAGCTCTGATAGTCTCCCTGGCTTCCTTAAGTCCTCTGTCTTTCTTTTGGGAAAACAGGTTTGGTGAGTTTGGCCACTGGATGATGAAAACTGAACTTAGAAACTTTCACAAGGTCTTTCAGTATTTCTTCTCTAGCCATCATCAAGAAGAGGCAGGCCCTACCTCCTGCCCGTTAGCTGTCTAGAGACAGAATATATCAAACAAAACAAAGATGCTGTTACAGAAACCTTGCAGTTCTTCATTGGTTTTCTCCTTTGCCTGACAGGGAGCTGAAGTAGGGACAGCTTTCTCTGCCTCCTCCTCTTCCACCAGGTCATCTACATCTCCAAAGAGCCTAGCCAGGTTCTCCTTCTGCTCATCAATCATGCTGTCCTCAGCATCAACCTCCTCGGTGTAGGATGCATCATCTTCTGCATCAAAGAGCTCATCATATTCATCTGGTTCTCTCCCCTCATCTTCTGAAGCATCTTCCTCCTCAGGAGAATTCCTCTCCTCAGTTGCATAATTTTCTTCCAGAAGGGAAGCCAACAGATCCAAGTCATCATCAGCTAAGGCAAAAATTAAACTCAGAGTTATTTCCGTCCAGTTAAAGAAAAGCTGCCAAGGAATAAAACATCCAAGACACTTTGAGTACAAGCTAATGACAACTGAAAATCAGAGCAGCAAGCAGCATTTAAAATTAAAAAAAATTTCAGGTTTAGCTAAAGGCATCTAGAGCAGCTTCTGGCTGCGAGGTCAGATGGAAATGTAATTGCAGATGCTCACAGCTTGTGGCACAGGCTGGCAAGCCAGCAGAAGACTTGTGAGCTACTCAGCACTGGCTTTTCCTCCCATGCAGCTCCTTGAACAGCAGCTGCTATTACACAGAATAGCCTGGAACCTGTAAAGATGTAGCCAACAGAGACGTCCATTTGTTCTTTTGCCAGTGGAAGGGGGAGGATGCAAGGCAGGCAACAAAGCATATCCTTGGATATAGCTTGCTCATGGGAAAACACGGAGAACAAAGAAATAGGGACAAAAATGGAGAAGAGATAAGTACAGAGAGAGGAATGGGACAGACAGAGCAGAAATGAAAATCTGAACAAACCAATAAACTGATTTAGCCTTTATTGCTGAGGAAAATACCAAACCAGGGAAAGCACAGAGCAGCCTCACAGGAAAGTGACAGGAAGGAAAGCAACCTCAAAGAACTCAGCAAATAAACTCAGTGGAATGTAAATTCTTTTGCTAAAAGCCTTACCAGGTTTTCTGAACACTTGAACTTACTAACTAACACACTGATAAGAAGACAAGTTTCCTACTTGTAAGAGCATTTTCTCCCTTACCGTCCATAGTTTCAGCAAGATTTCTTCAAGAGCCCCTCGAGGCAAAATATTCTGTTACAGAGAGAACAAAAGTGATACTGTTAAAGTACATATACCTCATCTAGAAATACATCTTGTGTTCAGGCTCCTAATTTGGCAACTTGCAATCCACCAGCTTGGTTTTGTTTACAGTAGCAGATGAGGACTCCACTAAATTTAAAACCCTCACATACATTTTCTACATCCAAAGTCGGACCCATGCTGAACCCGCTGAAACGTAAGGACGCTACTTTTAGAAAAAAAGCCCATTAAAGACACAGAATTTAAGAAATGCCTACTATGTTCTCATAGTAATAACCACTTGCACGTCACCTGATTACACCATAATTACAATTAGCATTTAACTAGTTATTAAAGCTTAACAGTTGTTATTCTCAAAAGTGTACATTCTTCATTTCTCACAAATTGTCAGTTTCAGGGAGAAGGGTCAGTGAAAAACAATCAGCGCGGGCGGACATGAATGGGCCAGGGAAGCTCGGATAAGAAAGATGGGATATCCACTGAAATCAAATGAGTGACAAAATCAAACTCCAACTGTGCTTACAAATCTTCCCGCTGCAGACCCTTTTGTTTCGCCCATAAACTAGGCTTCTGATAGTCTTCTCATACTCCGGAACACTCATTTTCAGCAACACTGCAGAGCTCGCAAGAGCAGGCAAGGCCAATGACCACCGCGGACCGCGCGCTTTTTCCCTCACTGTTCCTCTCTCCGCTCGGCCGCCTCTCCCATCCAGTGGAACCCCGACCTCCTCCGGGGCTCCCTCCCTCGAGGCTCCCCGACTCTCGGGCCAGGCTCCATGTCCGGGACCGCTCCGTGTGCCCCGATCCCCCCGGTCCCCTCACACACCCCGCTCACCGCCGCGCGCGCTGCCAGTACCCGCCAGAATTCAGACCGGCCCCGCCCCGCCCCTTCCCGCGCATGCGCGCCCCCGCCATCTTTAGTGCTGGCAGCAGCGGCGCAGCGCGGAGCCATCTTTGCTTTGGGCGGGCGGAGCGGAAGGTGCGGGTGCCCTCTGGGAGTGGGGGGCGATGGCGGCCGGGGGATCACAGGACCGATGAGATGGGACAAGTCCTATCGAGTCCAACCTATAAAAGATCATCACCTGTCAACTAGACCATGGCACTGAGTGCCGTGTCCAGACTTCCCTTAAACACTGCAGGGACGGTCACTCCACCACCTCCCTGGGCAGCTCGTTCCAGTGTCGGATCGCCCTTTAAGTGAAGAAATTGCTATCACTGTCCAACCTAAACCTCCTCTGGTGCAGCCTGAGGGCATGTCCTCTCATCCTGTCGCTGCTTACCAGGGAAAGGAGCCCAACACCTACCCTGGCTACAATCTCCTGTCAGGGAATCCTTTTCTCCAGGCTGAGCCCCCTCAGCTCTCCCAGCTGCTCTTCACAAGACTGGTCCTCCAGACCCTTCCCCAGCTCCACTGCCCTTCTCTGGACACACTGCAGCACCTCAGTGCCCTTCCTGAATTGAGGGGCCAGAACTGGACACAGGATTCAAGTTGTGGCCACGCCAGTGCCCAGCACAGAGGGAAGAGTCACATTCCTGGTCCTGCTGGGCACATTATTCCTGATACGGGCTCTGAGTAAGCCCATTTAGCAGCAGAGTTGCCGGTGTGTGGGCAGGGTGGCCTCAGGGAGGGGTCATAGCAGGTGCCATCCCCATCTGGATAACCTAAATAATGTCAACACTTGTGTTACACCAAAAAATTCAATCCTAGCTATTGTCACATGCAGTGGACAGAATTCTGTGGTCTGGTTCAGTATTTCTTTGGTACAACTATAACTCTCTGAAAAGTATTTCTAAGGATGTACAAGCTCATTTCTGGACTGCAGTTAGTACTGACAACAAAAAATAACCCTCCCTGTAGCATGAACAGGTTTCAGTGTACTGTGGCTTTATTCTTTGGAGTTCCTTGACCCTCTTGATTTGTTCTATTAGACCTACTCTTTTATCTTTCTTTGAAGATCTATTTCATCTAATGTCCATGTTTTCCTGTTAGTATTCCTGTGCTAAGATCCCCTCTCTCTGAAACCTCCTCAAACGATTCATTTTGACTTGAAAAATGTTTAAGTTATTCCTTCTTGGCCTTTCACATTGATTTTCTGTGTTTTCATTAAGGTTAATACTTCTCAAATGAAATCAGCTCTATTATCATTCTGTTAGTTTGCTTCAGGCCTAGTAGCATTTCCATCAGATTTTGATAATTGCAGAATCCATAACTGTCACAAAGCTCCTATAATAAAATAGGATTCAGGATAAAACAAGCCCATAAATCCTACTGTCACGAGGAACCAATTAAAAGCCAGTAAGAGATTGCATCTGCTGGTTCTACTTCTAATCAATGAAGAAAGTTGCAACAAGGCTGATGAAAGCCTCTTCACAACAGTCAGCTCTTGTGTTACCTGAAATTATGGATGAAGCTATAGATAAGCTATAAGAGAAAATAAGAATCCAGAATCTAAAAGTCGTAATTAGAACAACAGTGAAAACAAAGTAAAAAACTTACTCGAATTACAAGGGCAAAAAAGGGATTGTCTCCCTTTTGTTGAGATAAAGACACCTGGGAGGACAAGAATAGAACTAATCCACTACAGTTGTTTCTACCCACGCTTTTCAGACATAGGAATTTGCAATCCTGTTTCAGTCTCCAAGTATTCACAGGCATAGATAAATTTATAACTGTAAGAGATTTATTTATGTGAAAATCCACTATACTCTTTTTAAATTAGATTACATCCATCTCAGTGCTTTCTACCACAATACTGTACAAGTTCAAATGCTTTTATTATAATAAAGAAAAATTAAGACAACATCATAAAAATTAACAGTTCTATAAAACCAAGTGACTTGAGTACACCAGGAGCTACATACATCAGACCTAGCTGATCTGTTTTAAACCTTATCCACATCTGGTTGAAGCAAGAAGTTACATAAGCCATCAAAAATTTAACATCAGATTAGTATGGTCACAAGGGCAGCGATAAAATGGCCATCTGGAGAAAGAGCAGGGTACACTTCAGATGCTCAATGAATACAGCACTATTCCATTTTGCTGAAAGCTTCTCAAACAGCTTTTTTCTTGTATTACTTTCCTGGTATATAGTATATGAGAGATGAAGTATTTACAGGCTCACAGTACTTTGAGTTGATCAGCAAATATCTCATCTCTCCTCCAACTTCAGTGATTCAGCCCCGTTCTGCAGCGTAGCCATGGAGCAGAGCACTTCAGGGGAATGTTCCTGAAAGGTTTCATAGCAGCAGACACACTGCAAGTTCTGTAGCACATTCATGTTGTTAATCTATGAAAACTTCTTCCCTAAAGCAGATTACAACTAGATTAGTGACTACAGGGCACGGCAAGAATTTTGCCCTTTTCCCATTGAATTAATAAGAAAGCCCCTGAAAACCGCCTTCATAGGACATAAGAGCTGAGCATTATTTGAGCAAGAAGAAAAAAAACCAAAGTGTTTGGCAGGCGAAATTCCAGGAGACAAAGATTTGGAGAGCATCACTCAGTTAATGCAGTCCATGACGTGAATCTGCAGTGTGTCCAAATCAGGTAGAATTTCTTCACATTTAGGACATGAATAAATTGAAATATTCTGCTGCTCTGGCCAATCTTGACTATTAGTTCCTGCAAGCAGAGAAGATAAATTATAACCTATTATATTACCTGATTTTGCTCTCTGCAGCTACCCAGCTGCCAGAATAACCACAGGGAAGCTGTCTGCAGCCAAGCAAAGCTGGTTCAACCTGAACCTGGCCCCGAGAGCTGGAGAAGGTGCTTGCAGTACCTCTTTGGACAAGGTGAGGTGAGTGCTCCCGATCTGGCATCCTGGCTCCATGGCGACTCTGCATCTCTGCCAGAGAGGTTCTGTGGAGAATAAACAAGCCAAGGGCTCTGAAAACAGACTCCTGTCAACTGGTCATGCATTTAGTTCACAACTGCTGCTCAGAAACAGGACCTGCAAATGCCACTGTTTTATGAGATCATGCCAGAGGCCTGCTGAAATCAGGGTCATGCGATTGACACCAGTAGCAGGATTTGGGCAGCCACACACCTGTGGACCTAGGGCACTCTTCTCATGAAAGTTCCAAAGACTTTCAGCTGTTCAGGGAAAACTGCAAATTTACTTAAAGCAGAAAAGCAAGAAAAAGGGCTCAGTGTACAATTAATGTGAAATGTAACTTGATTCAACTACCACAGTACTGGGAACTGTGTACTCACCACTGCCTCCTGGAGAAACAGCAGATATCCCTGGCATACCCACAGCAAGACTGGCTGCAGATTCACTAATAAAATTCAGGCCAGAACCCAAAGAAACTCAAATGGATCAACATGGAGAATTTACCAAGCATGAATCATCTCAAATGAAAACTTGCTAAGGCACCCAACTAAGAACTAACACACTTTACAAAGATTCTACCAGAAAACTGAGATTTTTTTTTTCCTCCTTTTAAATTCAAATTAAGTAAGAAATGTCTGCAAAATTATTTGCCTTTCTACTGAGACGCTCACAAGACAATATTGGTCAACACCAGTACACAGAGTAACAGGACAATGCAAAGGCAGTTCAGCCAAAGTCTGTTCTCACCGGCCAAGATCTTCAAGGTTTTGCTGCTCTTTTAGCAGGTATGCCAGCTGGACAGCCAACTGCTCCTTCTCCTCATGGATCTTCTCTCTTGCTGCCCTCTCAGCATGGAAATCAGAACAATAAACCTCCATCTGATCAGAGAAATGAAATCAGGCTGAAAATTTGTAACTTTGACTGAACCATATTTGTATATTACTTGTCAAAATCACAAAACCTGTATCATAATCTTCATCTACTCAAAACACACTGCAAAGCCAAGACCTGCACTTCTCACAAGGTGAAGGAGACTTAACCGTTTCTGGACTCTGGAAAAGATACTCTGAGTGTCTTACCTGGGACATAGCTATTGCCTCTGCTGTATGGAGGCAGAAACGAGGCACAGACAAACAGTGAGGAGGTGATTTGACTGATTACACTGCCAGATCTGTGGCTCAGTGGAACCAGGCCAAGATGCCAGTTTTGTGCCTTAAATGTGAGGCAAACCCTTTTTAGTCACTTAACACATGCTAGTTTGAGTAAAATCATCCCTAAAACATATGCAGTGATTCTTAAGACAGTGGTTCTAAACATATATCTACTTCCCAACTTCTGTTTGTTGTGCCAGACTCCAGTATAGACAGTTCCTCCTACAGAACCCTAGAATATAGTGGGTAAAGGCTCTACAGGGATCTGCAAGGTAAGATAAGTAAGGGAAATTATGCTTTGAATTTAAAAAAACGTATTCAGTATTCCAGAGTGAGCCATTAAATACCTCCTGGTTTCTGAATATTGCATTGGGGAAGTAGCCAGTTTGTGAAGAAGAGCTGATACCTGAGCACGGAGCACAGACATAGTTTCAAGGTCCTCCTCTTGCTTAGCAATTATCTGCTTCATTTCATCTATCTGGAGCTGCTTTGCAGCAAGGGCTTGTTCTGCCAATTCCACCTTTGCTGTCAGTTGTTCCACCACAGCTTTATCCACTCTGTCCAGCTGCAAAGAAGAACTGTGATTATGAGATGAACTCCAAATATGACCCTCCTCAAAGTGAATGTTTGCTTCTTACTCCTCCTGTCCTTGGAAAAGGTTCCAATTTTGGTCACCAAAGGAACTTGAAGTAAGATAACAGTGGTGACTGATATTTTACCTTAGAGATTAGTTTTGAGCTTTCAAACTACATTATATCAAGTTAAAAGACAACTCCCTAGTGGACTCTGCAAA
Organism: Chaetops frenatus; assembly: GCA_013400775.1. Lineage (NCBI taxonomy): Eukaryota > Metazoa > Chordata > Aves > Passeriformes > Picathartidae > Chaetops > Chaetops frenatus. Next base: position 54,931 of record VZTR01016482.1, on the reverse strand, counting down.
AGATGTTTCCTAGTTTCTGAAATTACACAGAACAAATTGGCACTTCCATGGTGGTCCAGTTATTAACAAGATCTCAGTGTGGCAGGCATTCTGTTTAAGAATACAAAAATGTCTAGAGATTTACCTTCCCACATTTTTATAAATGATGCTGGAGGAACACTGATGTATCTATCAGTTCTAAGGACTGGACTCTATGCTGCACTGCAAGATTAGACCTTATCCAGAAAACACCATGGGATACTGATAGTGGATAGTTTTCTGTAACTGACAGCACAGGATCTATGTTTATCACAGCAGTGCTGCTATGTTGCATGTTATTATGTAGAAGGGATGACAGTTGTTTCCTGCCCAAATTTGATCCTAGAGATGTTCTCCCATCCCTTCCCCTAACCCCTAATTAATTACAATTTCTTCTTGTGATGAATTTACCTCTTTGAGTTTCATTTCATCAATTTTTTTCATTGCCTCAGTGAGTTCTGGAAGGAGTTTGCTATATGAATCCTGGAGGTTATTGTATCTTGCCCTGTTGATGACAAGAAAAGAGATGAAGGTTTGAAAAAATCCTTTGAACTCTAAATAATGTTTGAACTTAAAAAAAAAGCCACTACTGGCTCTTTGCAAATCACTCTGCATTTCTGGTGAGAAAACGTCATGCTCCATGTCTCAACATCTCTCTACCAATGAGCTGTCTGCTGCTCTATCCATGGATTGAGTGCAAACCAATGTCCTTACTGATCATCTGCATTTCATATTGAAAAATCCATCACTCAGTATTTTTATATGAAGCTCACAAATTCTGTTCAAAATATAACACCCCTCTTAGGAAGACATTCAAGTCTTGACTCAGACTTCAAGTGAAGGAAAATTAATCAGAAGAACCAGACACCGACTCCAAAGATAATGAGCAGCTTCTGCAGCAGCTGAAGACGTGTCCTTCAGGAAGTTCAGCCTCCCTGAACAGCTTGGCCCGACATTTTCACACTCCTTACATGGACTGCACATGAAAGGGAGCAGGGAGCCAAAGCAAACAGCCTCTCTTTACCTCAGCCTCACCACACATTTGACTCTCCTACTGCAAACATATTGTAGGGATTGCAGACCTATGCATTATTGTCACTTTCCCAAGCACTGTCACCACCTGACTTGCCCCTGCCCTCCAGGATGTGTCCGCATTTACCCCTGCTAGTCAGTGGCACAGCTGTTGTCACTTCTCTGCTTCCTCCACTTGTATGTTACACCTGGCTCTATTCCACCTTTGACTTTATGACTGAAGGAAGATGTAAGTCAGAGTTGAACAGTTCAAATATTCCTAAGGGAGGAATTCAGTAGACGAAAGAATACAGACTTCTACTTCATGACCTACAAACATAGCATAGTTTCAAAGGGTGCAGGACACAAAATTCCTCTTTGGCCAGGTTCCCTTGGACTTCGCTTCTTCATTGACAATACCTTCCTGGAATACCAAAACAAGTCATACTCACTTTTCTTCATGTGTTTTGGCTTGTTCCAGCTTGACCTCTGCCTGCATGCTCTCCACCTGAAGTTCCAGCTTCTTGATGGTGTATATTAGCTGCTGCCTCTCTTCCAATTCCGATGCAGAAGCCAAACTTTTTCTTTCCAGTACCTGGCACCTGACAGAACAAGACAAAAGGTTGATCTCTCCTGTTCACCCTCTCCTGATGGATTTTTTCCACTAGGCATATATCAAAAAGAGTATTTGTGTGGTTCACTTTAAAGGCTTATTTTGGTGAAGAACGTGGAAAGACAAAAATCAGTCTAAACACAACCATCAGAAAACAAAGCTATCGAAACCAACACTTACTTTCTTACTATTATGAATCTCAAAGAACTAGAATTTGACAGGAAACTAAGCAAAAAATTTAGGGTCTTGTGACCATTTTTATAACCTACACAGTTTTTTTCAAAAGCCCTGACAGCTCATGTGAAAAGGTCATAACCAAGTCCCTTGGCATTCTCCCCTAAAGCCAGAATAGAGATTGATTATGTGAAGGAGAAAACAGAAAAGATTTGTCTTTACATCATTCAGGGTTAAAACCCAAATCCTGTAATTCAAGGCACTGAGGTTCTATTTGTAGAACTAGGTTGGCAGCTCAGATTTTCTGACAATTGCTGTATTTTGGCACTTCACGACTTACAAAGGAGCATTCTTCAACAGCACTTCTATGAAACAGTTATTTAATTTGATATTCGTAGAGCTGGTGAGTTTCCTAAGATGGGAGCTGTCTTACAAGTATGTACTGGGTGTCATGACAGAACTTTTACTCTTCTGCGCCTTACTTTTCTTGAAGTTTCTTCTGAATCAATTCTGCTTCTTTTAACTTCTCATGGGCTTCCTGAAGCTCTTTAAACAGAGCACAAACTTGCAGATTCAGGGTTTCTACTTCACTGCCAACCTTTTAGAGAAAAAATAATGAAAATTACACATGGACAATTCAAGATAGTAAAGTTACAGAAAGATAAGCCCGAAGTCTCACTCTACAGAAAAGAGACTAAGTTAGTTTGCAGTTACACTCCATACTCCAGGCCTCATCTACAAGGCTTTACAATTATTCCACACAGCACACCCCCATTGTTCCACTAAAGATCTACATTTTACCACAGGGCAGGTAACATGAGCTCTGCTGACAAGAGCCTCTGAATAAACACAGCAGGGTACATGGAAATGGCTGCCAGCACAAGCACAAGTGCTGACCTCTGTATGAGAACTTCGATGAGTAGCTTTGGGCTCAGGCTGTAACTCAGGCAAAGTGGAGATAAGAGCACTGGAAAGCATTAATTAATGGAGACATCATCTGCTTCCCTTAGGAAGGGCATCTCTTGGCCTGACTGCAGACTGGTCTTGTTTAACCAATCCAGCCCTGCCCTAAAAGACTTGTCCTGACCTTCAGAAGGGCACAAGTCTCCAGCAGGTCCCATAGCATATTTCCAAGTACCATGCAGCACTTCAGAAACCCACACAGCTCACACACAAGCATTCTTAGTTTCCTGTATTATGCAGTTGCATTGAACCACCATGGATCTCCAAGGCTATGGGATTGCACTCTCACCTCACAGAGAAGATTACAGCTGCAGGTACAGAAGTTTAAGCATCTAACTGGAGCTGAATCCCAGCCCCAGCATTTTTTTAAACCTTAACTGAAAACACCAGGACTAAGGTTTTGCCAGAACTGAGTCTGAATCCAAGACAGTTATGCCCTGCCATTGTAATCCCACTAAAATCATGAATAAACCTAAAGCAGGTGCCATATGAGCTCCACGTTTGAAGTCTGTTACACAGTATGCTGTCCCTGGATTCTGACCTAGGCAGCAGCAAGGAAATCCACACAGTCTAGATGATTTCTGGAGCTAGAAACTACTGTATTTCTCTCTGTTTACTGGGCATGGCCAAGGCTATGAGGTATAACTGCAGTTATGCCAAGCCTCCCTAATACTTGGTCCCCAATCCTACCCCTTTGCAGTGGCTGATGTAATTTGGAACCACCTCTAAGATAGGTATGGAGAGTTCAAAGTTGACTTCCATTTCCTGTGCAGGACAATTGCCCCTTGCTCCCGGAGTGCAAGTGGAAATCTAGATCCTGAGGTTGGTTACCTCAACAAGTCAGCTGTATGTTGCTCTACCTTGGCTGAGGACAGGTACTTACAGCTTCTACACTCTCTTCTTCCTGTTCAGTTTGTGTTCCACTCTCCAGGCAGTTTCTTGTTTCCTTCTCCAGCTTCGACAGTCTGGAAAGAGAAGGAGCCAGTAATGATGGATTTGGCTTATGTTTCAGGTGAGATTGTGACTACAAGGATTTCATGCAAGTGATGTACTCTCTTTGTAACATCACAGCCACAAAAAAAACACAAGGCAGAATGGAAAGCAGAGACATGCAGGAAGGCCTGCACAATCATGGGGGTTCTTGAAGAACACAGGACACTGTGTACATTTAATTAAAATGGATGTGCAAGTCAGCAGGTATGGTGAAGGTAATGACATTCAGTCTGTAAGGACTGATTTTTGGTATAGTCCAAAGCTGCCAACTCTTTGGAAATAGGTCAGTCTGTTCACTGAATCCAGTGATTAATATTGCCTCTGTTTTTCTATGGTATTTTCAGGGGCTAAGGTTTCTAAGAATTGTTTGGTTATGGCTCGTTACCTCTTCTAGGAAGACCACATAGAAGCAATTACTGTGACACCAACCTTTCACAGTAGATAATGTCCAGGAAGTCTTACTCTGTCTCTCTGAAGTGGGAATCTGGAAGTGCTTGGGGAATTTGCCACTCCTGAACAGTCATGCTGATTTATACCCACAGAACTCAACTGAGACAGACCCTCATACAGGTCTCACTGTGAAAACTCTCTCTTAGACAACTTTGGAATTAAACTTATTTTAGACATTTCTAAAGAGCTTTTGCAAGCTCACACACTGCTAAATGTAGCCTGCCAATATCACGAAGAGGACTGTAATCCTGTTTTAGACATAGTGATTTGGTTAAGGCCCCACACAGAGATGATTCATACAAATACAAATAACTGTGGAGGAGTGAATGGAAAGAATACCCTCAACTAGTCATCATATCTTTCTGAATAACCTGGGGATAGTTCAAACCCAAGAGGAAATAGGCAATTTGCCTTGATCTGTAGAGCTTCAGGAAATCGAAATAAAATCTCTTTTGCCCATAGAAGAGGACCTGTGGTTTATCCCTATAAGGACAACCACAAAATCTTATTACAGCTGAGTGCTCAGGAAATTCCCCATCCAAATCACACTGATATTTCAGCTTGTTGCTGATCATTCAGAGACTTGGTAACTGCAGCAGCCCTGAAAGAAAACAGCTCCAAATGTTACAATGCACCTTACTCATACCTCTCTTTGTGATCCTGCAGTTCCTTCTCAAGTCTTTCCCTCTTCTGAGTTTCATTTCTAAGGCAGCAGAGCAGCTGGCTCACAGTTAGCTCCTCAGACTCCAAAGTCTTAGATTCATCTGCAGATTTGCTCCTGTTTCAAACCAAAGCAGATACAAATAACAACAGCTACCCCTTTAGCAGAGCACTCCCTAAACCCTAGTGCCAGGATCCAGTCTGAAAAGCCACCGTTTCACGCAGTGCTGGAAACCAGTGCTTTGAGCAAAGGGCTCATTCCCAATTCCCAAGAGCCAAGACCAGTAGCCATAACACTTAAGCAAGGAAAGCAAAAGCAGTCATGACAATACAAAACCCAATGCACTTATTCTGACCTATTTTGCAGCTTTTTCTGCAAAGTGCTGCTGTCTGTTCCTAGAAACAACATTTTTTCACAATAAAGCACAGAACATTTCTTATCTCTTCCTCGCTCCTTTACAGAAAAGAAAGCAAATCCCATTGAAAATGGCCATCAGAAATCTCATTAATGTTTCACCCTCCTCACATTCCATAGCTCTTTTCAAAATCATATTATGCTACTGCAAAGTGAATCAGAACAAATACAAAGCTCCAAAAAATAGGGTGATAAAATACTGCATTCTGTTACATCCATTTTTATGGCCATCTAGACGGAAAGTCAAAATCCCCAAACTGTATGGAAGACAGGCAAGTTAGACTGTAGATGTCAGAGTCTCAACTGTAAAACAACATGCTTTAAAGACTCTGCTTTTGTAGTTCAGAAAAGAAAGCAGAGTCTTCTGGGTGCTGCTGAGAGCTAGAAACCTCTGGTGAGCCAAATTCAATACCCAAAAGACAGTGTTCAGCCAGGATATTTTAAATAAATAACTTTTATCAGGGGATTTTTAGTGCAGTTTCTACTCTTACAGAAATAATCCATCCCGAGTGGATCACATTTCTCTGAACCTGTTAACAGCACCCATCTAAAGTTTCAGCGCTGGACAAAGACACGTGGTGACACTGGGAATATTTTAAGAGGTACGTACACCCCCTGTTCTTGTAGATATGAGCCAGATTCTCCTCCAAAGGTAAGCAAGTTCCACAGGGAATGTCGTCTCATACTCAATGTTCAAACAAGCCACAACTAACAAGCTTAATACTTGCAGCCTTGTCTGTGGTCAGCAACTCTCTCCGCTTCGTCCACAACTGTAACACCTTTTTTTTTTTCTCCTCCTTCAACTTCTTATCTGCATGCTGAGGGACAAGTTTCTGTATTACTCAGAAGTACTGTTCTCCCTTGCAGTGACGTAGGAAGTGACAACCTGTACATGTGATACCTTGGATTTTAACTTTCATATTTTTAAATCCTGTAGTACTTAGTGTGTAACTCTGAAGTGTCCTGGAACCTGCTAGCTGCTGTTCTCTCATGTTAAGACAGACATAAAGTCTCTGTGAGCCTGCTCTCCAAGGACTCCCAGACCATCCTAGGCCCAAAATGTGTAACCCAACATCTTGAGAAGGGGGGGTAAGCTGGGGGAAATCACATCATTAGCTAAAGTTTTAATTGGCGAATTTATGCTGATATGCAAACGGACCAAAACCTATAACACTGTGAAGAACTTATGACTCGGGGTCCATCTTGAGGTCCAGTGTGTGAGCAGCTTCTGGCTCCCCAGAGTGTGCCTTTGAAGGCCTTCAAATAAATATCCACTTTTACTCCCTTACTCCTGTCTAGTCTCTGTTTCTGGGTAGCCACTGCAGGCATTGCATGAAGCACAGTTTTCTGGCCTGCTATGTCCTTAGCATTTTCTATATCCTTCCCTTTCAAAAGCAAAGCCACAAAGTAAATATGAGTTCAGCCAAAACCATCTAGCTGCTAAATTGGGCAGTATCCAAAATGGAAAGTTGAACAGTATCAGATGACTATGTCCACGAGGAGTAAAGGTTCAGCCAGGGGCAAGAAAGTCCCTTGTGTCCTAGAGCTGATGTACAGATCAAATTTTGAGAAGTAACCTGAACAGAATGCTAGTATCTTAAACCCAGTGACCTGAAAAGCAAAGACTGCATTCCCCTGTGTGTCTATCCCATCACAGATACCTTCATACCAACCACACACAAACAGGAGCAGATCTGAAGGACTACAAGACTCTGACTCTTACCAACATCAGTACAATTGGGTAGAGGGCAGATACTCTATTAGATGGTCTCCAATTATTAGGAGGGAAGAAGTCCCTGCAGCCTCTATCTTTGTCTTTTCTGTTTGGCCTTCCTTAATAGCCTGAAGAGTTGGCAAGTCAGAATGCCCATAAATGCCTGGCCAACTGGTCAGAATATGGACTTCCTCTTGTCAGCTAGTAAGAATTGGAAGGAAAAATGTCTGAGAGCTGAGGGTCTTACCACATACTAGGAAGGCAGAGGTATCGCAATAGAGGGGTGCAAAGCCAAAGAAAAGGAGGATTTTCTAGTGCATTCCTCATGGAAAGAAGCTCCCTTACATTGAAAACGAAACCCAAGGCAAAAGGCTGAATCACACATATCACACAAGAACCTACGTACATGTAGACAGCAACATTACTGGGCATTTCACCACTATTCTCTTGATGTTCCTTTGCAGTTCTATTTATTTCCCCTTCCTAGGAGAGAAAAAACCACTATTAGCTCAATATTTGGACTAAGCAGGACAGGGTTTTATTTATTTGAGTTAAGGAATGAAGAAAAACAGGGAGAATTGCTATCATGGCAGTACAGATAAACAGAAAAACTCCTACAGATCATGTTTGGAAATTCTTAAATACTTTACATGCCTTTCCCTGTATCTCTTCCAGCTTGATTAGAGAATAGGAACAACAATGAGATTTGCCCTTCTCCATTCATCAGAAACTTCCACAGCCACTCTCCCCTGTAAAGATGACTGGGCACCACACAGCAAGTCAACGGTACTGCAGGTGACTTTCAATATAAGCCTAGGAATCACTCTCCTGCCTCCTAAAAGAATCACTCTTCTTTCTCACTACAAACCCCACTCCTTGATCTTTTTAGCCCAAAGGAGAATTCTTCTAGCAAAAAAAGAAGAATGCACCCCTGAGTTTTCTCTGACAACTCCAAATAATTTTAACGACATTTTAAAATTGTTGCACATCTACTTTCCAGAGAGAGGATATGGGGAATAGAGGGATAACAGAGGCCTGCATTTTCTCATTTCAGTTTGCTCATGAAGGTTTTCCAGATACAAGAACAGTTAAAAAAATACATTTTTACACCTCTAGGGAATACTTATAGTGTTTTGCACTTTAGTTTTGTTTGCCTGCATCTCTACTTATCTGCCAGTAGGAACTAAGCCCCATTCTCAAAAGAAAATGCCCCCTGTCTATGCACAGGTGTTGCCCCTTAACAAAACATACTAGTTATGTTCCCAGAAATTCCAACTAAGACAAGACTTAACATTTTTAACAGCAGGTAACGTAAGAGACCAAAGAATTACAGAGTTATTTAAGCTGGCACCTGGCTGCAGGTTACTGTGATCCTTTTATTCCCTTTACTTACATTCATCCCAATCTCCACAAAGGAATCCTCTGCTGAGATGTTCAGCTTGACCTGCAGCTCTGAAATGATGGCGAGTAGATCTGCCTTCTCAGCCTGGAGCCGCTGCACCTGGGACTTCAGCTGCCTCACTTCCTTCTCGGGAGCCATGCAGCCCTCCTGGGATACACACACCCTGCATTAGCCAACCAAAAGGGAAAACCAGCCAAGGAGCACAGGGCCTGAACATAACAGTGTCCTACATCCCTTCTTTTCTATTCAGGCTTGCCTGGAGAACCCCAGTACAAACCCCTAAACTATGTGTTGGTTCACTCAACAGCAAGAAGTCTAAACTGTGAAACCAAGTCAATCAAACACTGGGCACCCCGCTGCTGGAAAATATGGGATGGTTCTCTGAATGCACTGATAATTAGGATGCAAATTTTTGCCTGACTCTAAGCCTTTTGCTACCACACAGGGTATCAGCCAGCCTCCAGAATTACTGCAATTTTTCACCCATATCCCTATTTCTCTTTTCCCAAATCTAACCAAGATTCAAGGGAGAAAAAAACAGTGGGCAGCGAGCTTCTCCACGCAGCCCATTCTTAGCCCTTCCCCACTATCTAGCTTCTTCGTACCCACTTCCATGTATAAATCTCCCCGACTCCCTGACCTTCACACAAAGTCCTAGAACCCTTCCACAAAGTCTCTGTTCCTCAGAGATTCTCCCCAAACTTCCAATCACAACCATCTCCTTTGCCCTTTCTCTGGGATATTCAAAACCCTCTCTCAAGCCTCTGTATAACCACCAACACTCATTTTTTTCCTCTCCTTTAAATGCTGCTCCCCATTATGAAACTTTCCCAGTGAGTTTGTTTCTTCCTCATTTTGTAATCTGAGCCTTCCACCTCTTGATAATGCATTTATTACACCATATAACATCAACGCAAATTCTGAACAATTCCTGGAGTCTAAATTACATTCTAAGCTATGATTATGCCAAATCTCCAAATTATCTCTATGTTGACAATGTCTCTCATCCCACAATAGCACTCTGCTCCTCTGACCTGCTGCTGCCTCTGATTTTGTGCTTATACTGTAAGAGGATGCATCTAGAGTCAGTTCCAGGGAAGGAGAGAGATTTTAGATTTCTCAAGGAGGCTGGAAAACTCTGACAACAGCATACTTTAAACATTCAAAGTACAAGAACTTCTACAACAGATTATAAATCCTCTACTTTCCCTTTAAAAAAATTCCATATTTATGAAATTCTGAATGATTTATGAAATCCTGAATTTTCTTGACAATCCTGAAATACAACTTTCCGTTTGTAAAGACTGTGTAAGAAATACTTACACAATCACACTATTTAAACATGACTTTCCTCCCCTTGAATCTCCTGAGCTTATTGGCCAATTTTGATTTACATGCTGAAACATTTCTTACAGAGGTCCACAAAACAGTCAGGAGAGGAAACAAAAAGTCTACTAGTGACTGTTGAGAAAAATGCTAATACACTAATCCTTCATCAGACAACAGAGAATCCACGTGGGTCCTGGAGGTACCAGACACCAGAATGCATCAGTTTGGCTCTGCATGGGACTTTTAAAGTAACTTTTCACATGACCATCTGGGACACAAAGTAGGTTTTGTTTTGATCAGCTTTGCCCACAGACGCCTTCAGTACTACCTGCAAAATGTTGCTTGGATACTGTGCAACCACCTGCAACATTAGAAACTATGTGTAACAGTGCCAAGGCAGGACACAGAGAGAAAAGCTCAGTCAGATTCAAATGGAGCAGCAGAAGCATTGATATAATCTGACCTCAGAAAAAGAGCTTTCATGAAAAAGACAGTTATAATAAAAATAGATGGCACGTATATTTTTTTGGCTTGTTTACTTGTCAACTTCTCCCTGGAAATATGCTCCTGGAAACATAATACAAGAACCAATTAAATGATCCTGAGAGACAGATCTCTAACAAGTAAAGGGAAGGATAAAGCCAAGAGATATCCAGGAAAAAATGAAAAGTTACCAAGAAATGCTAATTCCTATTTATTATGTTAAAAATTACATAAAAATTAATTATGATTGTTTATTAAATGCTAATAAAAATGCAAATTATCACAGGTGTGCCATAATTTTCTGTTACTACACTCTGAAAGGCCTCACTTTATAAAGTAAGTCAGGTCAAGACCATTTGTTAAAGCTAAGGGTAAAAATGGAGATGTTAACAAATCTCCAAACCTCCCAGTGTGATGAATCCTAGAATCATAGAAGGGACTGAATGCTCCAGACCTCCAATTCAAAAGCATGTCAATCCAACCAATTCCTTATTTACCATTTCAGCTCCTTCTTCTTTTTCCTTTAAGCTCTGAAGTTGCTGCTGTAGCTGCTCATTTTCAACGCACTTGGCCTGTAAGCACTGCTTTGCCTCCTTAAACTTTAACTCATAAAATTCTCGTTCTTCTTTCTGCTTCTCTCTCCAGGTGGAAAGCTCCTCATATCGGTCCTTCATAGCTTGGTTGTGCAACTTCATGGCTTCTAAGTGGTAGCCAGAGACAAGACATTGAATCACATTAATACTCTGTCCATGAAACAGCAGATTTCCACTACAGTGAGTTCAGCATTCTTCAGTATCAAATGGGTTGGCAATAATTGGGTATGAAATGTGAGCCTCTGTCTGGCGTACCTTAAATACCAAGCCAAAACTAAACTTATCATAGACTGCTAGCACTATAATAAATAGCTTTAAATCCACTGCTGAGATCACATGCCCACACTCTCTGACTTCTTGAGTTCTTCCTAAACCAAGAAGCCAGAAGGATTGCTCACAAGAGATATCTTGCTCTGTGTGGTATTTACATGATCAGCCCAAATGAAACTGCTGAACTGAGCTTCTGAAACTACTGAAAGTTGGCAGGGAAAACATCCTAGACTGGTAAATTACTGCATGGAAACCGATGCTATCAAATCAAACGTCTCAAATATGCCCAACAACACTCTCCCCCAGCATTTGGTTAAGATTCTATTGCAAGCATTGAAAAAATATACCAAACAAGTTACAGCCAAGTCAGTTCCCTGTAAGTAACAAAGTCAATATGTAACGATATCAGTCTTACTACTGCAAAATGCTTACAAGACTTTCAGGCAGAGTCAATGAAATGATTTTAGACATGCTTTTTTTACAGCAAACAGCTCAAAACTGGTTCCTTAAAAATCCTTTATCCTTGTATTTTCCAGTAACTTCCATTACATCCTGATGTCATATTATAAACAGCCCACACATCCTTCAGTTTATTAAAAAAAATGTAGTCTGGAGAATGATTCTTAAAGTTAGGAGTTAGGGCAGCTGTAAATATGTCACAGAACTTTATCTTATTATATAAGATGTTTTATCAAAATACCACAGGTACTCCTACAAAGAACTCTCCTGCTAGATACCCATGAGATGAAGAACTTGAACCAGATCCAAAAATTACTCAGGAAGAATTTAAACACTAGTGTAAAATCACAATACAGGAGACACATGACTTCATGTTCTGCTTTCATATAAACAGTGAGATATCTCTGTATTTTACAGAGAAAATTCTCAGATCCCCTGAATTTTGCTCAAATCCCCCTGGTTTTGCACTAACCATTTAAAGAAAAAAATAACTGACATCTAAATTCCAGATCCAGAAATAAATCTGTCTCATGTGAAGGACCCAAATCATTAGGAATTTTCAGGGAAAGGTATTGGTTTCTCCCAGATGCACGCTGCCTTAGCCACCACTCCTTTCTGAAGTATGGAAGTTACAGTACCCACCCCTCCTGATGCAGCTTTGGCAAAATGTTTGTAATGAAGCCAACAGTTCTACAGTACAAACCAAAAAAATCTTTTAGAGGTTGATGAGCTAAAAGTACATCATAGGAAGAGATTTTCCATGTCACCTTCTAAAATACACAGTGCTATACTGCTTATATATAAAATTCTAGAGCAAGTAAATCACCCTTACATTGGGCTGTTCTCCTAATCCACCACACCAATTCAATTTGATGTGTGCTACCAAATATCCTATTGATTTGTCTTATCAAACACGCATTGTCACTTGCAGAGTCGTTTATACAGCAAATGCTACCCAGCAAGGGCAAAAAAGCACAGAATTCGTTCTCATAGGGCAAAACAAACCCTTCAGAAGAAACTCGGGGCTCTTGCATTTCAAGACCAGCTCACATGTGCATTCACCTTTTAACTCATTGTTCTCAGTGATTAGTTCTTTCATCTGCTGCACCATCTCTTCGGGAGTGTAGGTGTTAAGGGCTGGGGCAGCCATGCTGTCCACTCCATTTTCCATTTTACTCTTGGAATGCTCTCCATTTTCAGCAGGACGGCCCTTCAACTTGCTGGACATCTCTGAAGCAGCTGTTAGGAGGTTTGCCAAGAGAAAACTCTCAGTTTCTTTCCCAGTTATAAAGAAAGCATAACCACACACTCATTTTATTAACACACGCAAGCCACATGCCTTGTCACAGCACACAGACTCCTTCAATCCCTCTGACCCCGCTACACCAGAGTATCTGTGAGTCGACATTAATCCCCCAAGGGCCTAAAACACATGATCCCCAAGAGGTCTTTCGGGCTAACCAACCCCTCCTCAGGACCCCATTCCTCTGGGAAAGAAACGAGACTCTCGTCTGGCCCACTCCCTTCCCAGCCCTGACAGCACTCGGGCCCCGCCGCTCCGCCGGCCCTGTCGGCGCCCCGGCGCCGCCTTTCACGCCGAGATCCCGTTTCCGCTGATTTTTAACTTTCATTTTCGCTTTCTTATCCCTTTTCCCCGTTCTCCGTCAAACCCTGCNCGGCGCCCCCCCCCCCCGCCGCTGCCTCAGGCACGGCCACTCCGTCCGTGGGCCAGACCGACCCCCGTGCGCCGCAAAACAGCGTTTCCCCGCTTAGCCCTTCCTTCCTGCAGGCCCACCCCGGATCCGCCGAGTCCCCGGGCGAGCCCGGCCCTGGCGACCACCGCCCCTAGCTCAGGGCTAGCCTCACGGACCCCGTCCCCGCTCACCCCTCACAGCGCGCCCATGGCGGCAGCGGCCCCGCTCAGCTGACGGACGAACTGCCCGCCCTCCCCCGCCGTCCCCTCCTCCGCCTCCACCTCCTCCTCCGCCTCCGCCTCCTCCTCCTCCTCCTCCTCCTCCTCCACGGGGACTTCCCAGCTCCGCACTTCCCACCTCCTGGGCACGCAGCGTTCGGTTCCTTCTGGCTCTCCCGGCTCCCCCATTCAGGTCAGCCGGCCCAGCGGCAGCGGGAGCCAAGTCCCCCATGGAGCAACAGGGACGTGTGGGGTGCACTGCCTCGCAGAGGGAAAAATCCTCCGGGTCGATGAGGTTGGAAAAGACTTCGGAGTCCAGTTTATGACTGAACACCACCTTGTCAACCAGGCAATGGCACTGACTGCCACGTCCAGACTTTCCTTTACAGTCACCTCCAGGGACAGTGACTCTACCACCTCCCTGAGCAGCCCCTTCCAATGTCAAATCACCCTTTACGTGAAGAAATTCCTCTCAATGTCCAGCCTAAACCTTCCCTGGCACAGCTTGAGGCCATGTCCTCTCATCCTGTCGCTGGTTTCCGGAGGGCAGACCCCGATCCCTACCTGGCTACAACCTTCTGTCAAGAACTTGTAGAGAGCAATAAGGTCACCCCTGAGCCTTCTTTCCTCCAGGATAAACAAACCCATCTCCTTCAGCTGCTCCTCACAGAACTCATGCTGCAAACCCTTCCCCATCTCCATTGCCCTTCTCTGAATCCCCTCCAGCACCTCCATGTCATTCCTGAATTGAAGGACCCAGAACCGAGCACAGCACTCAAGCTGTGGCCTCACCACTGCCCGGTGAAGGGAGGAAGGGCTTCTTCCGGCATGAGGCCTAAAGGACAGGATCAAGAGGTGGGTGTGAGGTGAACAAAAGGGAACGTTATTGCTAAGGGCGTTTTAGTGATTTTTGCCACAGGATCAAATCAATTAGGAAGGGGTTTGCCATGCTGTGGGGATATAGTCCATTAAAGGCTGTCAAATGATGTGGCTGGATGTGGTATCTGGCCCTGGAAGCCTTTAAATGCCAGAGTCCAGAGATGGGGTTAGCTGGGGTCATTCACCCTGCACAGCCCTAGTGCTTAGCAGGATGCAGGCCTGGGAGTACCTCAACTGCTTGTTTTTAGGTAATAAAGCCAACCACAACGTTTTGGTTCCTTCATTTACAATGTGAAAAATTGCAGCTAAAATGTCAGTTTCCAATGTGGAAAATACCAATCTTTAATTAAATAACCCCATGGCTTGAAAATAAGCTCTTTTGATTTGAAAATGCTGCTTTGTCATTTCCTAGGAGTTATGAGCTGTCTGTTGTTTAATGAAATTGTGCCTTTCCACAGCCTGGTCTCCCCAGCTGCCCTCCAAGTGCCACAGCCAAGGATTCCCTAGCATAAGGGAGAGAAGTAAGGTGCCCCTCAGATGGTGGATGGTGGGCACTGGCAAGGAGCAGTCCTTTTACAGGTTCAGCATTTAAACAGGGTGCAGCTTACAAATCTCCCAAGAAATAAAGCCAGCAAACATTTGGGAGCACCTATGTGGCAAAGAACAGGTCTGATAGCAGATTTATGCACGCTGAGCCCATAATCCATGGGCTTCTTGCTTACACTGCTAATGAACAGAGTCTGCCTCCTTGTAGGTACAGTGAGATCTCTGCATGATCTTGGAATTACTGTCATCTCCCATCACTGCACCTATGACTGGATGTTAGACAGGAGTGTATGGGAATTAGAGGGGCAATAAAGAAACCTTCTGTGAGACTGAGGAACAGAATTACTAGCAGCTCAGCATGGCTTTTTATTTGAGCTCTGAGCTAAGTTCTTGCAGACAGCATGACCGTCACCATGTGCAGCAAAGAAAATTGAGGAATTGTCAGAGGAATTTGAAGAAACAATTGCTATTTTTTTTACACTCCTGATAGCTATTTGTTCCTTCAGTAACCCCAGGTCTGGTTTTAGTACTCAGAATTAATTTTTGGGGACAGATCTTATTTAAGCCACATATATCCAAGTTTTGGGGGAGCACTTTGTCTTTTCAGTGTGTGCTTCACTGCCTGTAAGATTTATGTATCTCACAGTTCTTTGAAGAGATCCAAATGCAACAACAGTCCTTGCTTGTGATTGTAAAATGGAGGTGGGTTGCCTGGAAGCAGAAGTGATATATCTCATTCTAATTGGAATGAAACATTTTGCTTTTTAAAAGCCAAAGAAAAATTAGAGTCCTAGTAGATATGAAAAGGAGATAAATAACCAAAGAGGCCTTGTGAAAACTAAAAAATATGAGACAATTTGATTTGCTTACATGAAAGAAAAAATGGCTTCTGTCTCAGGAAGATTCAAGTGCTTGCACAAAACTGTTGCACATCAGCCTTGTGGGAATACAAGGGATATAGCAATTGTCTGGGCCCACTTATTTTATTCAGATATTTTTTCACCACAGTTTCTCATGTGGTGAATTCTTTTGTCCATTCTGCAGGTTAAAGATGACACACAGAAATGAAATATCTGGGCTCTGTGTAGGAAGGTGATCTTTTCTGGCTCTCCTGATAAGTGGTCTGAACTGCTGGGCTGAGTTAGGAGTAGCCTATCTATCTATGCTGTATGGCACAGATAATAAATATTTGAAGGTAAGAGGTAGAAGAGTGTCCAGCTTTCCCCAAACCACTCTATAACATTTGTTTGCAAAAATAGACATCAGTCAGCTCTGGGCCTGAGGGCTCATATTCAGTCAAATTATATAAGAAATTTCCTTGTGGCATCTGAGCCATGGAAACAGTCTTTGTGTACACCCTTACTCCCTAGCAAATGTGGGATAATTCAGTTTAGCTGAGTCTGAAAGGATGGGGAATTGTGCTGAATTATCACATCAGTCTGGGCTAACATCTTAGATACCATTTTTGCAATTACCTGGGAGCTGAGTCCTGAGAATCAGCCAAGGCTTGAACTTTGGAAAGCTTTGGTGCAAAGAACACCTCTCTATGAACATTTCTACATATATACACTCAGGGCTTATGATTTATCCATCTCTCTGTCTGTTGTGGATTATGTGGAACTTGTACCTCTGATTCTCTTAGGCTGGCATTACTGTTCCTGTCTTTCTAGTCTCAGCACTGCCTTCCTGACTGTTGCTGCAGTAGCTGCTGGAAACTCCTGATTTTGGCCAGGATCCCATAGATAATGTACAGACATAGCCCAAAGACTGATTTCTCTCTCAGGACACAAGGAATATGCACTATCCTGGTCTGGATCACATTCTCTGAGCAACTCAGGTGCCTAAAGAGGCTTTGCTTTATTCTGCCACAGAGCTATCTGCATGTTTGTGGAAGAACCACTAACCTTGATTAATACCTGGGCCTCTTGCCAGCGTAAACGCTGGAGTGTTTGCTGTGACTTCAGATTCGCTGATTAAGCTTAATTTCCAACTGACAGGTAATTTGAAAACACCATAAAGATATGTTCTTTGCAGGCTTTGAGCAGATTAAGTGGGGGAGAGGGGTTGTTGTAAAGCACATCCAACTTCTGCAGTCAGCATTACTCTGTGATGAATGTCACCATAACCTACAGAGAAGTAAGATAATGAAATGCATTCATTTCTTCCAACAATTAAGTGCTACCATGGCCTGGAGAGGGCTCAGAGCCAGCTGGTAAAATTTACATTAAGCAGTGTCAGACCTTAGATTATCATCCACAGTAAAACAGCTACAAAAAGCATGAAAGTCAGATGTATGATCTGAATGTTTCTGTGCTACTGACAGATGGTCTGACATGTTAAATCAGGGGTCATCATGGATTTTTGATTACCAGTCCAGTACTGAACCTACTGCTATTCATACTATTCTTACCTTCCAAGGGAAAATCATCAAAAAGGAAGTCCAGGACGCCAAAAGATGACAGAAATTAAACAGCAGAAAAAAAACTGACCCAAGGTCCTGTTTTCAGTCTAATAACCCTGCTGTGAGCAGGATATGTGCAAAGGTAGTACCAAAGAATGTGTCTAACTGTTTATGGCCCATTGCAAGTTTGATGCAGTGTGTTGTGTACCTCTTTCCCTCTCACATACAGCCACATGGATAACTTATTTTACAACTGCAGCTATATAACACTCCTGTGCAATGACACAGGAGAGTAAATGTGCTCTAGTACAATTTTTAGATGATCTAACGCAGAGACTGCTGGCATGTAGGCAAATTGTAATGTCACAGTTTTATTCCTCTACTGAGTTGCAGTTTGATTGTGCCAAGTTGCTGGAATTACTCACCAGCAGCTCTGATTTCTTTCTTGAAACTAATTCTGTCACCAGTCAAAAATATTATCTGTAATTTTTTTTCTAGTAATTTTAGTGATTTGAGTCAAACTAGCAAAAATATCCCACTTATCCTCAGTCTAGCGTGAGCAGCAGCCATGAAAAGTATTCCACACTATTTCCTCTAGGCACCTGGACCTGCATTAGGAGCTCTGATGGCAAAATAATTTTCTGCCTGTCAGTAAGATGCTTTAGACTTTTTGCAGAGGAAAAGGGCAAAATGTTAACCACAAGTCTGGTGGTTTTGTGGTCCTGTCTCTGTCAGTGCAGAGGAGATGAGCTGACTCATGGCTGTGGAATAACTGCCACAGGCAGCATTGTAGGGTCCTTGTTCAGGATGTTTTCTCTTTTGTGACTGCTCAGCAAATACTGGTGTCAACTCAGGATGCAGTACATTTCACTCAACAGCTGCCATGCCAAAAATAAGATAGATAAATGGGCAGAAAAGCTAAAAACCAACCTGACCATCGTCCTTGTTTTGTCTTTCCAATAGATGGCAGCAATTCTCTTTAC
Source organism: Chaetops frenatus (assembly GCA_013400775.1). Lineage (NCBI taxonomy): Eukaryota > Metazoa > Chordata > Aves > Passeriformes > Picathartidae > Chaetops > Chaetops frenatus. The sequence continues at coordinate 36,663 of VZTR01016482.1, read as the reverse complement.
AGATCATCATCAGTTGAACAGGTCAAGAGAGCTTCAGAATACCAGAAGAGTTTAAAAATACAGGCATCTTTGCCTTTTTCTTTTGCTTTTTCTGAGTGTGCAATTTGCACCAAGAAGGCAGTGGACTGAGAAAATGTCTGAAGCCCTGGGAATGTGGCACTGCTGCCAGAAGTACAGCCATGCCAGGAAAACAACGGCAGATCAACAAGCAAACGTGACCCAGGGCTCAGAGATGGGGGAGGGAGATTTACTTTTGCCTAAGGATAGTCAAACGTGAAAGTGGGACTATTTTAGCGTTTCATTGAGAAGGAATTGGAGAGCCATGGAAGGAGGGAATGGAATGTGAGGATTCCAGGTCAGATGGAGAAGTCTCAGGCAGCCAAGGAGCAATGACAGTGCACCTTGTGGAGGAAGAATCACACACAGTGGACTGTGCAGCACAGCAGGCTCCCCTTGGAAGAAGTGACTTCTTAATGTTTGTATAAATCTTGAATAGGAAATAAAACAAGAATGGATCTGAGGAAGCCTTTCTTCAGAAAGTACTGTGACAAAAATCCCTCACACATAAGACTGTTTTCTTTATCCCGAAATGCACCTGTGTTCGTCATTAGAAGAGAATAGCTCCTTACCACCAGAAGGGATGAACCAGGCTCCCATCATACATTATGACATAAAGAAAGCATTGCTTCCAGCCTGCAAAGAGATGGTCAAAATAAAAATATTTAGGTATAATGTTATTTTAAATGTAAAAAAGCATTATATTATTTTTAAACATTATTTTAGAAAGCATAACTCTCAAATATAGCCTGGAGGCAAGTGAGTTTGTCATGAATTTTACCACTTAAATCCTTTTCTAAAATATCTTTCTAATGTTTTCAGTCATAAATGTCCCTTATTTTCTTTTTACCTCAAATGTCTTGCTAGGATTTTTGGTTGAAGAGCTCTTTGACTCCACAAGCTGCTTTCCTGCTAAATGTGGAAAATGTCACTCTGGTGGGTTGTGTAATTGCACTCATCACTATTTCTCTTTTTACACAATCTGGAGGAGGGAAACAGTGCTACCCCAATGAACTGAGCTGCACTGGCATTTTTGATGGGATGCAGCAAAGACAAACCACTAAGAGAACAATTTCAGAACATTATGGAGGTTGTTACAGTACAGAGTTTCCCAATAAAGGTACCCCAGACCACACTTCTAACCCAGGTAACTGGGTTTTTTCCTAGAGCATCTTCTGGGTCTACAAGCCATGAACCCTCAGCAGTACTCCAGAACACACGGGACCAAATCCTTATCTTGCTCTTGAGATACTGTGGCTTCTACTGGGTAGAAAAGAAGCTTGCAAGTGTATCTCATAAATTGCAGTATTGCCCTGATCATTTAAGGGATGTTTTCATGTTGCAGTCTTGGCTTGTCTCTGTGATGGCTGTAGGAATACCCCAGCATACCTGGGAATTTAGATCCTGCAAGGAGGCTTGGAGTGCAGTTTGTATGGTGTTTGAGACAGGACTGCCACTGAAAGAAATGCAGGTGGAGACAACCAGATCAGAGAGAACCAGGCCAGAGGTTTCTAACCTGGATCAGTTTTTACCTAAAACAGTTTCATTTGTGCTGACTCAAAAAATGCTCACATGGTTTTGATAGAAGGCTGGCGAGAAGTAGCCTTTGGACCTGTTGGAATAGGTCCAGAAGAAGGCCAAGAAAATTAACAAAGGGCTGGAGCACCTCTCCTGTGAAGATAGGATAAAAGAGCTGGAGTTGTTCAGCCTGGAGAAGAGAAGGCTCTGGGGAGATCTTATTGAGTCTTTTCAAGACTTAAAGGGGGCTTGTAAGAAAGATGAAGAGAGAGACTTTTTGACAGGACCAGTAGTGAGGGGATGAAGGAAAATAGTTTTTAACTGAAAAGGGTAGGTCTAGATTGCACATAAGAGTAATTTTTTTTTTGCAAGGACAGTGATGAAACACAAGCCCAAGTCAACCTGAAAAGCTGTGGATGCCCCATTTCTGGAAGTAGTCAAGGCCAGGTTGGATGGGGCTTTCCAAAGACTGATCTACTGGAAGGTGTTCCTGCCCATGGCACTGGGAGAGTGGTGAATTCTGGGAACAATATGGTTTGCAAGAAAAAGTAGAATTGAAGAATTTTTCTGAGGCTATTTGAGGCAGTAAACTCAGACTGAATTTTTGCCAGAAAACAAAGTGCTTTTCAGACAGCTGAGGGCACTGAGCACTTCTTAAATGAGTTTTGCATTTTACGGGTTTGGGCTTTAAGTTACGGCACTAAAATGCTCGAATCACAGATAGTGCTGCTGGTGAGCAAAGCCTGGGCAGGGGCTCAGGGTCTAACACTGCCAGTAGCTGAAACATAAAAGACCCAGAGCTGGTTAAATAACTGCTTTATGTGCTTGATACAAGCATAAGTTTAATGCCTAATTTTAATGGCACCTTGAATGAGCTCTTTCATCAATGATTTCCCCTTCTGAAGCAGCAGGGTTTTGTTTATTTATTACAATTTCAAGTGACACCATAAAAGTAGAACTGGAGAAAATGTTAGGCTCATACACCTGGATATTTATATTCTGGTCATCTTCTGTCAGTTTTCTCTCATCCTGGTTTTATCCTTGTTCACTGAGATCTGCTTCTTTGCATGGTACACCTTTGCCAGAATCACCACCTATATCTGTCCTGAATTTCCCAAGAAATGGCCTTTCTTGTGGTGGAATCTGCATTTTGGGCATGTCTATTGAGGCCTGGAAAAAGACATACTGATTTCATTTCACCCAGACTATGATGCAGGATTCTTTTTAGGGATTTTTAATATAAATCTGATTTCTCTGGATTCTCATTTATCTTGCATTGATTTCTCTAGCTTATTCAAGCTTCTTAAAATAGTTCTGTGGTTTTTGTTTATTCACTACTTTTTATTAGCAAATCCTTAATTCCTTAGTGCCTCTAAAGCTTCTTAGGACATGGAACAATGCTTCTGATTTGTTAACTCTTATTATTACCTCTAGTGGTATGAATAAAAATTAGTTTACTTTGATGAAATACACTTAATACATACACTTATTTTATTAAAGTCAAGTAATTACTGCAACTAAAGCCTTGCTTAGTTGGATACCTCATGTCTTTAGAAGAAGGGTTAATCTACTTACTGTGGCAGTCATTTCTGTAATTTTTTCAGCTCTGAAGGGATATCTTGGCTTAGAAAGTTAAGGATTTTTGTGTCAGTCAATTGCCTTGTTTTCCACAAGAATATCCACAGAAACTTTGATTTGAATTTTCAAGTCTTGGTAATTAAATTAAAGAACCTGTGACTTGCAAGGCCATTCGACATTGGGCATGTAACTCATCTCTCTTAGGTACACGTGTGCATGGTGAATTCCCCACATGGAGGTAAATGTCTTAATTTAGGGTTTGTGTATGACAGTGTGGCTGTGATGGTGTCTCCTAACTTGAGCTGTGCAGAGCCTCAAGGCATGGCATGGGCCAGCTCACTTGTTTTGTTCGGCTGCCCTGGCACCTAAGTCTCTACATTGTGTCATGGAACAAATGTCTTCCTCCTGGTCTTCTGTGACCATGCAGCCAGGCTGCAGCTGATGTGGGGCCTTTGGGTGGGATTTATCTTTCATCCGTGAGCACAGGGCTTGGCTCCTGACCTACCCAACTCATCAGTTTCCTCACTGAGGGATGAAGCACGGAGAAATGCTGCTGCAGAGAAATGACAGAGCACTTTTCTCTTGTTCCATTACACTCTTCACTGAGAAAGCATAGTTTCTCAATACTCACAGTGTGGGATTTCCAACCCATCTCAGCATTTCCAATGACAAAAAATGGCTTTGGCAACACATAAGTTCCTCTTGGTAGAGCCAGGCGGCACAGGGACCATCTGTTTTCTCCATATGAAGAAATACCTGAGTATTATAGGGAGAGACATGCAGAAATCAAGTCCAGCTGCCTGATGAGATGCAGGCTGGATACTCAGATGTCAAATGGTTGAATCCATGTTTCTGCCTATCAGCTCTACTAGGGGTGATTAAAACTGGATTTCTCAAGGGGTAGCCTGTGGGTGTTCCCAGTGGCAAGTGATCTCTCCCAGGCATCTTATTTAGACTTATACAGACTTAACACATTGTCAGTCTTTGGCCTTTCAGTGCTCCAGGCAGCACCATGACTATCAGACTCAGGGGCTGTTTGAAGGGCACGCACCTCTGGGCAGGTCAGTATCTCACAGGTGTAATCAATGGGATGCAAGAACTCGAGACAGGCATTTTTTCCCTCCTGCCAGCCTTTCTGCCTCTCTCTGCAACTTTGATCTTCTCTCTTCAGCCAGGACCAGATCCAGGTGGGGTTGGTGGCTGGAGGCTCTGTAACCAGCTGCTCCAGTGGAGCCAGACTGTGCTTCCCAAATCAGGCAACCTTAATGGCAATTCAGGGAGGGGATGGATGCTACAGACAGCCACCACTCTAAATCCCTGCTGCTTCCTAAAGTGATATCCAGCCAAGGAACAAAGCAGATGAAGGAGCAGACCTCATAATCAAGTTTACACTTAGATCAATTATTATGGTAGCTTCAATAAGCTAGTTACAGAGATGGAAAAAGATGGTGTCACAGCTATAAAATTTTGTTTCTAGGCATGCTTGTTCTGTTAGGACCAAGAAACAGCCTATTAAAATATCTTGTTAACACACAGGTTGTAGTTGCAAAGCTGATGTTTGCTTTATATGTGTTTTATTTTTCCTCTCATTTTCACTTACTTGTTTCTTTGCTGTCTTTTGTAACGGGATTTTTTTATTTGGGTAGATTATTGGATAATATAGTGTACAGGAGGTAAACACTTGTGGTTACTTCTATTTGCTCAGCGCTCCCTCAAGGTGAACAGGACAGGATGCAGACCCAAAGAGGAACCCAGGCAGTTTCTTTGCAGTAATTCCTGTCATACAACCATATAATATCCTGAGTTAGAAGAGACCCACACAAATCATCAAGTCCAGATCCAGGCCCTGCACAGCACAAGCCCAAGAATCCCACCATGTGTCTGAGGGTGTTGACCAGTCACTTCTTGAACTCAGACTGGTTGGTGTTGTAACCACTTCCCTGGGGAGCCTGTGCCCAGCCACCCTCCTGATATGGTGTTAACTGCCCCACTTGCAGCCATCTCTTCTTATTTCTTTGTTTTTCCCCAGCTACCTGATTTTTCTTGATAGCCATTGGGTTAGAGGGTACAAAGGAGAAAGGATACCTGGCCTCAACTCCATGCTGAAAAGAAGGAAAAGTCAATCTTGTGCTTGACTGCATTACTTCAAAACTTCTGTCTATTCATTTATTCAAGAGACAATTAAAGGGGAAGGAAATTTTAAAAATTTTAGGCACTTTCTCTCACTGAAGGGTTAGGGATACTAAATTAAATACTATTAGTTTGACTATTACATTATTTTCCCTATGCATTTATTAGCATTGTGATGTCAGAGTAGGGTTCAAATGACAGAGTCCCTGTCCAGGTCCCATTGCTTTGGTTTAGCCTATTATAGTCCAGGAAAGGGACCTGTGACAAAATCTGAATCAAGCCCAATGTCAAACATCACTGATGTCAAATATCACTGCCAGTATTTCCAACAAGGTTTCCATTTAAGAGATTGTTTCTGCTTGCAGTTTTTCTGTAGTGCATCACTATAGGGTCTGGGCTCTCCCTGATGCTGTAGTAAAAACCTACAGATATAAACACAACCTGTTCTGTTTTTTGCAAGGTTTTTTTCTTGGCCTGATAACTTTGCCTTTGAAACCATCCCCCTTTTTTATAGGCTGTGTGCTGGGTGGGGATTTAACACAAATTGCTTTAAAAGCCCCAGTAGTTCTGCCTTGAGGACAAATCTGAGCTGAACACAGGTGCTGCTGAAGTCCCAGCTGGACATGGTGAGTTTGGCAGCAACAGTGTGTTCCAGAGTAGAGAAAAAATATGGGAAGGCACTTTAGGGTCCTGGAGGATTTTTGTATAGGGTATGTGAACTTAGGGCTGAGGCGGGAGAGCTCAAGAAGGTAAACTTCTTAAGAGACATTTTCTCTTCTTTATTATTTGAAAGCAAAGGGCCATCTAAGATATTGGGCTGCCTGAGGCTGTAGCCAGTAAAGTACATTTTGAGACTGAGCAGGGGAAAATTTGAGAGTGAGAGCTGGGTTAATATATTACTTTGGTTTTGCCCCTTGTAAGTATTCAGTGTGATATCTCTACATACCAAATCTCAAAGAACTTCCTAGATTACAGCCAGCTCCTGTAAAAGTATCATTTGCCCAAACCATTACCCTAGACACATCTCATCCTTGAACCTGGGAAAGAAGAGTAATATTGAATGAATGCAACTAAGGGAATTTGAGAGAAAAAAAAAGTAACTTCTGTGGGAATGGTTTTACAGAGATTAATATATTTCATGGACCACTTGGATTTCAGGTGACTGAACTTTGTTGGAAGAAGCGTCTGTTTTCTCCTTGTTCCTGTGCTTGCCACTTCCATTTTTCAGCACTTGTTCACCACTAAGCTCAGGGAGGCAAAATCAATAGTGCTCTAACATTAATAATTGAGCAAAGCAGGCAGCCAGCTGAGTAAACCCCATCTTACTTGAAATCAAAGCAGTTACTCCTGGCTTGAGCTAATATATCTGAGAATTAGGTGCAGGCTGAGCTGGAAAATGGGATAAAAACACCAAAATAAAATAAAAAAGCCAAACAGCCAGCTTCCCCCTGTGCTGTGCTGTCATGATTCTCACCAAAGGAGTGGCAGAAGTGAATAAAGATTGCTCTCTTGAATCATTCTGTATCAGGATGCAATCAGGCAGAATGGTTTGAAAGTGTCTTTAGTTTACCAGGAATGAACTCTCCAGGGGTCTGAGTGCTATTTCCAGGTTTCATCCTAAAGCATAAATCATGTACTTATTGAGAGCTGATCGTGTAAAGTACACAAAGAAGAAAAGAGTCTGACAAATAGCTTTTAACTTGGGGAGTGAAAAAAAAAAAAGGCAATAAACACACTACTGGAAGTGTTTCTGAAGGGCATTTGGATACTCTCACAATGCACGGTGAGAACCCCACTGGAATGTGATGCTCCACAACATCCCCTCACTGAAATGCTGCCATCTCTGGAAAAGAGTGCAATAAATTCCTAACACCCCTGGTGAAATTACACACTGCTTGAGGGACAGTGTCTCTTAATCCCAGTAAAACATTGAGCAGTGGGATGTCACATGAGATTGTCATACCACCCTGGTGGCTTCTGCAGTTTATAGATTAAAGTTGCCTACCTGATGTCTTCTTTGAAAGTATTGGGTTTGGGAATCTCTAGATCAAACCTACACATACATATTGAGAAGAGGGGGCTTCTCTGAGGGATAGTCTTTTTTTAAGGGGGCAGAATATCAGTAAAGGCATAAACCATATCAGACAGCACGATATAGCTGGCAAATGAATTAAATGAGGATTAATGCCAAGGTATCAGCAATCCAGGAGATGCATGAGAGTATCACTGCAGAGCCACCAGATAAAGAACACCATGTAAAGTTTTCCTTTCTTTCAGGGAATCTCCTGGGTTCCTATGGCAGTGTGTCTAGGAAAAATGCTCTGAATCCTAAGTAGTGTAAGGAGGCAGACAGCCTGATCTAAAGGTGTTAAAATGTTGCCGAGGGATGGGAGCATCCCCAAGGACAGCACTCTGGGATGGTGCTGAACACTCACTGCATCAGGGCTGTGAGGTGCCGTGTTGAGGGTGAGCCGTGTGATGCACCGTGCTATCCCATCGAGAATTGCTGCCATCTCTGCAAGGAGTGAAAACTGCCTGCCATCTCTGTAAGGGGAAAGAATCAAGAAAACACCAGGAACTGGTGCATGCAGGAATCGCACTACTGTGTATCAAAGCGTCCTTTAAAGGGACAACACAAACTCCAGCTGGGGACCCAGTTTGTTATTTGGATGAAGCCTGTAGGAGTGATTTTATGAAAAACTCAGTTAGGGCTGCATTTCAGCAGCCTGGAGTTTATAGCTTTTCTCCCAGAAAAATATCAAAGCCTTTTATTTTCATGGCTTGCAATGTGATTTTTTTATTATTTCTTTTCAATGGCTTGCAACACAACAAGAGTTGTGGCACAAAGACATAATGATATTCAGAAGCAAATTAAACGAAAGCTTTTCTAGACAGGACCAATCTGTATTTCCTCTCTGAGCTCCATCTTTCCCCTTTGGCTTTCTGTGTAGCAGTTGGCAGTATGTGTAAATCCAGAAAAGCCTTGCAGAGCCAGGGGAAAACCAGGAGGCAATTAATTCATCTTGAAACAGCACAGCCTAAACAGTCACCAGTGACCTGGACTGTCTATACAGAGAGTTTAGGTAATTGTGCTGCCAACTTGCCATCAGGGCCGGATTTTATGAATAATTTTTTGCAGCAAGCAGCGAATATTGTCTAAATATGTCAGTGAAGGAGCAGTTGCATGGGTCTCAGCTGCAGAACTTCTTCTGGTCTTGTGGGTGCTACCCATCACCCTTTGAGACCAAGGTGGTTCCAGCAGAGGCCATTAGGTTGGACAAAAATCTCCAAATGTGAACACAAGGGCCAGAGAATGAAAAAAAGAGTGGAGACTTGTTTGTCCCTGATGATCCACTTGGATGAGTGCAGCCTGAAGGTGTACAGCTGGAATGAAAAATAAGATCATATAGCATGATTCAGCTGATCCCAAACAAAGGTTAGGGGCAAGGAATTCCTATGTGAGCAGAGGGAAGGTTCACAGGGAATTTCCCCTGGCTGCCTTTCAAAGTTTGGCTGCTGCATATTGACCTGTGAGGCATTTGTTTGGTTTGGCTTATATTTTCTTTTTCTACTTTTTTTTTCTTTTCAGTTCTTGTCTGTTTTGTTTCTGAGAGAATGACATCCTGGCCCCTCACATTTCTGGAGGCAACACACACATTCCTTGCAGCTCTTTGCTACCAAGAGAGCAGAAAATATTCTTCATAATTACACATTGTTTGATCATTCCAGCATTTCTACCTCTTCCCAGAAGTTTTATCATAATTAATTTCTCTGGCATCTGTTTACAGCTCTAGGCATTTTCCCAAACCTTTAAACACATAGCAGTTCTGAACATTTCACCACTGTACTTCTTTTCCTCAATTTGCTAGTTATAAATTCTTTGCTAGTAATCTTTCCTGCAACATGAGCTTCATTCATGTAGTCCCCATTGCTGTAGTACCATCATACTCCAGGACCTCTGCTTCACCACAGCACTGTGATCAAAGAAAATGGTGTTATCCCTAGTTACAAACGAGAATCTGGGGTAGAGTGGGACTAAGATTCATCCTTTGGTGGCTTGCCCAAAATGTCACAGAGGCAGGAAACAGAATTACATGCTGGTGTCTCAACTCCAGCTCCTGCTGGCCCACGTAGGTTTTACTGTTTTACAATGTATTTCTCTTTCAGAAAATATTCTACAATTTCCAGTCTATGCAGAACTCATCACTTTCTCAAATTCCTTAAGAAAACAAGAACCAAGAGGGAAGCGATCTTAAGAACCAAGGATTCTCTTGGGAAATTATCTTCTAGCTTCTGGATATTGGGCAGAAAAAGATCTTTTGCTTAAGAGAGATCTGAACTCTGATCTAAACTGTGGAGTATTACTCATATCATATGTTCATCATATCTGTGTATGATTGCACTTGTCCAGAGTAAGTTTATTTTATCTCAGAGGGATGTAAGAGAGATTATCACAAATAATGTTGGGTTTCAACAGTCAACCCAAATCACATTAAAAATATCAGTTTCTACCTCCTATTTGTTTCAGTGAGGGTTGGTAGATTACCAAAATGAGAAACTCCAATCACAATCCAGCACAATCCTTGATGAGATCCAGTGTGATCCCTTGGTCACCACACAATGGGCAGAGCTGTGCATTAGCCTGGACTGCATGTCCCCAGGAAAAGCCATGTACTGCAGTGGTGGAATTCATCCTACATCTGCCATTGCAAGTTAATTGTACAGGCTGCCAAAATGTCACAAATTCTCACATTTCGTCTGTTTAAACTCAACCCCATGTAATGCTCTTGACACAACTCACAAGACCCACAGGTATCCTCAGTCTGAGCACAGGCCACCTGTGTCTTGTTTGCTGGAATGGGAGCAATAGCCCAGAAAGCAAAGCTGCTGATGGAGACGCCAAAATCGTGCTCTTTGTCAGACAGAAACTGTGTCAAAAATCAGGTTTCAACCTATGCAGAACTTGGCCAAACCTTACTATTAATTTGGCTTCCAGCACAAGCAGCACAGCACAGTAATACAAAACTCCCTTGGTGGGTAAACCATTTTCCATATAGTCTGGATTATAGCTGAATAGGATTAGAGATGTCCTGGTGTGGGCAGCTTTCTCCAATGTCAGAGCAAGAGCTGGGTTTCCTGGCTCAGCACCCTGACTCCTGGTGTGGTTCAGTGTGAGAAAATGGTGAGCAACCTGGTGGGGTCTCCAGTCCTATCAGATTGTTCTCCTGAGACTGTCACAGGAGGGAAGTGGTCACCAAGTCCATCACAATTGAAGAGAGCAGCTTGCAAAGCTTTGGTGATTAATGATACCCATCACTGTCCTAAATAATTTCACTGCATTTGCTCCAAATACACTTTTACCAATTAACTGGGCAAAGCCTTAAAACAAAAAAATAAAGAACAACAATTAAAAAAACCAAAACCAACAAAACCAACCAACCAACCAACAAACAAACAAAAAACCAAACAAATCCCAAACAAAAACAAAAACAAAAAACCCC
>VZTR01016482.1:0-25674 GCA_013400775.1 Chaetops frenatus | reverse complement strand
AAAAAAACCCAAACAAAACCAAACCCCAAAAAAACCCACAAACCAAAAAACAAAAAACCCAAACCAAAACAAAAAACCCCACACAACAAAACAACCCATCCAAGAAAAAAAAAAATCCACCAAAAAACAAACAGCCTCAAAAGAATAAAAAGGACTTCAGAGCATTTCATTTACATTAAGTTATATGTCTGTGTCAGTCCGTGTCAGCCAACAGACATTCAGCAATCCTTATCTCTACACCGTAGAGCCTGATAAAGGTCTAATTGCCTGAGAAATGTACAGCCCTTGGGACTGCAGTGGCAAAAGCAATTTCCTTCTGCACCATGGAGCCTTAAGGGAAACACCTCCTGCTTAATGAAAGCATGGAAGATTAAGGGACAAAGGTAGGGGTGTGGAGCTGGGCTGCAGCCAGGCAGGGTCTGCGCGGGATGGCTGGGGGCAGGAGGAGCCGCAGGCAGAGCAGGAGGTGCCTGTGCCATTGCTGCTGGTGTGGGGGCCCTGCCGCATGCCCCAAATCCAGGTGCCACCGAGGGACAGCCCCTGCCTCCGGGTACTGTCAGTGCTGCTGGGTGCAACCAGGGCACGGCCAACAAAGCCGAACTCAGTCCCCACGGCTGCCTCCGCTTGCCTGAGTAAAATCTGGCCACTTGTTGCAGAAGGGTATTGGAGGTGAAAGGACTGAGGACAGAAAAAGTGTTTGCAACAACAGTGTTTCTTTGTTGCAAGTTAAAGAGCCAAGTTTAATGCAGGATGCAAAGCTGACCCTGGGGTGAAACATCACTGAGTGTCCTCAGAGGCTGCCCTCCCACACACGAGCCAAACTCAGAAAATCTTTGATGCATTAGTGTTTAAAATTGAGAGAGGGGGGAGAAAGCCCTGCAAATTGTTCTAAAGAGAGAATAAAACAGCAGAAGCAGCAAAGAGAACTCAATGTGGATTTTGCAGCAGATACTGATAGGGGACAATTTCCCCATTTCCCTTCACGTTTAGAAATAAGATTCCATGGACACAGAGATAGTTCTGGAAGAGATAATGAAGCATAAAGCTGAGTGAGAGGCATCATGTTCAGGGGGCTGCTCAAAACTCACAAAAAAAAAAGGCTTTTTCTCTGTTTTTTCTCCCTACAATTAAAAAAATAGAAGTTAACACCCATGCTTGCTTCACGATGCCTTTTTTTACATTTGCAGCTGTTCTCAGGGAAATCAAAATGACAGATTTATGCAAAGCTGTAGTTTGGATCTTTTCTTGCCCCGGAGCAAGGCTTTTACCCAAGCTTTTCTTTCCCCCTTCATGAAGGGGTGGTGAAGAGGAGGAATGCATCACACTTAAAAACGGCAAAGAAAAGAAATCTTTCACAGCTGTTTCTAGCAGCTGAGATATATTTAATCCAAACTAGAGATTAACACGAACCTCTGTGGAAGAGATATTTCCCCTCCTCCTGCGTTTGTTATCACCTGTGTAGCAGACAGAGCTCGGAAATGAACTTCAGCAGCAAACTGAGAAGATAGATGGCTGCAATGGGAAAGCTATGAGCAAGTGACTTTGTGCTCTTATTCCCAGAAATTCCTGTTACGGACTGACTTTCCAAGTAAGGTGGACAGCTTCTTTGGTCTGCATTATGAATACCACTTCTAAGTGCTCCAGGACCTCAGGTTTGCCTGTGCCCAGCTCCAGCAAGCCTCTGCACAGCAGGGTTTTTAGCAGGTTGTCTGCAAAAAGCAAGCTCTGCTCTAACTGTTGCATTGGAGATGGGATGAGCAGAGGTCTCTCCCTCTGTCTCAGTGCTACGTGCACATGAGTAATGTGCAATGAGTAATGGTAAATCTTCAGTAGCACAAGAACTCCTGCTGTCTCTTCAGGATGCTGAGCCATGAGCAGCAGTTTGGAATGTGCCCTCCTAGTGAGCACTTATGTTTTATCTTCACTGCTCAGTGTGCAAATGCCCTGAAATCACATTCTTGAATCTGTAAGAGTCTGAGAGGAAGAACTTGGGAAGCAGAACTATTAACACCTGTATGGACTTTCCTGTGGTGCTTGTCTCCATGTTATCTGAGTGCCACAAACAGGTTCATGGATGTGAATTCACAATCCCCTTATGAAGTAAGAATCTGGTACCCATGTGACCTACCAGGCTTGGCATTTTTGTCCCCAAATCTTATCTTTCAGTCAATCTCTTTCTCCATCTCCATATTCCAGCCAGATATTAATCTTGCCTCTACTCATAGGAAAAAAGTCTTCTACACAAGAAAGAAGTCCTTACTCTTTAGACTGCCCTGGTGAAGAGAGCATTGAAATCTTTTCTACAGAAATCTCACCCAAGATAAGCATGTAGAATGTGATATTTCAGCCCAAACAATTAATAAAATCCAAGGAGGAGCCAAGCAGCTCTGCTGACAGGCCATATAATCTAGCAAATTATTTGCTCTGGCTGCTGCTGCCAGACCTTGTGGCCTTCACTGGCTCCAACAGCACCTGTTTTGTACATGTGTCACCAGCCCCTGCAGTGGTGGCCAGGGCACAGCTGTCCTGGCCTTGACATACGACCTTGCACTGGCTGCATGTGTGCAAATGCAACGATCCCTGCAGAGCAGCACTGCTGTCAGTCTCTGCCACTGTGTCATCAGCAGTTGTGTGGGTGAGTTTCAGCAGGTTCAGAGGTGGAGCCATTTCCTCCTCCTTTGCAATTCTGATGGTGTGTGTGAGCATCTGATTGCCAAGGGATTTGGGAGCAGGACTAAAACACCAACAGTTACCCATCAGCAGCATTGTCCTCATCACTGGCATTCAGGTGAATCCTTCACGAATGTTGGTGGCATTGCTGACCTCTGGCAGCTCCAGAGGAAGGAAATTCCCCTGAGTCAGGAGGACAGTTGTGCCCAGCACCAAGCCAGGTGATTGCTGTGAGAAGAGGAGGATTCTCCATGAGGGAGCTGGATCAGAGCCCATTTCACTGCCTTTGCCAGGTGCTTGGGTTAACTCACCAGGTTAAGAGTAACCTTTTTACCATTTGCAAAGGGTAGTTTCTAAAATCCAAATAAACCTCCTGTGCAATTGTGGGGGATGTGCTTTCATGTCAACTGCTCTGTGGATAGAGCTCTATTCTACAGCATGACAGAGAAGAACAAGACCTGCTTAAGGAAGAAAAATACGAAGGCCATATGCTAATAGAGCAGGGCCTTGACCCATTTAGTGAGTTTTTTTCTAGGTGGTTTGATGCCATCTCAGCAGCAGTTAAGGGGAGAAACTTGCTGCTTGGTGGTTGGGGAATAGGTGGTTTGTGGGGAGTGGGCACTTCTTCTGTGAGTGCTGTTGGATGTTGGTGGGAAGGTTATGACCCTGCACTGTCAGGGACACAGCTCATGAAGCCACTCCAGACAAGAAAACTCACCTCTCTTTCTTGGTACTTCATTTAAAATGGCCCAGAAATTGAAGTAGGTGTGGGGGTGCCCATGAGAAAAAAGGTGGTTTGGGGGTGATGCTGGGGCTGTGATGGGGCGGGCACAGCAGCTCCCTGGCTCCAGGAGGGTCAGGGAGCAGCTGAGAGAGGGCATTAGGCAGAGTGTGACACTCAGGCTAAGCCCAGCTTTCTGCAGGACAAGAGGCAATGCAAGCTGGCCAGTGTGAGAGTGAAACCTGGTGTTACAGAAGGTCTGACAGCTCCTGTGGGGATGTACAGGTTTCTCTGATGGTGTTTGTACTGGACACCTCCGGTTGGTGGCCATGTTAAAGAAAAAGGCTTAGGACTCCCATAGTCCTTTTTTCCCTTTCTTGTCCATATTTCTCTCTTTAACTGTTCAATTAGTTAACTTAATTCCTTCATTTGCTCCTTCTTTGCTCAAAATTTTCCTTGACAAGCTACTTCCCTCACTACCCTGTACTTCCTGTCTCGAGTCTCTTTCTCCCACTTCCTCTGCCTTTTTCCCCCTGTTTTTAGCTTTCTCTCGGGCTTGGCATCCCTGTATCTGCCTCGTCCCTCATTATTTCCTACCCTTCATCTGTGGGGCTTCATGAGGTGCAGGGGCATTCCTGCGGTAGTCTAAAGTAATCCATCACTCAGAAACCTGTGCTGCCTTGCCCCTCTTTCCCACAAGTCTCCCATTCCAGATGTGCATGCACATCTGTACACAAGGCACACACAGCCCCAGAGCCAGGAGGTTGAAGTCAGACCCAGTTCAAGGAAATTCCAGTTTCAGTGGGATTCCCCCCTCTAAATCCAGAGCTCCTTGAGTGTTGGATGAGACATGGGATGGCAGGCAGTCATTTTCATTACCATATCCCAGGAAAAATAATCAGGTACTCCATTGAATAGTGCAGTTTGAGAGAAAAGAATTGTGCTGAAAATTAAGCATCTGTTGGTTTATAACGGAAAATATTTTAAATAAAAATGCTTTAAATTATATGAAGGTGTTTTGTAATAGAACTGTCATATACCATGAGACAACTTTACTGGAAAGAACATCTATAATGAGAAACAAATCACTCTGACCTTTGCTATAGGGCTTGAAAGCAGGTTTCTTTGGGGTTGTAGGGACTCATTTGCCCTCCAGCAGTGGAAGAATTAAGATGTTATGTTTAACATAAACAAGAGAGGTATAATCCCAAATCCTTGTGGGAGAGCACTTTGTGTTCTCTTAAAAGTTCAGTAATTCCATAAGCAAGATGGACAGTTGGGTTATTTTAGACTCAATGAAAGCAGGGGAGGGACAGAAGGGACGTCAAAGGGAATTAACTCATCAGAGTAAGAACCCAGTGGTGAAAACTGAACAGAGAGTGAGTTCAATTGCATTAATCATACACGGTGCCAAGGTCTCTCATTATAAGATGCCCTTTTCCACTTTTTGTTCTATGTAACCAAACTGCAAGAAGAAATGTTCATCTACATGGCATCATCCCAAGCCAGGGCTGGGCAGCCTCCTGTACACAAGTGCCCATTGCTGTTCAGGCAGTAATAGCCTGAGAATAATAATTCCCATTTCCATTTGGGCTCTACACAAGACCCTCTGAGGGCAGGTGCTGGTTTCTGAGTGATAAAAGAAGAAAGACTGCACAGGGACACTTGTTGACTCTGATGAATTGTCTCTGCCGGATCTACCTGCGCATCTTCTCTGCACTAGCAAAGACAGAGTGGGCTTTGTCTGGGAGCCTCTTGGCCCTTGTGAAAGGCAACCCCTTCCACAGCTCTGGTGTGTCCTGCTTCTCTTCTGCTTCTCTTCTGCTGGGGGCACAGAGAGAAGTCAGCCCCAGCACCAAATTCACTTTAGAAGACTGTTTCAAACATGTTACCTCCAGCTGTGATTCAGAAACTGAAGAAAATTCAACTCTCAGGAAACATAGGTGGGACAAGATATAAATCCAGAAAACTTGAGCAAAGATGAAACATTTCACGTCTCTATCATTTTAATTCCAGGCAAGAAGGCAAAGTCCTGCAATATGACTGTTACATTAGGACTTAGATATGCAAGCATACCATTTCCTTCATCAGTCTCCTGCAGCTGAAGAGAACCACTGTGAGTGACTGCCTGCTGGAGAGTTTATTGCTCTGGCCCAATACCAGGCCAGAATTGCCTTCACTTGATAAGTGAAGCTTGGATTGAAGGGCAAGTTGTACTTTGCCAATACCATTTTTCTTCAGGAATGACCAATGAAAATTTTTCCATACTTGTGTAATGCTGGCTAGCATAATAAAAATGGTTCTTGGATAAAAGAGCAGAAAACCAAATAGATGCAGTGGTGCTGGTCTCTCCCTGGCTCCTTGGACACCAGGCTTTATGATCCTGAGTTCATCTCTGATGTCTGCTGGAGAAAAGAATGTTAATAATCTGGGGCAATCAAGCTACAATGATGTCTGGCCATCCTGCCACCAAGCAAAGGAAAGTGTATTAAATTTATTCAAGGGAGTACTTGATTATTGGATTATAAATGCTAAAGCTGAGTGAGAATTTCTAATAAGAGGGGCTTTTTTTCACACAGTGGACAACAGCATGACATGAACCTATGGATGGACTCTGAAGCCAAGCAGATCCAGAATGAGAAAAAGCACAATATTTTAGCATTAGAACAACTTCCCAAAGGATGACCTATCTTCTCCACCACCTGAGATTTTAAAGTGAGAATTATGTCTCTTCCACTTTCTTCTAAATTCAGTAATGATCATGACACAGGAGACCCTGAGTGACATCATCAGTGTGGACAGATTAGACTTTACTAACAGTCCCTCTGCCTTTAAAACCTCTGATGCTTAAAAAGTGCATTTACCTGAGCCAGGGTTCACACCAAGGACAGGGGAATTAGATGTCTTTATTCCTTTCTCCCCAGCTGTGGGAATGCTGTGTTTGGATATCTTTCCCATCGCCGGTTGTGTCAGTGGTATGTGTTATGCACATGTGTGTCTACTGGGAGCTACGTTCAGACAGCACATTTCACACTGATTTATGAACAGACTTACAAGCACAGCAACTTCTGGCCTCTGCTGGCTTGGGCTGGAATCAGCTTGCACATTGTTGCTATTCTTGTTCTTGGCCCTGCAGTCACAGCTCACGAAGCAGATGCTGCAGAAATGCGGAGCCGAGGAAGTCCTTGCCTCAGAGCTCCTCTGTAAACAAAGGGTGGAGGAGGTGGGTAGCCAAGGGAATCCAGGGAAAAGATGGGAGGTAAACATGCTCAGTCATGATGAGCTGGAAAAGGACTGGGTGTAGCAATAAGTTAGATAGCAAGTGGTGGGCCAAGATTGGGTCTGCCCAGGAAAAGATGCTGCAGGACCCCAGGCATGAGACAAAAAAGCTCATTTGTTGTGTGAATGGCAGGAAAGGGAGAACCTCCGGGAGAGACTACAGGGAAAGTGTTGACACAACCTTGAGAATAGAAAGGGAAGTCTAAAGTAAGGATGTCATCCAGGTTGTAAGCCCAAGTGATTGATAAAACAGTTCCCCTTCAGACATGATGGGTCTGAGATGAGGACCAGATTTCCCCAGATGTCAGGGAGCCAGGATAAAGTGGGAGTTTCAGTAGGACAACACAGCTAACAGGACAGAGGTCCAGATCCTAAGGAAACTGCTTTTGAATTGGTGAGGTTTGTCAGAGATCAGGGCAGAGGGAAGGGAGAGCAGGATTCAGTGAGAGCAGAATGGAGAAGGAGGATTGGCTTCAAACTAAGGGTAGGTTTACATTAGGTATTAGGAAGTAATCATTTACTGGGAGGTGATGAGGCATTGGAACAGGTTGCCCAGAGAAGTTGTGGATGCCTCATCCCTGGGAGTGTTCAAAGTCAGGTTGGATGGGACTTTGAGCAACCTGGCCTAGTGTAAGATGTCCCTGCCCATGACAGGTGGATTTGACCTAGGGAATCTTTAAGGTCTTTTCCAACCCAACCCATTCTACAATTCTGTGAAGATGGACAGGGGGTAAAAGGGTAAAAGCCAAAGGGGACAGGAAAGGGCAGAAAGATACAGTGAAGGTATAGCCGAAGATCTCCATCTATACCAACTACTTGATCCTTCTACTAATTTTCCCATTTGAATTCTAATTGATGTTACAGAAAGTCTTTTTGCTGCTGTGCATAAGATAAATCTTTCCAAACTCTTTGAGACAACAGTGTATTCCCAGCTGATCCCCAAAGACAGGTCCAGTTTCTTCAAGGTTGTGATTACTCTTCAAAAGAAAAAACATGAAGAACTATGGACAGGGAATGTGATTTTTTTAAAAATAGGAATCACCCAGCTCACAGTTGGTACAAAAATAGTTAAATACAATGGACCAAATGTCAAACTATGAGAAGAATGACTAAAATTAGAGAAGCATAGATAGAAGAAGCTAACAAAATCATCTCTTCCTGTGGGGACACTAGCACAGCCAAATACTCATCTTTGTAGGTCACCCAGTTTAAAGAGCAGTGGGCGGGGGGAAAGAAATCTGGGTTTGATATTTTGTACCCTGGACTACAAAGGAATCACTGCAGATATATAAATAAAAGACAGCTGGGCTGAGATTTCAGATCACCTACACCCATCAGAAAGGAAGCCAGACTGAGCACAGTGCTCTCCTGTTTGATACCTGGACTAACGCTCCACTCAGGCAATACTTTGGAGGCAGAGAGACAGAGCAGAGCAATGTTTTATTAAAAGGTTTAAATTACCCACATTGCCACAGAAACAGCAAAGAAAATTACATAGCCCAGGGGGAGAAAACTTTGGTTTAAATATCTGTAAAAACATGTGAAAAAAAAGGATGAGCTCCTGCCTGGGAAAATCATGAGCCTGTCTCAAAGTCTACAAGACTATCTAAGCAGAGGAAGTGAATGAATAACTATGGCACATGCATGAGTGGCTGAAAGTGCAGCCTAAACAGTAATTGGCTCTCTTGGTGCTCCTCTGATTAGCTGGTTTTGGCTACAGCACTTGTCAGACCCATGCTGAGTTCACAGTACAAAAGTATTCACACTGCACTGAAGAACATCTCAGATCAGTCAGTGGATCCCTGCAGAGAAACAGCAAACACAGATCTGAAGGATGCAGTCTCCAGGGAGAGCTTTAAATCCTTACTTCATGTCACTAATTCCTTGTTATCTAGAGCTGGAAGAGAAAGGACTTCTGGAACGGATTCAGATGCTCCTCTTACTTTTCACTACCTCAGAAATGAAGGAAGAGAGAAGAAAATTGATGGTGCTTCTGTGGAGATAGATTTAAGAACAAAATCACATTATTCGCTGAATGTAGGTGGTTTGAACTCATTACCAAAATACCCATCTGAGAATTGCTGATGGACTGAAACAGCAGAGGGATCAGCTTGTTGGCATTGGAAGGAGAGGTTACACACTGATAAATCCCCAGAGAGACTCCTAACAGTGAGAGGTGTCAGCTGGGAACGTGTCACAGAGGGCATGGGAGAAGATGAGCCACCCCAAGTCCTTACAGTAACAGTGGGCACAGCACCAGCAAACACGAATGGAAGAGATCAAGGAAATCAGGCACTTCCAAGTGAGAGGTATTTTTATGTGCAGACTTGCACACCTACTGTGTCTACTCCAGGGTTATGGCTAAGATCCCCTTTCAGCTCATTCAGCTCTGAAGTCAGCTCCATGGATGCCTGCAGTATCCTCAAAATGCTGACATGACCACTCTCCAGAATGACAGAGAGATTCCACAGAACATCAATTATTGGCATCCACACTCTGGTAATCACCACCAAAAAGCAATTTGGAGATCATCAGCCAGCACCAGAGTAAGCCAGTAAATGTTGTTGTGTTTTCTGAGCTGGCTCACTGATTCAAACACTCTGGTCAAATATAAGTTTAGGCTATTAAAAGTAGCATTAAGGAAAGAATTCCATATTTTGCTTGTGAGTTGCCTGTCCTTTCTCACCCTGTCCTCCCTCCCAGCTAAATTATATTATGTGATGGCTTAATGAAGTGTGAGGAACAGCAGAACAGATCACAGTTTAGACCACATATTTCCAAAGCGGTTTGAGGACAGTTGACCATTATTTATTTGCAATACACAGCAAACAGAGGTGGAAGATAAATGTGAGGCTTTTATACCCAGAGGATATCAATCTTGTATGTATACACAGAGGAAATAGCAACTTTATTTCACACAAGCTGAGAGTTTGGTTCCCAGGGCAAAGCCAACCAACCTATGGTTACAAACATTTCATCAGCTTCTTAGGACTCTGCCTCCACAGTAATGGCACGGCAGTAATAAAACATTTGGATGTTTCTGCCCACAATAAACACAAGATTTGTGTGGGTAAAGCTGCCAGGCTCTGACACCAGTCATACCACTTGGAAAGACATGGAGAGACCACCTTGGATGGGCTGAATGTCTCTCCCATTACTTGCAGCACTTTTCTCTTTATTCTTTGCCAGCATCTCAAGATATCATTTCTCAGTAGAAACCCGAGGTTCATATCAAAGCCTCCATTTACACTGGATTGAACAAAATGCCTCTAAAACTCCCTCAGCTTTATCTGAATTCAACATCAGTATCAATTCTTCCATTTACTCTTTATTTTTTATTTATTTATCTAAAATGTACAGAAAGAGGCTATGAAACCTTCTCTACCACAGTTTTGTCCCTTCAGGTTCCACAGCAAAAAGCAGTTTTTCCTAATGGTTAACATTAAAGAAATACTGAGTTTGTTGGTCTTTTGAGATTTCTTGAGGATTTAAAAAAAAAAAATTTAAAAAAATTTAAAATTGTCTTTTAAGCTTTTTTCCTGAGAGTTGAAAACAATTTATTGATCTTTGAGAAATGGGGAAATAATTTAGAAAATATCTATTCTGAAGTTTTTGTTAGGGAAAAAAAAAAATCTGTTTCTCTTTTAGCAAGAACCAACTTTGCTGTTCATGCATAAAGTTACAATGAAACATATTCTAGGATCTTGCCTACATGAAATATGAATACTACTTTGTTAAACTCTTCAGCACGCAGCTGAGTCTGATGAAACTATTCCAGAGGAAGACACTTGTCACTGATGATGTTTTGTCTCACTATTATGAAGCGGACTCAGCATTATTCAACTGATGATTCATCCTTTTGCACATTATTTCAAACCTCAATCTTGCACGAGGACCGTTCTATACCAGGCACAGCATGAACATGGAACAGATGCACCTTCTGCTTCCAAGAGCTCCTAGTCCTTGTAGAGGACTGGAGAGGCAGGTGGAGACAGATGGAGGGTGAGATTAAAGGAACCAAACAGGACATGCTGTCAGACTTTGAGTAACATTTACAGCTAGGGAGAGATTCAACTGGGACTGTGTCTCCATGATATTCATACAAAAAAGAAGTTCCAAAAGATTTTAAGTATCCCATTCCCATTCCTGACTATTATCCCAAGTGAGATCAGATGTGGGAAAGGAGAATACTGAAGTAGAAAGAGGCTGTTGGAGGCTGTGAGTGGTGCAAGGCCCCCAGGGATCCTTGGGAGAAGCTCCACAGCAGTTTGTATATGGGAAGAGGGTCAGTCTTTGAGCCATCTGCCAAAAAGCTGGGGAAGCCCTCAGCTGCACTAGACTATTCTGGATGAAACTGTGGGAACTTAAAATATATTGAGACCTGGCTTTTTACTTTTACTTTGCTCACCAGATATATTTTGGAAAACGATTACAGGCTGCTAGGAAGAGCTGGTCTCCTTCACTTGCAAGTTTTTCCCCAGCCTCATTTGAAGTGGGAGAACACACCTAAAGTTTCCCAGGATTTTCTTTCCTAGGGGAGCTGTGCACAGCCCCCTGCTCCACGGGGACTCTTGCACTTCCAACACCTGACGAGCCACACCTTCACCTTCCAAAGCCCTGGGTGCCACCAATGCTCACCCTGGGTCCAGGAGTGTCTGGCAGCAGCTGCCCTCACCCCGGAGTGTGCCTGCCTTTCTCATCTCTGCTCTTTTGCCTCTTCCCTCTTTGCAGTCTCCGTCCTGTCCACTTCTTCCTTTTGCATTTCTCCTCTTTGCAACTCTGCCTTTGCATCCCTCCCCTTTGTATCCCTCCCTTTTCACCTCCCCCTTTGCACCTCTCTCACTTACATCCCTCCCCTTTGCCTCTCTGCCCCCTTCGCATCTCTGCCTTCTCCCATCCCTCCCCTTTGCCTCTCTGCTCCTCGCATCTCTGCCCCCGTACGCCCCCTGCCTCGCTGCCTCCCTGCGCTCTCCCCCACCCGCGGTGCCCCGCAGCCTCCGGGGCAGCCCGCAGCTCCTCCGGGCCGTCCTGTCCCCCGCTCCAACCCCTCTGACCCCCGGCCCTCTCCTGCCCGCCCGGCCCGGAGCCTCCCGCGATGCCGCCTCTGCCGCTGCCGCTGCCGGTGCCGGTGCCGGTGCCGGTGCCGGTGCTGGTGCTGGGGCTGGTGCTGGTGCTGGGGGGCCGGGTGGGCGGCGGGGGGGGCTGCCAGCTGCCGGCAGAGTGGCGGCCGCTCAGCGAGGGCTGCCGGGCCGAGCTGGCCGCGATCATCGTGTACGCGCGGGTGCTGGCGCTGCACCCCGACCCCTACGGCGCCTACAACTACCTGCCCTGGCAGAGGGACCCTCCCGGCGGCCCCCAGCAGGGAGCGGGAGACCTCTTTTACTCGGCCGAGATCGAGCTGCTGTGCGACCAGGCGTGGGGCAGCATGTTGGAGGTGCCCGCCGGCTCCCGCCTCAACCTCACCGGCCTCGGCTACTTCTCCTGCCACTCGCACACCGTCATGCAGGGCTACGCTTATTTCTTCTTCCTCCGGTGAGTCCCGGGGTAAGGGGGTCCGGGGAGGGAGTGGGATGTGGCATCCTGGCTCCGGGGCATCTCCGCGGGCGGGGGATGCGCGCCCGCCCCTGCCCGGGGGGTTCGCCCCGTCCCGCTGCCGCTCTCCCCGCAGCGCCGTCTCCTTTGCGCTTTGCGCTCCCTTTCACAGGGAAAGAAAAACCCGAAACACCAAAAGCCAGTAATATTCCAGCATTGCCGGCCAGCAGATGCACAGGGAACTGCTGTTGAGCAACTTGTGGGTGCTGCTGCTTTTGTTTTTATGGCGGGACGGTCACGGAGCTGGAGAGCGGCCAGTGCCTGTTTCCCGAAGTTTGGCATGGGAGTTTAAAACACATCCCCAAATACTCACCCGATAGCTTTCCGTCGACTCTCCCGAGTCCCAGCCAAACTCTAACTTTGGGCTTATAGAAAGAATAAGAAAATAAACCACAATGTGGGAACAGAGCCATCACAGTGACCTTTCAATTCAAGAGCATTTGCGAAATACTACTCAGTGGCTTGTTTTGAAATACTTGGTATATTCTTACACTGGGTGCATAACAAAACTCATTTTGATGCTGTCTAGGGTTTAGTCTGTAGCAACATCTTTAAACACATTTTATTGACAAAAGTTATTTATTGACTCTTTGAAGGACTACTTAAACTCTGGGCTCAAAGGCAAAGTGATGCAAATTCAGTAGAAACTATAGCCCAAAATACAGATTTGCCTCCTTCATGGGGTTTCATGGGTGTCTGCAGTGTGGAAGGAGCCTGTTTGGTCCTTACTGCTGCTGCCTGATCCAGTCCCCATGGTGGAAATTCTCATTTTGGTGACTGAAGTGCCAGGAGAGCTGAGAGCCACTTGCTGGCTAAAAGTCTGTGTGACGTTTTGTTGAGCCAGGCTGAAGTATGACAGGTGACTTCTGCAGGAGAGAGAGTGCTGTTCATTCTCACAGTGGGCTGCCCATGCAACCTGTGTTCCAGAATGGATGAGAACTACATCCTTCTGCCACATGGAGTCAACTTCCAGGAAGCGATTTTCCCCGACACCCAGGAGAACAGAAGGATGTTTGCCAGCCTTTTCCAGTTTTCAAACTGCTCCCAGGCACAGCATGTGTTGAGCTTCTCCAGTGACTGGGAGATTCAAGAGGACAACCGGGTAAGGGATTCATTTTCCTTCCAGTGCTTGCTTTCTAAGTGGGCACAGGCATTCCCATGCCCTTTGAGGATATAAGTATATGAATGCAGAGCAGCAGGTCCCTAATTTTCCTGTTCCTTGGGTAGTATCACTAGCAAAGTAACACACTGGTTAGGAAATACTAAACTGTTTCCAAAGTCAACATCTGTGTTAGCTCTTTAGAGTCCTGTGGACCTGAGCAAAGCTTGGTATCAACTTCTTCATAAGCAATAGGTTGAAAATAGTACTGCTTGTGATCCTGTCCTCCTCCACCCAGATCATCCCTGAGTTTGCCATCTCTAGACCTCATTTTTAACTTCAGCTGAACTGTTCAGGGGCAGAGCTTTGCTTTTGTAGTTCTGTGTTCATCTCATATAGCAAGAGCAGTGCCTGGACCATGACAGACTGTAAGGGATTATTCTTGCCTGACTCCACATAACAGCATAAATGTCTACAGAACTAATCACCCTAAGCTGCCTTTGTAGCAGCTGAGGAAAAATAGACCCTTGAAGGCACATTTCATGTGAGCCATGAGGGCAGGGTTTGTCTGAACGATGCCAGAACTTACTTCTGAACAAGATGGATGAAATGTCTCTTTCTCCTTCCAAGGGAGGCCGCAGAAAGGAGTTCACCCTCTAGGCAATCCTCCCTTAAGAAAGCACAGAAAGTCCCAAGTGCCCACTGTTGGTGACTTCTGAGCCCCTTTATGGGATTGTAGTGTGTGTAATGAATGCAGGACTTTAATAAATGCTTATTTGGCAGAGAAGAGCAACATGTTCTTATGTGTGTGCATGTTCTGGATGTAAATATGCTTTTGAAAAAGTGGAACTTGAAGAGCTGGTTTAGTGCCAAACCTTGTTTTGTGAGGCTGGTGGTTTCCCCTGGTAGCTGAGAACATTTTAAGCACCTCCCTAGATCAGCACAGACGGGACAGGTGCTACTGCTTGTGTCTTCTGTGGATTCACCCAAGGAGTGCTGTTTCTGGATGACAGCAGATGTATGAGTGACTTGCTTGGGAGATGGATGGAGTGAATCCAGTAGCTGGCTGAGCCTTTTCCTTTCACCACCTGGCCAAATGCCAGCATACAAAGTTTGAGCTGCTGTGTGGCCATCTGGCCAGTGACACAGCTCCTCTCCTTGGGATGTCCCATGAGCAAGTGTTTTCTTGCTGCAGATATTTTGGGGAGGGAGTGTGGAGTGGTGCTGTTCAAATATATGTGTGGGGACAGCAGCAGGAATTGATATTTAAGACGAAATTAATCATCCTACAATTAAATTGCAGAGCTGTAACCCTGTCTGGGCAAGAAGAGGGAGGTGGAGAGCCCTAGTCCCAGCCCTGCCTCCTCCCTCCCAGCCCTCCTGCTCCCCAGTGCCCCAAGCAACATACTTGGCAAGTAAAGGTGCTGCTGCTGCCAAATCCACAGATTTTTGTCCAGGAGAGCAAAGTGGCATTGGGGGACCACCATATCCAACCGCCAGTGCTTGTGATGCCTCTGCACTGTTTATTTAGTCATGCTGAGCTGAATGTAGGGCATCTTGATGGGCTGGTCCTCGTTTATGCCAGCAGTGAATCTCACCAGTCAGCTTTAATGGAAATGACCAGGCAGAAATCCCCAGGGGAAGTTGGGGCAACCCTCAGCTTATGTATCAAAAGTGCATTTCAGCTGTTGCACTCTTTGACCCGTGCAGCTGTGAGCAGACTCGGGGGGGATTAGAGCTGCTGGTCCCACAGACAGGGGCCAGGGGCTTTACATGCTTCAACACCCACCCATCCAGTGACCAAATTCAGCACAACTGATGGACACTTTGTCTTGCCTTCATAATGAAAAGTAAAAGCTTCCTCTGCACCAGTTAAAAATAGTTTGGGCTGACTGTGCTCCCATTCAGCTCCTGCATCTGTGTTTGCCCAGCCGAGCGCCGGCTCCCAGCGCCTGAGTGCCCCAGCCTGGGAAGGAGATGACATTTCTGGCTGCTGCAATATTAGGAATTTGTTCCTCAGCTTTTCCCAGGTACAACTCTCTTTAGGTGTTTCCCTCCTCTCTCTGCCTTGTTACATGCTGTGGTGGCTTTCCCAGTTGTCAGCATGTCTGCTCACACCCCATCACAGTGGGAACAATTTCCGCTTCCACATGTGCACAGCCAAGCTGCCCCATGCTGGCTTCTAAGCTGAAATCTGTGGTGTGTGCCAGCTTCATGGCACAGAAAGTGAACACAACTCAGAGCATTATTCTTTTTGAAAAAGAACATTTTTGGGAGTCTTTTTACATCCAAACAGGGGTTCTCTGATGGTGTCAAGTTGGGAAGAGCTTGGACAGAGGGGGAAGGGTTGTCTGATGAGGCTCATACTGTAGTGAGGAGTCACAGATCTCACTGGCTGCTGTGAACTGACATAAATTGTTACTTACAGTATATCATGGATGTTTTGTGCAGTCAGAGAGGAGAGGTGGAAAGGTTGAGATGTTCAGAGCAGAAGGCATCTGGGATGAAGGTCTTATTCCAGGAGCTGGTAGGCAGGGTCCTGCCTCCAGGTGTTAGAACAGCTGCATGCAGGGACAACTTAAAAAGCAGCAGGCCAGAGGAGGTTTCAGTAAAGGAATGATGATATTTTCTGTTTACAGCCAAATCCCAAACTCTGAAAGTCTATTGGAATCCTGCTCTTGATATATTTCTGAGGTGAACACTTTAAGGGAGACTTTGGCACTGGAAGAACATGCAGTTGCAATGAATAATTTGTGTTTGCAGCTCTGGGATGCTCAGCCAGAATGTGAGAAAACCCCATGATAAATGAGTCTCTTTGCCTCATGTAATACTGCTCCAAGCAAGAGGTCCCTTCTGCAGGGTGTGCCTGAGCTGGCTATGGAACCGATGACCCAAAAGTGACCAGTGACACGTTGTCCTCCTGTTTGCCCTCTGCTCTCTGCAGTGCTCCGTGCATGCAGGCAATCTTGTCTGGCCTGCCCAAGGGGTGAAACAAGGAAAACCCTGACAGCTCCTTTTCCCCCTTCCAGCAAATGTGTCTGATGATGCAAAAGAGAGCAAAGACATGTGCAGGAACTTTTTGATACACTGGGATGTGCCACCTGCCTTTTCCATCATGGGAAAATGCTTTTAATTTTTGGAAAGCCCCATGGCGTGTGATGAAAAGAGGTCAGACCCAAGGCACATCTTGTTGAGTATAATTCTTTCCTCATCCTGGGCCTGCTGCTCTTGCTGTAAGCTAATTCCAACTGCATTTTTAAGCCCCTTGCAGTCTGGGCTAAGAGCCAAATACTGCTTTCCTTAGTTTTCCAATAACCCCACAATCTCATAAATTCACTTAGGCGCTTGTTCTGGCCATTTCAGACAGCAACAATAGCTCCTGCTGTTGTTTCTTTAGGCACTTGCATTTTGGCCTTCACATTTGCAGAGGCAAATACTAATGCAACTTCATCCTGACTTTTCTATTAGCCCCTTAGTGATGTTTGCAGACCTTTTGCTTTACTCCAGCTCGTTGTTGCAGTGGTTTCCACAAGGTTGTTTCTAAAACCAGGGGATGATGCAGCATGTTGGGATTAAAATCTAGCCCACCTGCAGAGTTTCACCATTTTAGTGTAAATCTAGGAGCTGTAATTTCTCCTCCTGGCCTTCTGCAGGGTTGTGTGATCTCATAAAGAAGACCTTGTTTCTTTGTCTGCACACAAGGGATTACACGAGAAGTGACTTGAGGTCTGGTGTCAATAAGGACAGTAGAAATCTCTAGCAGCACTTGTAGTTATTATTCAGAGGGGCTTTAATTCCTGGTTTTGTCAATGGGTTGGTAAGGAAATGTGTTCTTTTGGCCTTCCCTTTTATGTATGCAGGAGAGTTGCAAAGTGACTCCATGGGCATCACAACTGGAGACTAATGTCAAGGTGTCATCCCAGTCATAAGAAACAGTGAGAGAACTGTGAAAAAATCCATGGAAATTAAGGAGTCCAATAACGTCAGTTAAGCTCAGCATGATTTCAGGGGGAGACTATACCTTTTATTAAGCCCCTCTCACTGCAATGACTCTTTTCCTCTCAAGCAGCAGAGCCACAACCACACTGTTACCTCAATTGATTTAGATGAATGGACTTGCCTTCTGAGAGACCTCCAGAGCTTTATCTGGGGAGTAACAGAGCTTTTATGAGAGCAGTCAGTGTCCCTAATAAAAAGCAAGGTAATTAGTGGGTTAGCCTGGCAGTCTACAAATATCTGTTTAGCATCTTTGGGTCTGGATCTTCTTCTCTGGTGGCACCATGGCTGCTGTAACAACCTAATGACCTGACTGGGACCCCTGGAAGACTTTGGAGCAGCTGAAAAAGGAACTAGATAAGAAAAGCAATGTAATTGCATAAATGCCCTTGACATTATTGTGCAAAGCAAAAATTAAATTAAATGACAACCTTCCTCTATGGAAGTAGAGGAAATAGTTTCAGAATCATTTGTGTTTTAGCAGCTCCTGTGTGCATAGGCTGGGAGCCACAGGGTTGGGTGAATCCCTGAGCCCATCTGTGGGCAGCAGCATGTTTACTGGTCCCAGCCTATCTCTTCCCTGATACTCTCAACCAAAGTCTGAAGGGTAGTGGGCCTCATTCAGTGACATTTCACAGCACCACGAGGGCAGAAGCCACAGAGAAGTAGCCACTTGCACTAAAGCTCTTTGCCTACCAGAGAAGGGCTTGTTCACCTGATGTTTGCTATGGGGACTTGTTTTGATCCATCTCCCAGGCAGCGTGCCCCTGGAGAGGGGGAAGAAAGAAGGAGAGCTGGGGAAGTCACCATAATTTTTCAGACGTCCTTGATTCCTTGATTTTGGAAGTGATTAAATAGTATCATGTCCAGAGAGAGCCTGAGCTGCCTTGGATGCATGGGCAAGAGGTCTTCCTGTGGTGGCTGAGAGAGACATTGCTGATGCCAAAGTGACTCTGCTCTGTGAGTCTTGCAAACCCTGACCACTAGGAAAAATAAGCTGATAACTGTGTTGTCCATGTTATCCACAAAATTAAAATGAAAAAGTAGTAATTTTTTTCTCTTATTAAAGTTAGGAGCTTCTGCTCTTGCAGACTTTCCTCTCCCCTCTGAGTGCTGGGAGATGAATTTCAAGATTGCAAAATTCTGGTCATGGAGTTCAGAGACAGCCGTTTTAGGAGAAGAATCAGGCCGAAAAAGACCAGGCAACAGCCTGGCTTGGTAGAGATAGTTCTCTTTAATTCCGTTGTACTGATTTTTTGTGTTTGCTTGTGACATGAGCTGCATTAGAGATCCTCCCTTCTTTGGTCTTAAGGCATTAGGGAAATATAAAATAATCTCAGTTCAAAACCATGCTATGTGGCAAGGATGGTACAAAAAGACCTCAAAATAGAATTAAAGTGAGGTCCAATATCTAGAGGCTTCAAAATCTTCTTTTACATGTGGTTTCTTTCCCTGCCATTGGTTAGAGAAGTTGTTTCTCCATGAGCCTAATAGCATGATAGAAAATGCCATCACTTCTGGGTTGTTTTCATAGTGATTTACAGAGTGTTTGTTTTCCTCCCAGAAACCCACCCAAGGTGTAACCCCTCCCTATGGTCTGTGTTTAATTTGAGTACATGTAAGCAATATCAGATGAAATGGAGAATTGCTGACAAGTGTCTGGGACAAGGGAAGACCACAAGACAAGTGATACATTTGGGTAGCATCCCCAGGAATCTTTTGGCATAGAAATGACATTGACTCTTTTCCAAATCTTCCCACCCAGGCTGTGGTATGGGACTCTTAGAGTTCTGATTGGCATATCCCTATCAGTTTTCTATCATTCCACATGCACACAGGCTGCTAAAATGCAGAACAGAAGATCACAAAGGAATACACTATAGCCTTATCCACAGGATGTTTCCATTACATATGGTCTTTATCATATTTATAACACCCAGGCGTCCTGAGCAGTGCTTCCCAGGAGAAAAATGGGGAGGTATCTCTGGTTTTCTGTTGTTTCCTAGAGGCACATTACTTCTGTTGGAGGTAGATTGGCTGATTTTCATACACAATGCATGAGGGATGACCTGATGTAATGGGGGAGCCTTGGATTTAGTACCATTTGTGAACAGTCAGAATTTGGGGTTGAAAATGGAACTTTTGCCCACCCATTTGAACTCTTGTTCCCCATGGCAGCCATGCTGGCAGGGAGGTGCTGAGGTGAGGCCCCCACTTAGCACCCTCCTGGTACCAACAGGGGAGCCCCAAAGAGTGCCACAGCTCCTGGTGAATGTGTCTGGACCAACTTGCTGCCTATCAGGCAATGCAGATTACTCCAGAGCACAGCTTTCTGACTGTGTCTCAGGCACATCCAAGTACATAATATCCTTAAAAATATCTGGTCTCCAGCCTGCCGAGCAAGGAAATGCCAAGACAACTGTGTGTGTGTGTGTGTGTGTACTGCTGCCTCCTCGAAAGACGAAGCAGCAGTCCTTCCAGGAACTGGCAGGGAATGGAGACCCACATGGCTCCAGGCTGCTTTTCATTATCCAGAGTCACACTTCAATGAAGTTCTGCCAAACACACTAAATCATTCCATATTTCATGGCACAAGGCTATCTGCTGCTGTACTTGAACTTGGTGGTGAGCAGGCATCTGACCCCAGCCCCAGGACACCTTTTGGGTTCTCCATCTGGCATGGAGGCAGCTGATAACTGTGGGCTGAGCTCTGCATGTTGAGAGACACAAAGGTGGGGCTGAAGGGACCCTGTTGTTCCTCCTCTCTTTCAGATCCAAGGCTGTCTGCAGGGGTGCCATACCCTTGGGCTTTCCAGCCCAGACATGGTTGAAAGACTTGCAGTGGTGCTGCTAGGCACAAATCATGCTGCAGTGCTTTCTTAGCTGCATAAAGAGTTTTTTTGGGAGCCCCTGACCTTTGGAAGCCTCTTAGCTAAGGGGTCAAGGCACTGTGTAGGTAGGAGAGGTAGGACTTTCATTGAGATGGTCATATTCCTTCTATGTGAGCACTGAACTGGCTGAGGGGGGTGATGCGTCTCTCAGGAGAGGCCAGTGGGAAGTTTGAAGCCCACCCTGAGCATCCACATGTGAAGGTGGGCTGGGAACTGCAGCATTGTAGTGGGTGGTGGACCTCTCATCCACCCCCTCTGGAGATGACATTGCCATGGGAGAAGTGGCAACCAGAAGACATGAAGAGGCTGACCTCAGTCCACTGTCTCCTTCCCCATGTGTGAGTGACACCTCTGCTTTCCTGCCCTCCTGTTCATGGCCTCCCCAGAGTGGGAAAGTGAGAAGGGACATCCCACCACATGTAGAGTGTAAAGGGTGAAGAGAGAGGTGCAGGGAAAGGGTTGGTGAGGATCTGGGCTGTGAAATTGAGTGGTGCAGGGCAGTGGATGCTTGAAAGGACTTATGTCCACAGCCAAATCCCCCTCCTTGACACAGGTTTGTGTATTCAAGGTGCTGCCCAGGTACCTGGGACATGTTCTCCAAGGAGAAGAGTTGAGACTGGTGTTCCTAATGTGGACATATCATCTTACTAACCCAAGGCAAAATGGAATGTGCAGTCCAAAGAAGCAAGTCATGAGTATTTTTGGATGCAGTCATGCTTACAAGTCATGCTTGCCCCACGATGTTTCAGTCTCATAGGGTGGAGGTACTGACTTTGCCTGGGAGCTACTGAAAGATGCTCAGATATGGATCTTGGCATCCTGCTCACAGTAACACACTGGGGCTATTCCAGTGCTGTTGATTGGGTTGGGAATGGAAGGGGGAAGCAAACATCAGAGCTGCCTGCACATGGCTCTTCGCTTGTTTGGACTTTCCTAGACCCTATTTTGGGCCAAGTCTTTTGAGTGAGTCTCAGGCAAGTTCTGTGGGACAAGATCTGTCAAAATTTATGAGGGAGTGCCCAAATTATGTGTTGCTCCACCCAATTATGGGAGCCACCTCACTCTTATGTAAATCTGGGAGTCTGTAGATGTGTCGGATGGTTTTGTGTGTGCAAATCCATACTTCATGTTGGTCAGCAGGTGGAAAGGATGATTCATGTGGATCAGCAATCCTGGACCAGGATCTGTTCTTGATGCACATGATGATCCTACAGACACTGTGGGCAGACCTGTCCTTTGGTTTAGTTGCTGTCTCCAGTCGGCCTTGAATCCAGCAAAAGTATTTTCTTTCAATTTATGTCTCTCTCCTGACCCACCTGTGAGATAGATACAGAAAAAGATGGAGCAAAACATTTATTAAAATCAACAGCCACCAAAATCCAGCTGGCATCTGGCAGACAAAACACCTGTGATGCTGCCTGTAACCAGATCAGCCATTGTGGCTTGAAGGGAGATGAGATCTTTTAATTTGGGACATATTTTCTCCCAGCCTATGCATTTTGATGTTTATTTTCACAAATGACAAGCCAAGTTGGCTCTGACACAGCAGGAGTTCAAGTCCCTAATGGAAGCTGCAGACGGAGCCTTTTAAAGCTGGTTCCTCCGCCAGCCAAGTACCTTTCCAAATTCCCCTGGAGAAGTGTCCTTGCCCTGTTGTGCTTGGCCAGGAGCAGCCATGTGGTGCCAGGCTTGGCTTGGCCACTGGCCCTGGCAACACTCAGCCCCTTGCAGCAGTTAATGTGAAGTGACAAACCGAAGTGCCTTGTTTCGAGGGACTGGGAACATAAGGTTTTGGTGGACCAATTGCAGCTGGTTGCTGCTCAAATCATTGCAGGTGCCTCTGGCAGCTGATGCAGTGACTCCCTCCTTTTGCTGCCCCAGTCTGTCAATATTTTTGGAACAAGGCTGTTGCAACTGTTAGTTGAGTTATCTGTAAAAGGAATGACAGCAGGGAAAAATACACTGAGGGAGAAGAAAGTTTCCATGACACTGTAAAATACAAAGGGAAAATAATATGTCTAAAAAGCCAGGTCTGAATATCTGCCCAAAATCTTAAGAGAAAGCAAGGAAAAAAAATTTTCCTGAGATCTGAAAGCACTTAATGGACTTTTTCTGCAGTATTTTTGTATTTCCTAGATCAGTAAGGAACCAGTAGCAACTGCAAGAGGGAATGTCGGTGCAATGTTTTATATTGAGACAAGATGTGGGACTAAAATGCAAGCTGGTATTTCCATACTGTTATCCTCAAACTGACCCATTTTCTTCACTATGCAGGGACAGAAGAAGAACTGTTTCCATTCTGTAGAGGTAAAAGCAAGGCAGGTGTGTTGGGCTCTGTATCCCAGTCCAGTGGAGACAATTCTTTTGATCCCAGATTCATGCCCTCTGGGATTAGAAACAACTATCNTTTTTTTTTTTTTTTGCCTGTAAACTTACATATTGAAATCCTATGCCCTTTTCCTCCCATGACTTCCAGCCTTATTGCACATGTAGTGCTGTACTTTGAGTAGGGAGGTTTTTTTCAGGTGGGTGACACATGAGCAGCTGGGGTTTGGTTGTTTATTCAAAGAGATCATGTTGGTGGCATGAAGTCTGGCTTCCTTCTTCAGGTGGATGGTGTCTTGTATCCTCTTCATTTCCTCAGCATGCAATGAGTTTATTGCCTTCATTTGTGTTTGTTGTACACTCATTTCAGAGCACAATTATTTGGCTTTCTTTTTGTATTTCCAGAGTCTTTAAACAGGGTACAAACAAAAATATGTTCTTCTGGATGTTGTTTATTAGATTTTTTTATTGTGGAAAATTAGTTAATTGCTTAACTGGATGGTGGCTGGGGAGAGAAAGGAAGGAAAGTCAAAATGGAGGAACAGCTTGTACTGACAATGGGTCAGGATAGGAATAGAAATTCAGATACTTTAAGTCCTAATTTCCCTTACATGGGAAAAGAAATCCCATTTCAGAGCCTTTGAAGCAAAACCAGAGCAGCCACATCCACTCAAAATGCTCCATTTTGTTGCAGAGTGAGGACGGTGTTTTCCACCTTCAAAGCAACATCCTCAGTCATGGAAGATGAGTAATAGTGAACAAGGGTCACAGTTTGCTAGCTACCTGCTCATAATTTAAAAGAGTTCTGAGGTCTGGATTGGCTGGGAGAGAGTTTATTGATGGTCTATAAAGGTTGCCTTAAGTAAGAATCTCTGTGTACACAGCTTATCTGTGGGTGTCTTGGTTTGAAAAGACAGGTGTCTGCTAAGGAAGGCAGGAGCTCCCTTGAAGTGGAAAATGTAACCCCCCTCCCCCTGAATTATTGTAAATTTGAAATTAAGGGGCTCTCAGGCAAAGATATGAGAAAAGGAATAACAGTTCTTTTAATAGGAAAATAAAAGTAAAATGCAGTAGTACAAAACTCCGACAGAGTCAGAATGCAACCTGACACCCTGTCAGTCAGGGTGTGGGTAGCAGTCCCTTAGATGGTGGCTGCAACCCTCCTGGGGTGACAGATGTGGGTTTGTTGAAGCTGTGATCCTGTAGAAGGGTGTAGTTTTCCTCTGAAGGTCCAGTGGTAGCGTGGAAGGGTCTGGTCTTCCTCTGGGAATGCAGTGGGAAAGGCTGGCTGTGGTTTTCTGAGTCTCCCATTCTATCCAGGGATGCTTGGCTCCTCCCCCCTGAGTGGAGACTCTCCCAATAGAATGATGTCATTTGATCAGTTCTGCAGTGAGACTCAATGAATGAGCAGAAGGGATCTCCCTGAAGGGAAGGATGGGTGTGGGAGAGATAAAGGACACTGCCCCACCTGGTTTTAACAGATGGTAATAGAATACAGACTTTTTGTTACTACTTGCATTGCAACCTAAGACAGTAGGGAAGAAACTAACTTGGTCTGCAAGTACCTCTGCTGGAGAGTTGTCTGTAAATAGAAACAAAGAAAGTAGCAATGTAAATGAGAGAAAATTAAAATGACTCATGGAGAAGGAAACGAAGCAATAATCCACCAAAATGTGTGGCCAGTTAATGTGGTGAAATCTCCATTTTTCACAAGGCTTGGGTCAAGCTGGGAGATTGAAGTGGGTGAGAAGAAGACATTCCTCTTTTGCTGTCTGCCTCTGGAGGAAGATCCATTGCATGGTCATTCCATGGCTCTGGGAGGGTCTGTCTGGGTTTCAGAGTACCCTCTCCCTGTCCTGTTACTCTTCAAATTGGCTGTCTGTGCTGGCAGCAGTGACTTGCTCTCTCTGGAGAGGGTTTATGTCCCCCATGCTGCTGCTGAGCAGCTCCAGGAAGTACCAGGTAGCATCCAAAGCCCACCTCCATCAGCTGGATTCAAAAAGACAACCTGGAGGTGAATTTTTCTAAAAATAACTTCCAAGTTCTCTGTGCCCTTCAGACAGCTACGGCCATGCTGGATGCAAGTGTTGGTGTTGTGAAAAGCCTCTCAGGACTGGAAACAAACACTTTTAAGAAGACTGTAGGGAAGGGTTTTTATTACCATCAATGATTGGGGTAATTGATTTATCCCAATGTAAATGATTGAGGTTTTTTCCTTTTACATATTTTAGGCTCAGGCACATTTTGTTTGAGTTGAGTGAACACAATTTGTCCCTGGAAATCCTAATTGAGCCTATGTTTTCTTAAGTCTTGTTTTCAAAGTGCAGAGGAACAAATGTGATTCTTGGTTCTTTTCTCAAAGGTGTAGAATCATCAATTAAATGTGTCCTGGAAATAATATTTTGTGCTCAAATCTTGCCTGCTGTAATAAAAATGGCTTGAAACCACATCCAGTGACACAATCCTCCTATATTAAACCCATGGCTGAAAGCAGCTGAACTACTGATGGGAAATGCTCCAAATCAATGGCACTCCGGAGTCTCTGGAACTCATCCTGTCCTTACAGACAGTCATTGATCAAGAAACACATGATGGATGTTGAGGATCTGTAGGAGCAGACCCCTTCCATCACAGCATCAGGCCAGAGAAGGGATGAAAACAAGATCCCAGCCTGAAGACATTCCTGAGGCATTTGCTTGCCTGTTCTGTGTCCAGACTTCAGGATCGACCTCTGGTTCTTGCTCATTGTCAGAAATGTCTGAAACAGGAGAAGCCTCCTGTGGTCTCTGCTAACGAAGTGGTGTTTATCACGCTCTGGTAATTGCATTTGCTATGGTATTTACAGCATTTCCTATGTTTTGAAATGGAGAAATCTCAAGCTTGCCCAGGGCTAATTGTGTACTTTAACCTGCTCCTAAGCCCACACGTATCTTTAAACATTAACATACACATTGGCAGTGTCCTGGGGCTGCCTCCACCCCATAACTATTGAGCTGGGAACATGGCTACTGAAGTGTTAAAGTTTGCACTCACTATTCATCAGAGGTGATATCCTTCCTCTTTTCCAGATCCTAGGAAATTTTCTCTTTTTTCTTTTTCTT
>VZTR01016478.1:80693-99058 GCA_013400775.1 Chaetops frenatus | reverse complement strand
CCTTTAAACCACAACACACACACTGAAGAGTACAGAATTCCATGGATCAATATATCCTTTGGGCCAGGTGGGAACACCCATGTGCCTCCCTAGTTTGACACTGTCCCTTGCAACACTGTTTGTTGCATCATCTCTGGTGCTCTGGTCTGGAGATCCCTTTGGGGACTGGGGGGCTTTTGATGGGCCATGGCACCCCCTTCTGCTGTGGATAAGCTTTCCCCCGGGAGAAGGGCCCCACAGCTGGGCTGGTTTGCACAGCAGAGGATGGGCAGTCACTGCACCTCTCACCTGAGGCTTTCCAACACACACCCAAAGCCTCTCTCCCCACCCTTTGGTGCCAGGGTCCCTGCCAGCCTGGCAGCTGATAGCTCTGGGGCTGTGCTCTCCTCTCCAAGGTATCAGGCTTGTGCTTTGTGAATGTCCTCATCCCTGAGTTGTTTGTCTTCATCAGACAGCAGTCCAGGGCCTCTCAGAGCCCCATTCAGGGTGTGGTGGTATCCTCTGCAGCTTTTGTAATATAGTTTAGAAAGTCCTTCATGAAAATGTTGAAGTCAAACACTATAATATTTCAGTCTCTGTTACCTCCTCTTCCCCTCATGGGGAAGTTTTAGACTGCAAAGAGGTCTCTCATCAGTTTTCTCCAGGTTTCCCCTCAAGGCCCTTCACCATCTTTTTAGCCCTCCTTTGGGCACTTTTTAATAGCATAATACCTTTTTTACATAGCTGCCCCCAGGACTCAAGGTGAGGCTGTTCCAGTGCAGAGCAGAGTGGGACAATCCCCTCCCTTGCCCGGCTGGTGATGCTGAGCCTGATGCACCCCAGGACACCATTGGCCCTCCTGGCTGCCAGGGCACTGCTGACTCATGTTCCAGACACAGAATCCAGCATTTGTCCTCATTAAATCTCATATGATTGGCAATTGCCCATCTCTCTAATTTGTCAAAGTCTCTCCAGAGGGTGTCTCTGCCCTCCAAAGTTGTTTTTAGAACAAATTTAGTATTTCTTCAAGTCCTGAGTCCAAGTCACTAATGAAAATGTTGAAGAGAACTGGACCAAGGATGGAGCCCTGCAGAACTACACTAGGGACCAGATGCCAGCTTAAAGTTACCCCAACCACTGCAACATTTTGTGCCCATTCTTGAGCCAGTTGCTCACCTACTGAGTAACATGGTTAATCATCTTTTTCAGTTTGTTTCAGGCATTAGTCTCTGAGTTGCTTCAGAGTAGATTCAAGTTCATTTTTGGGCTCCTTAAAACTACAGTTTGCAAATGAGTTGTGAATGTCTTGGAGTGTGAGTACTCATATGTATGTGAGAGAGAAAGTTTATGCATAATTCTGTGCAATGACAGACATTGTTACACGGAGCATCATAATACTAGTAGCTGGAACAATTGGTTGTCACGGGTTTCCTGCTGTGAAAGAGAGGCTTTGGATGTCTTTTCAGCATTGTACTATGCTGACATCTCAGACAGAACTTGAAAACAACACCACAAACATTTCTAGTACTCTGGTTGAAAATATATGAGACTTCAGGAAGCCTACAGGCCTTGCTATCACTACCGATTTTATGAGAAAGGCACAGAGATTTTTTTTTTATTGCTTTCTTATTTCTTTACCAGGAGCTTTAGTGACATTTTCTGTAATTAAGCTTTTACAGTATGTGATTTGAATATCCATAGTTGTAAGCATTCTTCCCTTTCATAAAAACACCCCTTCTCCTAAAAATATAAAACATCTTTAGATATCACACTCTAAAGTTCTCAAACTTTATACACTAACAACTCTACTCTATACAGAAACAGTTATTGGTTTATTGTGGGGATTCCATTACTGTGGGGATACCACTCTAGGGGAAAAATTGCCATCATTTAAAGCTATTTTATTAAGAAAAAAAAAAAAAGTGCTTCATACTCAGTAATCTCTTCTTGTAACAATTGTATTTATCAATATTTATCAATATCTAAATACAGAAAAAGAATGACAGACAAAATTTTGGTCATGTATATGAACAGCCCTGACATACTGCAAATCAGAGAATCAAAATGTTCTCCAGTGATTATTCCCAACTACAAGACACAGAAGAACCAGGAGTGGGCAGAGACATTCCCAAAAATATGGTAGCCTACTTTTCCTCATGTACACTGAAATATCTAAAGGAAAAGGGGCAAGGCTGTGGTAAACAATGTCTTCAGGACCAGAGCAGGTGGTGAGTTCAAGAGGAGTAGTGGGACTGAAACAATGTACTTTTTCAGCAGCTTCCTGACAGTTTAGTAGTTCGTGTACTGACTCAAATGCAGAACGGCACCTTAAAGCAATGTCTAACCAATTGCCACTAGATCTAGCTTAGTTTGCTACTGTCAAAGATGTTAGAGGTTTCAAGAATATTATAGTCTTTACTTAAGTTCCTGGAACATGAAGAATGTTGGGGAAAAGTATATTTTAGCAAAATAATTTAAATGTGGATTTATGTGGCCAATATTACAGAATCATTATAACCAAGTTTGAAGTTAGGCTTAATTATGGAAAAGGAGCAAAGTAACTGTAAACAGGCACAGTAATTGTGATGACAAGAGACAGTACTTTTTCAGAAAATCACTGCTAGTATGGGTGACAGTTTATGTTTAGGGCACACACGCACACATTATCTCTATCCATAGTAGTGAAATAAACATGCCCAGAAAATGAGGAACACAATGGACCACCACTAATAAGAAACATCCTTACATCTGACAGCACAGTGTAGAAAAAATGACCTGCTGGGAATGGTTGCTCCAGTCACAACTTGAACTGGGTTGGGAAAGCTACTTGGCCTAGACTGAAACCCATCCATGGATTGTTCTTGCAATTTAACAGTAGAGAGAGCTCTTTCTCAGCACCCAAGGTTTTGCTCCACCACTGCTCATCTTACTAATATTTTTGTAGCCACCAGCATTTTTTCAGATGGTGTAACTACTTTTTTACCCACAGCAGCTTAGTGGATGGTGTATTACAAGCAGAAAGTTTCCCAGTGTTTCTGTTGCTTTAAATTGCCCATTTACATTGAATTTATTGAGTTTGACGACATTCAGTATTGTAATACTTTTTGGACAGAGTCCCAAATTTTAGCAATTCTCTCTTTCTCTTCCTCCTCCTTTTGAAACTGACAATGTCTCCAAAGGAACATGGGGTTATCTGGAATGCTTTCTAGCCACTCTGTAGTCTCTAGGGTGATGCTGGTCTTACACACACAAAAAAAATTAACCAGCTAAACACAGTATAATCCATTTAATTTTACTTACAGTACCCAACTGAAGCATATGGAAAAGATGTGCCCAGCTCAGGGAAAAACACTCACTCAGAGAGACACAAAATGAGACAAATGCAGGCATTGGGTGGTCTACTGGCCATGCCAGAAGGTCCTTTCAGGGTGGTGTCATCTGGGCACTATTGCACAGTTGTGATACAGTTTGTGCAGCATGACAGCCTGCAGGAAGCCTTTGGTTTTGCCCTACCATATCTTCTGGGGCTCAAACCACACCCCTGATGAAAGCCTTTGGGTTTGCCAAGCCATGTTGTCCTCAGAGACTGCCGCCCTGGGACCCCAGCATGCCCCAGAGGGACTTGGTGGGCTAGGTGAGCCTGTATTTTTCTTGACCAGTACATTCAAAAGATACTTCTGCTGCTCTTTGCTGACTCATTGCAGTCTTGTCCAGTTTTTACTCATATACTCTCTAAGCTACAAAAATTTACCTCAGGCTGAACAGCAGCACTAGGAGTCACCATCTGCTAACATCTACAAAACCCATTTGACTTCTTTTATAGTTTACAGAGAGAAGTGGGTAATTTTTCTGCCTTTCTTAATTGTGCATTAAAATGAGATTGGTATTATTGCAACAGTGTGTGCTAGACTCTTACTATTAAAAAAAAGCTTGTAAAAACAGCTCAGCCACAGGTGTCTATGTTCCAGATGTCTATGTGGGATAAGTGTAGCCCTCAAGAGCCTCTTCAGAAATCATCTGCAGTTCACAACTTTTGGCGAGTGATGCGTTAGAATCCACAATATATCAAGAAATGACCTGAGAGTCATTCCTTGCTTGTCATTCTGAGACACTGTCCTTCTGAAATCTATATTTAGAAAGTCCATATAATTGATTTTGCCTACTACCTTTTACTGCCTTTTCTTCTTTAGCTGTCTTTAAATTAAAAGATTCATGTTTGTGCCAAGATTATGGACAGTAGGAAATTGTGCCCTATGCAACCAGATACTTAAAATGTGAATTTTAATTCCTCTCATACCAGGCTTCATTCCACAAAAGCAAATGAAAATAGAGAAGAAAAGAGTCACACTATGATTTTCTCATGTTCAGCTTTATAGTTAAAGAGAAAAGAAAGAAAAGGGAAGGGTCAATATATTTGCTTTAAAACATATTTTTTATTATTTTTGTTTCCTGTAGCTGCCACAAAAGATAAAAGCCACAGAAAACTCTGGATGTAAATCATATATATGGAGAGAAATAACTTCTCTCTGTGGATTAATTTATTTGAATGATAATATGTAGAAACTCCATTTTCATGAAGCTGGGGTTTTTTATATTTTCTGTGTATTTTAATGCTCAGCTATTGTTCTGCATCACTAAAATAAATAAAAAAAGCTGAAAATTCAATTTGGAGTTTGTTTCACATTTTAAAACAAATGACTGAGTTTGTTCTTGCATTAGAATTAATTAAGCGTATCTCTATTTTTGTGAAGCATTTTCAGGGGAATGGTAATATCTAGACATTTCGAATGAAAACAGTTCATAACAAGATCAATAGCATGACTTTCTAATTAAGAAGTTCTTGCTATTATTCAAGTACTAGCTATAATCAGTTTAACTCATTTACCAGCAGGGGGTTCACGATTAAAAATTTGGAGGGTTTGAAATGCAAAAGCAATCTGCCGTCTCCTTGTTACAAAAACATATTGCTAAGTTGCCTGACATTTTAATACAGTAGACTATCAAAAGACATCCAGCAACACTGCTGTTACACCAAAGGCTGCTAAAATGAATTGCTAGATCTCTCTCTCTAGGAGCCTCCCTGATTACAGATATTAGATGATTTTTAGCTTAAATATAGACTTAACAGATTTAGCATGTAGCAGATAAAACAGCATGAGAGATACTACAAGCATCAGCCTGTTTATAGTCCATCACTGTAGGTACAATACTCATACAGTGCTGATTCCCTAGCACCCACTGCCTAGGGTTTCGCAGGGCATAGGCCATTTTCCAGTTAACTACAAAACCAGAAGTTGTTCAGCTACTGCAGGATAAAACATTCTGGGATGATGGTAAAATTTGTATGGCATTGTTATGGGAAAGAGATGTTTCTCGATTTTTTAGTACAGATGGGTCTTTTTCATGGACTGAATGGAAAGCTTCCAAACTCTTTGGATCTGCCTTGGTAAAACATAATTTAGTGCTGCTATGCTGGCAACCTAGTAATTAGCATCACCCACAGAGTGAGCCTATTTGTCTCCCTGTGATAAATATAGTGTACACAAACAGAGGATACTCACATGAACATAAATATATGTTGACAGCCCTATAATAAAGATGAATTACATTCAGCAAGTCCAGTAGCATGCTAAGTTTTTCTGATCAACTTACAAGCACTGATATATAAAATAAATTGGTAAACATTTGTGATTAAAATGAAAATGTAAGAAGATATATGGGAAAAAGTTAGGAAGGACAAAAATAGTTTTATTTCAAGTATTTATGAAGATTAAAAGAAAATATCGGATCTTTCCAGTGTATTCTAAATTTGTTACAGGTTATCATGTTCAAATCATGCCAGTATTTGTCTGGTTTGTGGACTGGACCAAGGATGAACCCAGACTCAGTTAAAAGTTTCTTCTAGCAATAGTCTGTGTGTGAGGAGTGGAAAACACTTTTGGATATTAAAATATAATTATTTAAATGGGTTTTCAAATTTCTGAAATTTTACAATGGATATTTAATAAAAATAAATGTAATGAAAGAGCAAATTTAGAAGCCACAATGGGTCATGGAAATATTTCATAGATTATATAGTACAGCAGCAGTCAGAAGCATCAGGTAAGATGTAGAATCCATCTTTATGGAATTAATCTGCTTTTTTTTTCCTCTTCAATAGAGAAGAGGGAGAAGATTTCAATTTTTCTGTTATAGCCAAAGTGCATTTCCAACAGAATGCATTTTAAGGCAAACCTTAGTCTTTGCTGTTTATACTATTCTTCGCTACATTAAATATTTAAGTTTTCTTTAAAACATCAAGGAAAAGCTTAGATCTGTAGTTCAGTTTTCTAGATCCATAGCTAACTTCCAAACCTTAGTACAATGTCTACTAAATATTTAGTAAAGGTAGAGTAGAGTCCCTAGGAGAGACTGACAACATCCTTTCCCAAAGAGCTTTATGGGGTTGTAGAGTATTCTCACTGTATATCTTGGCTGTGGTCTCTGAAGAAAAGCAAAGGAATTTTGTCATGGACTTTGGATGAGTCACTAAGTTATAGGGTAAGGAATGAGTCAGAGACTGTGCTATGGGATTGCACCTCCCCTCTCATGGATTTTGTCTCAGAGCTGGGGGGACTTTTCTTACAAACCTTTCCTGAACAGAACATTCCAGACTAGGAGCACAATTCATTCATCCCCATACATATCACTGCTTTAGCAAGAGTTTCCATTAGAAGGGATTTTTTCCCCCAAATAATTCTAAATTAAATGTACAGAAAATAATATCTGATCATTAAACAAGCCTCCTGTATTTCATTTCCAGATTCAAGTATTTCATTTGTTTTTCTTGGTAACCAAAAATTTCTGCCTGGCAAAATTCTCCCCAGACAAAAGGGTAGTATTGGGTAATTTTAATATTTTTCACATTACTAATAAAAGAAATAAAATTATATTTCTTCTGAAAATTATTTCAACAGGTAACTCTTAAGGTGAGTTAGAAAGAAAAATAAGAATGCAATTAACAAAAAATCTAGGAACACAGACATTTGTTTTAATGTCATTATAAAATGAAATTAATATATTTCAAGATCTCTAAAAGTAGAAGTATAATGAAAGTATGAAGGACTGCAGTTCCTTCTTGGACAATAGTCCAACCATCCAGCAGTATGGGCTCTTATGATTCAGGGTTTTTTTCTCACAGTCAGAGTAGAAGCATTAATTCTTTTATCACCCAAGGATGACTTGGAACAATCCACATTGCTTACAGTGGAAATGGCATTCAGAAACCTAATATCACATAGAAAGTCCAGAGTTCAGGGTTTCCACAAAGAAATATATTTGAAAAGGAAATAAGGAATGTAAGAGTGCTCTATACTTCTCACTGTCAAGGATAATGTTTTCCTTTCTTTCAAATTTTAGTTTCTTTAATACTTTTAGCTACTGTAATTACACTGTGTCTCAGTACTTTCTTTGTTAAGCCATAGAAATAGATGTCTTGAAGCTTCTCAACTGCATTTAGTCTTTTCTATTTTTTTAGTCCTGTTTTTCTTTGTTTGTACATTTGTGCTTCAAATTGTCAATAGCCATATTTGTATACACACAACTGCCACTTGAAGTTAAAAAAAATAGGTTTCCACATGCTAAAAGCACAAATGAAAGTATTTTCTACTGTCACTCATGGTAAGATATATTTTATCAAAACCCAGCTATTTTCTATCGCAGCCATAATGGATGCTATCACTGAGTCCTGTCTTTAGCAGTTCCTAGATCTTCCCAGAACCATTATGTTCTTTTGTTTTCTTCCCCTGATGTGCAATTGTCTATATTAAAACATAGTTTGTGCAAATATGT
The DNA here is from genome assembly GCA_013400775.1 of Chaetops frenatus. Lineage (NCBI taxonomy): Eukaryota > Metazoa > Chordata > Aves > Passeriformes > Picathartidae > Chaetops > Chaetops frenatus. The sequence continues at coordinate 91,249 of VZTR01016478.1, read as the reverse complement.
TTATTAAGTAGTCTATATTTCTATAAATATTTGCCGTACTGAACATTTTTTCTCATTTTATTTACATCTTCGCTTCAGATACTTATATACATTGATTGTATCCCCTTAAGCCTTCACCTCTCCAGGATGAACAGTCCCAGTTACTTCAGCATTTTCTCAGAGAAGAGGTCCTCTTGTCTTAATTTTTGAGACATTATCTTTGCCAGAATCAAAGGTGTATTGTTAAAATATGCAGTTTCTTGCTCAAGATCCTTTGTTGTCTTGGTAGCCCTCTTCTAGATTCTTCCCAGTATGTCCATTCCCCTCTCATACTGATGAGCTCCAAACTGCACAAAATAGTCAAGATATGGCCTCTGCTGAATGGAGGAGAAGGATTACCCTCCTGGGCCTGCTGGCAGCACTCCTAAAGAAGACTTTTCAGTTAAGGAAGAACTTTCTTCTCAGTTCAGTATTCAGTAAAGAAGAATAATTTTTTGCCTCAAGGGCAGATTTGGGGCTCCTGTTCCACTTTCTATCTACTGACCCACTCAGGTTGTCTTCTGAGATGCTGCCTTCATGATGGCCATACAAATGTCCAGCATCTAGTATCTAAGGGGTCCTGGGGTAATTCCTCCTCAGGTGCAGGACCCTACCTTTCTTGAATTTCAAAAGGTTCCTCTGTCTAGTCCTCTAGCCTGTTTAGACCCTGTTCTGAAGATCTGCACATCCCTCTGGGGGATCAGCCCTCCACCATTTTGTGTCGTCATCGAACTTGTTGAAAAGGAATGTTCCCTTTCATCCAAGTCATTGAAGAGTAAACAAAACAGTACTGGAGCAGGACCAACTCTTGGAGGGCACCACTAGTTACAGTCCTTCAGCTAGGCACAGGGCCACTGAGCACAACTTTCCAAGACCTGCTATTTTATCCAGTTCTCAATTCACCTCATCATCCACTCATCCAGCCGGTGTTTCCTGAGCTTGCCTAGGAGGACAACATGGGAGAGAGTGTCTAAAACCTTGCTGGAGTCCAGATAGACAATATCTATTTTTATCCCCTCATCAGTCTAGGCAGTTGTGCCGTCATAGAAGGCAATCAGGTTGGTTAAGCATGATTTCCCTTTGGTAAATCAGTGTTGACTTCCTGATGTCCTTCTTGTCTTCCACTAGAGATGACTTCAGGATAAGTTTTTCTCTTGCCTTCCAGAGATTGAGTGGGCTGTCATTTTTGAAGACTGGGGTGATATTTGCTTTCTCCCAGCCCTCAGGTACCTCTCTTAACTGCCAAGATTTCAAAGATGTTTATCATTTATCTATGACATCATGTACATGTCATAGTCTATTGTTTTTATCAAACATATTACACTTACATAGCTCTTTTTATCTGCCAAATCTGGTCTTTCAGTCCTCAAATTACGTGTCTGCTTAATAGGACATTCTCCATAAAACCTTGTCCCATTCTGTAAATGAATATTGTGCTATATCTTTCAGTGTTTTTTATTGAAGTTGAGAATTTCTGTCTTCAAGGAAGGAAAATGTGATATTCTACATTCTGCATATAACATACACATAAATAAAACAGCACAGATTTGGGATTTTAAGTAGTGAATACTCATAATAAACTATTTGTGAACAGTCTACTGCCTAGTAATTATTCATGTAAATTGAATAATAGGAAAGATTCATGGTGAATTATTCAGCCAACTCTTGGATGAATGTGTGTGTAATCACTTATTAAAATCTTTATAGTGTATTGAACAAGTAAAATGCTGTATTTACTTGATTTAAAAGATGATAGCATGCTAGAAGTGTAAAATATTCCAAATGAATGAATGTATGAAAATAATCAGAAAGTGCTTTGAGACACAAAGAGAATGATGGAACGATAAGAATATGTGGATATACAAAATCAATTCTTATAAACAATATTTTATGATATGGTTCAAGATTAGTGAGTTAGTTAATTTCGGTGAAGTGATATCAGAAAACAAGTCATGATATTTTTTTTCTGAAGATTCAAAAGTACTAAATATGTAGCTTGGATAGTTTAACTGAAACTTGAGAAACAAAATATTTATCATCATTTTCCTAAACACCATGTCAAAGTATGAAAACCAGAGTGTTTCTGTAAATTATGAAGGGTAGTGTGTTGCAAAAGAAAAAAAATCTAATAAGTTCAAGCTGTCATTAAAAAAATATAATTATAAATGATGATTTCCTTGCTTGTTCTGTTCCAAAATACCAAATGCATGCTATCAGACAAAGAAATTGAGTATATTTTATCAAGGAGAATTTTTGTTTTCTGTGCTGAATGAAAACAAACAAACCACCACCACCAACACCCTCCCTTAATCCATAAACCAAATAAGTGAAGACACAAAGCATATCAGCCATTTCTTCAGGTAAGGAAATTCCCTTGCCTCCACCCCCACCCTGCCCTCACCTTCTTAACGTTGAGTTGACAAGTTCAGAAAGAATTGCTTTGTGCTCTGGAAGGCAGAAAATGTGAGAGATGTGTGGCACTAAGGGAGTCAGATTATTCTGAGATATTATTAAACAAGCAGATTCAATTAGTTTGAAAGAGACCTTTCAGAGAGAGGCTAGAACTCTGTGCCAGGTGGGCCGAGCAGGACTTCAGATTCTTTTCCACAACTTATCTGTATTTAACAGACTACCTAAACAGATGTAAGTTTTCTCTGGAGAAGATTAGTACAAGAAAAAAAGAAAAAAGGAACTATTCTGGAACTGTGATTAAAAATTACTTAAATTTAGTAAGCGTCTACGCAATTTTGAAAAATGATAAAATTCCTGGGCATCGCTCTGTTTAGCAGAAACTTTTCCAGATGTTCCTTGCTAATCAACTCCAGCCAAATTCCCTCTGGCTTACAGAAATTAAGGAGAGAAGCTGAGATAAACCAAACCCTCTCAGCAGGGTAGCTATGCAAGGCTTCTTTTAACAGAAAAGCAAGATTTTTTATTTTTGTTAGAGTAATACATGAAAGTTTTAAAAAAATATCCACACCTAAACTTATGTATTTGTATATTTATTAATTGTAGTTTATGTTAATCTACAAGAATGCATTCGTTTGTATATTCTGGCTAAGCAGATGTGTCAAGAATCCTTGTTCTTGCATCCTGGAGGTATCATGTGCATGTGTCCTGTTCTCATATTTTCACTAATTGCTTTAACTACTGTAGGAGACAAGATATGGTCTAGATTGATTTTTGAACTAAACCAATGTGACTTTTATGTTCTGATATTCAGCGTCTACTCCCAGCTTCATGATAGACTTTTGATAACCACTTTTTGGAGTTACTCTAGCACTAGTGCTGAACATAGCTCAGTTTCAGAGTGCTTTCCCAAGTGACTATTCTGCAGGTAACATGGATTCAGAGTTATGTCTTGAGGGTTTGATTCAAACCCCGATAAAATGCCCTTATCGCAAGCATAAATCAAAAGTAAAATTACTCATGAAAGTAGGGTGTTAAAAAAAAAAAAAAACACAAGAAGAAATACAAAGGCATGAATAAAGAGATGCAAAAAACCTGTTGTCAGCACTTATTTTTTCAGATATTTCCTAGAGTGGCTGTACTCCAGAATTTGCACAGATGAGAAGAAGATAAAGAAAGTGTAAGCAGGTAATGATTTTGAATTGTCACATATTAAAACTTCCCATGCTTCAATAGAGTCCTCCCTACTGATAAAATGGTGAATTTATTTTTGGTTTCTTTCTTCTGAGAGGCAAAACTCTTAAAAATATATTTCCTCCTTTTTTGTAAAATGTCTTGTTAGTGTGCTTAGGTATAACTTCGGTTTTCAAGAATGCAGTATTTTGACTGAAATAAGTTATAAAACACAAACCTTAGTTAAAGCTGTATTTTCTCAGCCTCAGGTTATAGCATGATTACTTTAATAATTAAGTTAATAATTATAATAATATTTAATAATAAAGTGATATGTAGGTTCTCCCAACAGAGTTTGTCCTTAGGACGATGTGGCTATGCAGTTTTCTCTACATCATGAAGAGTGAAGTGAGGTACACTAAAGCTGAATCATTTGGTTAATAGAACAGAAAACATTCATGTGAGAGCAGGGGAATAAAGATATCATTTTGGTTTTCCTACATCTTTCTATTAACCTTTGGATTTTTTATTAATCCAAATATTTCAGATATATGAATCTACATTTTTGCCAATGTATTTTTGTAGTTGTTAGATATTGTTGTTTTCCTGTAGAGAAGCAGAAGTAAAAATTGCCAGAAGCTGCGAGAAAAACATCAGTGTACCAGAAGAAGACAAGTCTGAACTCCAGGCAAAGTTGTACACCTTATGGCCAGTATTTAAGTGCACACTTAATCCAGACACAGTCAACACTTAGAAAGGCTGCATGAGTCCTGTAGGCCAGAACAGCTCCAGCAGCTGTAGAAATATGTGCATTTACCCACACAAGGGAAATTAAAACTCACAGAAAGAGAGTGAACCCAGAGGAACAGGTATTGATTTTTCACAGAAATGTTTTATTATATGAGAAGGTTCTAACCAAATTGTTTTATAAACCCATATTAAGGTGGCAGTAGTAGCTTAAATTGTTATGGCATATACCCAGAAGGGTAGCTATTCCACGAGTAACAGAACTGGAGAAGAGGAGGGCCAGCCAAATAACACCTGTATCTTTATGAAAAAACACTACCACTGTCAGCTGAAAGGCTGAAAAGAGATCTGAGAGCATCCAGGAGCATTTTGGTGTTTCTCACCACACCTCACCTGATAAAACTGCAGCTGTAGTGTATATTTGCCCCTGTGTGCAGATGTGGCAGCAGGCTGATGCAGTGGCAAGCAGAGTTGGTTTGTCACAGGCAGATCACCTCCATTCGCTCACATTCTTTTCCCCATGCGCCAGAGGATGTAAATCCTACTTTATAACTATAATAAGATCTTGAACTGAGCTGAGACCCAGTTTCTTATCTAGACCAAAGCTGTGCTTATCCCAGCTGAGAGAAAGGAGAGAAAATAAAGTGTTTTTAAAATCTAGTTAGTGCCAATATTTATTATGATTTTTCTTAGAAAATAAGAGCTGACAGTGAAGTGTTTGAAACCCCTAGGGTAATAACTTTCTCAGACTTCAGAAATACCATGCTATAAATCAAAATGCCATGTGTTTTCATTTCCTTTCCTGTAATTAAAAGTTTGCTTTGATGTTTAAAAGCACAAGTGTACCCAAGAGTAGAGTAGCTGGAAAGTTTTCATATTTGACACTTCTGTTAAACAATGCAGTTTATCTCTTTTTAATGACAGAAATTAAAAACAAAGCAAAACAAAACAAAACCTAACTGCTGTTTGGAGAAATGAAAACGGTTGAACAGTGAAAAGTTTTAAAGGGCCTGACAAGCTGAAGATAGGACACATTGTCTGAATTAAAGGACCAGGAAAAAATCTGGGAGGCCTTGCACAAAACTACAGTGAAACATTGCTAGACAATTATGCCATTCTATACAGCATGCTTTAAATCAGGTGGATTTGGTAGGGTCCTAGTAAACTGCAGGATCTTAGAGTGCTGCTTGGTTCTGGGCTCTGGTTGTGTCACACCTCCATATCCATGGGGCAGCTTCCCCATCCTTTGGGGTAAAACCCCAAACACAGGTCAGAAGGCAACAAGGATGAGGTTTGTCTGGTTCACCTCTCTATGGGACTTAGTAATTCATTGTGTACAGATCATGATGCAAACATAGGGAAAACACATGGTTTAATGGAGACAATTTCATAAGTGGGCATTAAAGACTTTCTAATATGACGAGGAACTGATGGAGATGGGATTGTTTAGCCTTGAGAATGTGCTGTGGGGATCTGATCAGTGTGTATAAATATCTGATGGGAGGAAATAAAGAAGGCAGAACCAGACTTTCAAAGGTATCTCATAGAAAGACAAGCTACAATGGGCACAAATTTAAATAACTCCTAAGCATAAACAAAGAGTATTTTGGGGTTTTTTTTGTGAGAGTGTTGGAACATTGACACAGGCTGCCCAGAGGTGGTGGAGTCTCCATCCTTGGAGATATGTTAAACCTGACTGCATTCATTGCTAAGCAATCTGCTTTATTTGATCTTACTTTGAGCAACAGCACTGGATGGACTAGATGGTGTTTCTGACCTCAGCCATTCTCAAATTCTGCAGTTCTGTGATTTTAATACTGCGTGTATATTTATTTATCCAGACACACTAATATATTGTACCATCATATCATATCCTATCATATCATACCACATTATATATCATATATCACATATAATACGTAGTTTATATCATACATTTGTCTAAATATATACACATATATAAGTATAAACTTGCACGTAGTTCAGTTATCTTTAACTTACACATGATATTGCTGTTATATATGGGAAAATTCACCCAGAGGAGGCTTGTATTTGATAGAGCATTTTCTGCTACTATCCTTCTATATAAGTTTTGTAAAAGTTACTGGCTCAAGAGAGAGTAGCATTAACAACAAACAATTTCTGTATGTGATTTTGTGCGTGGGTGGACCTCACAGCCCTAATTCATAAACTGACTGAAAGAATTAAAGAGCTAGACTAAAAATCTATGAACTAAAATAAATTATTGAATTTGGGGGAAAATATGAAGAAATATTTCACTTGTTTTTGCAGGAATGGAGTTGATTTTCTTCAAAGCAGGACTTGCAGTGCTATATTTTTATTTGAGACCAAAACAGTATTGGCAACACATGGACATTCTGGCTATTGCTGAACAGTGCTTGCACAGCATCAAGACTTTCCTTGTGTTTCACTCTCTCTTCCCCAGCAAGTAGGCTGGCAATAGGCAAGAGGCTAGGAGGGATCACAGGCAGGACAGCTGACCCCAGCCCACCAAGGATGTTCCAAATTATGCAACACCATGCTGGCCAATAAAAGTGAAGAAGGGATCTTCTCTGATGCTTGAATATCATCCGGACTGCAGTCTTTTCATGAAATATTAATAACTATAGATATGTCACCTTTTTTTTTTCTCTTTTGTTATTTTCCTTCCATTGCTTGACTATTTTTATTTTTCCCAGGAAACTTTCTTTGAAGTTTGAAGTGAATGACCAGCTGGTGGGTGCTTAGTAGTGTGTGTAGGGTAAATTTAGATAAGATATTAGGAAAAAATCTTTTCTGTGAGGGTGGTGAGGAACTGGAACAAGTTGCCCAGTGAACTTGCAGTTGCCCCATCCCTTGAACACTGGAAATGCTCAAGGACAGGTTGGATGGACCCCTGTGGCAACTCAGTATAGTTTGCTATAATCTAGTGGAAGGTGCTCCTGCTCATGGAAGGGGGTTGGAAAAAAATGATGTTTAAGGGGCCTTCCAACCCAAACCATTCTACAGTTGTGTGATTAGTGGCTGGACAGGGTCAATCCTTCACTAATGTATATGAACAATATGTAGTCATTTCTCCCCGTATGTATTCTTATTGATCTTTAGTACCTGCTGATGTGGATGTGCACATAATTCTCAGGCTGTGATTTTAAGTTTGAACCAAGCCTTGCTGTATTAATTCTGTCTGAAGTTCAAAGAAAAACTACCATGCTGAAAATACAATGAAAGAAAAATTCAAAAATTAATTTATTTGAAAAAAAACCCAAAACATAAGAACTTTATCTTTCTCTAATGTGATTTTGTATAAATAAAGTGAGAGTCCAGAAGATCAGATGATGTAAAAGTTTAACCAAACTAATAATAGGTTTTATTTTTATTCCTTTCCCAGTTAGTTATTTGCTAGTGTGACAAAAATTAGTTAGCAAAATATACTGGTTTCCTCAAGTTCTTGTTGAACTCAAATGACTCTGGAGCTGGAACTAATTGAATTTTCAGCAGGGATGAATAAAAGAAAAGAACCAGAAAATGACAAAATTTTATCTCACCTCTAGAAACAGTCTCTTGAGGTTTTGAGACCAGTAGCAGGACACCAAAAACATAATTATGTGGCTTGTATTGCAAAGGGTCTGTGGATAGAAAAAGGATTTTTTTTCCTGTCAAGTCTATCAGTAGTATCAGTAGTTGTATAAATACAACTGAAGAAATGAAACGAAAAAAAGAAAAACAGTTATAGAACTTTGAAGAGTAATTAAAACACAGTATTTGGGAGATTGGAAATTTTAATATTCTAGTATGAATTTTACTGCTTCATTTTTCTCCTAACATATTCCAATTGAGAACAAAATTGAATGAAGCTATAGTTTTGTAGATGTATCCTGTATTAAATCCTTCTGCAACATTTCAATTTTTTTCCCTGGAACAAAAATATTCTCCAAAGCCAGCATGAATAGACAGATTTCTTAATAAACCTAACTCTAAGGTAAGATTCAAACTTGCCTAATTATGAGCCACAAATAAAAGGGCATTGTTTGGATGAGATAGTTGCAATCAGATCAACCATCTGAACTGAGCTACACTAACTGTCCAGATGGCATCCATGTCTGCTGGATGGATTAAATGAGTATGTTCATTGCTTGTGAGCCTTGTTCCTTTTTCATGAACCAGTGAGGACCTGTGAAAAACAGACGTTAAGAGTAAAATTTCAACTCTGTTCAACAATTTAACATGGAAAATCTGGACAAATAACATTTTATCCAGTTTGGTAAAAACAATTGTTATTGCCACTTAAGTGATAAAGCTTACTAACAGATTCCCATTTTGAGTTTGGTGTTATCTGAAAGAGAAGCTTCCATTAACGGCTAGACATCTCAATGCTTTAGAGCCCCAACCAAATTCAAAGTCATGGGCAGGGATACATTCAAATTTTGTGCAATCCCACTATAGGATCTCATCCTAACCTAGCTTCTTTTAGAAATGCCATGTCCTTCAGGAACAGGTGCTTACAGCAGCACATATACTACCTGATAAATCAGCATCAGTGTGTTCCACAACAATGACAGACTACCCTCTAATGTGATCATATTTTTACTGCTTTAAATACATGTACACACAAAAATCACTTTGTAATTCATAACTGGAAAATGTATAATACTTTTTTGTTGTTTTCCATCATTAAAAATTATATTTTACAAAACTGATGACCTAAAAATAATTAAATTAATCCAGTCCCAAATGGGGGAAAACTCAAAACACTGAATTAAGACAAATAATATCCTTTTCTAAAACATCTAAATGCTATTTTCAGTAATTTCTTTGCTTAAAAAAACTTAAAGTTCTGTGCTACATGAATGATAAATTTTAGCACAAATATTTGGTTTGTAAGATGAAATTTACACTTGCCTTTAACCTGTAAATATATCCCTGATTAAATATTGTATAGTCAATGACATTAGTGATACGACTCATAAAACTTCTTGAGTAAATCATACCAAAATATTAAAGCCTAAAGTTAGGAACTGCATAAATCTAATATTTGTCATTTGTATCTTAGTTTGCTTATGATTTAATTTACTCCCTGCTACATACAGGATTTCCTAGAAATAAATGGAATACAGTAATTATAAGATGAAGGGCTATGATTTTTAGTAATTACTAACTTTGTGCTGATTTGTGGGGAAGAGGCTGGAAAGAAATGTTCTCGTGATTCAAATTTCTCAGATGTCTCTGTTGCTGTGGGTCATGGTAAAAGTGCTGTACATATACCAAGGTAGGAGAAAATTCTTCCTGAGTAGCTGTTTGAGCAGGTGTTGTGGCCACCTGGATCCAAACTCATCTGTGCAGGCTTGTAGGGTTAAACAGATTATTTTTTGGAATTTAGCCATACTTTTGAGTCAGCAGTAGAACATGTATGTCAGCCAAGAATTCTTGTTACTCTGGAAGTACCTAGTTCTTTTTGTAGGTCTTCCAAGTCTCTTGTGTGTGAGCAGATGGGCATGTTCTCCTCACCTATCCTGTTTTTCATGCAGAGCTGTGATCACTAATTGTGTAAAGAGACAGAAAAGGATTACATTTTTATGTGGGTTAATAGGTTCTCACATCTTGATATAGTTTCTTAAGGAGACTTAAGAGAAGACTACATTAGAAGGTAGTGCTAGGTGAACATTGCCAATATGGTATGAACTATTTCAGCCTTGTCTTCTGAAACCTGTCTACAATCTCCCTGGATGAAACTAGAGATGTGAATGTACTGCTTACAATCAATTATGTTCTATTTATGTTGATTATGTAATTCAGACCAAAAAATTAATCTCATTACCAATCATCTGGGTTATGTAGTACTCCAATCTATGATACCTTTTCCAGCTTGAAAATAAGCAGCGGATTTTCCCTCATGTGGTATAAAAACTGTATTTATTTTCCAAAACTATTTCACATAAAAACACCTTGCAGACTGAAGGGTTTCATCATACCGTATACAAGTTACATCTAAGATAAAGAAATTCTGTTTCAGAAGATACCTGGGCATTCATGTGGACATGTCCAGGTGCCTTCCAAAAAAGGAAGAACTAGGCAACTACAAGCCTATCAGTCTCAGTGCTGGGCAAGATAATAGAGGGACATGATCTCAGCTTCACTGCTCACTGAGCCTCCCACTACGAAAGCTTTAGCCATGTCCTCATGGGCACTGAGCACAGCTCCCCCGGACATGG
>VZTR01016478.1:56064-80590 GCA_013400775.1 Chaetops frenatus | reverse complement strand
TGGGACTGGGTTCCTGCCTCTAGGCTGGAGAGGTCCTGGACTGAATCACCAGGAAGAACAGGTCACACTACCTTATACCACTAAAAGCTTAATTTCACCTCAGTACAGAATTAAATATATTTGGAGTTTCAAAACAAATAATGGTGAAGCAGAAAGACCCCCCCCCTTTTTAATCTCTTGAGTGACTGATTTTTGATTTGTTACTGTATGTTTATCCGACATCTAGCAAAAAGAAAAGCTGTCAATAGCATCGGATTTTAGATGACTTCATAATATCATATCAAAACATACCTCCTTTTGATGATGTGTACTTATGATTAAGCACACATTTGATTAAAAAGAAATACATTGAAAATATATAAATTTAAATATCATTCTATGCAAAGGTTTACATTAATACAAGCATAAATTTAAAGGGTAAAGAAAAAGTGTTTCGAATTTACATTATAGAGGGGATTGTAGAGTTTATTCCTACAGTTTTTAAAATGCTGTGTTTTATGTAAAAATTAGGCTAGGAAGTTAACAATCTGAACAAAGACTTTCACTGGCATTTCTAGTTATTCCTCAAATAACATACTGTTAATTTGTATTTCAACCGCACTTTCTGTACTTACCTCTTTCAGGTCAGAAGCTTTAAACTGCTAGCCACCTCCTCCCAATTAGAACAGAAAACACTCATTAACAAGACATGCCTGTTTTAGACCTCTGGGATAATTTTCCTTCCTCCCTCAAGCCTTCTCATACAAATCTACCTTCAAAATGGTACGTTTAACTGTACTTACACACCTTCACAGGTCTTTGACTGTTCTGTCTTGAGACACTGTACTGGTATTGTTGCAAGGACCGGCAAAGCCCCTCAATGTACAGAGTAGATATGGACATATTTATATTTGGTTTAGGCTTATTAATTTTTGGACAGAATCTATGCCGCTTTACATATGGTATTTCTAATGAAAATAATGGAATGTCAGTGGGAGTTCTGTGAGTAGTTTAGTAAGTGACAGTTAAAAATGAGGAAAACATAAGGTACAGCAAATTAACAGTACTATAAAATGTGAAAAATTAGACCATCACAGTACCATATTTATTTGTATATTATTTTGTCACTAGACTTCTTTGTAGCATTCAAGGGGGTAGGACAACATATTTCCTAATAATTAAAGCAGGCTAGGTGCAAACTCAAGTCACATGGGGATCTCACTATTTTATAAATTATAATAGATTTCCCTCAATAAAGATACCTAATTTCAAGGGGAAAATAGTTATAAAATATAGACACAATTCCTTTTTTCCTTGCCTTTATAGGTCTGTTATAAGTAACAGTAAAGAAGATTATACTGTCTGGGATTTTTCCTATAGAATCCTGTTTGGACAAGCTTTAACACATATTTCTTTATTGCTCAATTCACACTGAGTCCTCTTCCTCAAAGGCTGCATAAAAATTTGTTATCATCTTTGAAGATCCTTCAAAGCTTAGTGATGTCCAGATCTGTCTATCATTTCTGTCCTTATTATCTTCTGGAGTATTGCCTGATAGAATGTTCTCATCAGTGCAGAAGTATAGTGAAATTAAATAAGACTTTTCTGACCAAATCTTTTAAAGACTTGCCTAAAGATACTACCATACTTAGCACTGAAAGCATATGTCTTTATCTTACAATATGTCTTGTGTTTAAATGGGAATTCCTGTATTTCAGTTTGTCCCTTTCCTTGTGTTTTTTCATGTGGTGACACTGAGAAAAGTCTGGCTCCAACTTCTTTATCAGCCTTATCATGTGTTTATACACATTGAGCAGTTCCCCTTGAACCTTCTCTTCCCTGTAGAAAATGACCTCAGGTGTCTATTCTTGTATGTCACATGTTCCAGTCCTTTAGTCATCTTCATGACCCTTCACTGGACTTACTCCAATATGTCTGCGTCTGTTCTATTGAGGAGCCCAGACCCTGAATCAGCATTCTACACGGATGTCACCAGGACTGAGAAGAGGACAAGGATCTCATTCCTTGCCCTGCTGAAAATGCCGTCTGCTTAACATCCCCCAGGTGTTATTTCCTTTCTTGGGCTGCAGAGGCACACCACTGACTCATCTCCAGTTTGTTGTTCACGGGGTTTCTCAGGTCCTTTTCTGAAAAACTGCTTTAGCTCACAGCTGATTGTCCCCCAGCACAAACAGTTCCAGGGAGTTCTTTCTCCCTAGGTGCAGCACTTGGCATTTATCTTCATTGAATTACATAAAGTTCCTATTTGCCTATTGCTCCAGCTTATTCAGGTCCCTTTGAACAGCAGCACAACCATCTGGTTTATCAGATCTCCTTCCCAATTTTGTGAAAGAACAGATAAGACTGCACACACCTGTTTTTGAAAAATAGTAGGTAGATTATAGGTAAAAACTAAAGGACCACAACAACAAAGGAAACCTTATGGTTGGTGTTTACTACAGGCTGCCTGATCAAGGAGAGCCTGTTGATGAAGCATTTTTAATTTGACTATAAGACACATCATGCTGGCAGCCTCTGATCTTGTTGAGGGAATTCAGTCAACCTGACATCTACTGTGAAAGGGACACAACAAGGTATAAGGAGTCCAGATGTGGGGAGTGACAAGAATAATTTCTTAATCCAGGTGACAGCCTGATGAGGGAAGTATTACTGACCTGCTGCATATCAGCATCAGTACACTAATTAGAAATTTCAAGATTGGTGGCAGCCTGGACTGCAGTGTTCATGCCCTCATTCAATTCACTATCTTGAGGGCTGTGGACAAGATGAAGAGTCAGGGCACTGAAGTTTAGGAGAGCAAATTTTCAGTTATTTAAGGGACCCCTGGAAAACTGCACTCAGAGGCAAAGAAGCTGAAGAGAGGTGGTGTAGAAGCCCAGAATAGGTAATGTGTATGTCTCAAACACTGAGAGACAGCTAACTACTGAAGTAAGACCACTTAGTAAGAAGAATATGTAGCTGGAGAAGGGGCCCATGTGAAGATAGGGTAGCACTTTTCTGGGACAAACATCCTTGTTGTGTCTCCTGGAGATAAATACAACACAGTTCAGTGCTAGTGTGGGAATGAAGTCAAGAAGACTGCATGGACTGTCAACCAAAGGCTGACCCACTAGGGAGGGATCAAGACCACCAAAGACCCCCATAGTCCTTCTACCCATTTTCAGGAAGGTCCACAAGAATGAACTGTGCATGGTAATAAATTTGCATTGAAATTGACAAATTTGGCTGCAGGGCAGGGAAACCTATCTATGAGAAGTTACCTCCCAAAGCCTGCGTGGCATGTCCCAAGACCCTGAAAGCACCATCAGTTGGATTAATTCTGGAGCCAGGACTGGTGATTTTTCGTCCTTTCTTTCTGTGTCCCACTCTCTCTCACTTCATTCACCCTACCCTTTAGTCTAAAACCACCACTGTGTTTTTGTGCTGTAATGGACTCACACCAGAGAGAAGCCATTATGCTCCAGCACAAGTCTCTTGAACCTCACCAAAGGAACTGGGTTGGCTGAGCCTAATCTGCAGCAAAATCAAGGAAATCAAGACTGAGAAAAGGGGACGAAACATGTTTTGTCTATGCTGACCCTGGAGAAGAGACATAAGATGTAGTTCCTCAAATGCTTATGTTTTCTATATTTTTCTGAATACCTAAATCTGTATTCAAAAGGTTAGGCTAAATGGAAATAAACTAAATTTTTTAAAAGTAATCTCTTATTCAAGATTGCTTTGCCTGTGAAAGTCTTCTGATTGGTCTTGGCTGAGGTGGCAATATTGCCTGTGGCAGAGCACGGTGCTTGGTATTGCAATGGTAAACAAAAATTCCCTCCTGCATGGGGACTGGGGACCTAGACCCAGGTAGCTCCCTGTATTTTGTCATACTGTACACAGCAGTTAGCTCTAAAAGTCTGTGCTGGATTGCTGCTGTTCCATGCAAGGCAGGGATTTGAGGTTTGATGCTTCAGTACCCTTCTGTCAAAGGAATAGTCCAGCATCCCACAGCAGGAGTTCTTTCCTAAGTCCATGCTGAGCACAGACACCTGCCTATGTGGTCCTGTCACTGCTGCCATCACTGTCAAATATGGGAAAGAGGAAGGAATTGAGGAGAAATTTAGTGAGTGTAAATTGTATTTGTGTTCTTGGCAGGCAAGGGAAAAAGGGGAATCTCAAGCTTAGTGACACTGAGAATGGCACAGAGAGAAGGGGAAGATGCCTGAGGGGGGATGAATCGGCCGTCACTGCAGCTTGACAGTCTCCCAGGGCAACTCCAAGGAAAAGAAAGAAAAAAAATTAATCAGCTGATGGATTATGTCTGCTAAGCAACCAGCTGCAGCACAGAACAGGGTGTTATCCCAAAGGGCATGGTGTGGTAATAGCACAGCCACACATTCAAATTTCCTGAGCAAGACAGATCCTGTCAGGACTCCGCACATGGCCACCCATGGTATTGTTTCTGATTGTTGGTCCTCGTCATGAAATAAAGAAGACATGCTACTCACAAAAATGACACTGCACACACTGTTTCCTCAAAACATGCCTCCCACATTCAAAAAATAATTAGTGCAGCTTTTATTACCAAATGTTATTCTACTTATGAAGCATTACCTGGAGGATCTTGCCACTCTTGCTCTATTCTTACATTTCCCATGAACCCAGTTCAACCTGGGCACACTCAAAAGAAATGCTAAACTATAAACTTTCTATGCCCTTCTCCTTTCCCTTCCTGACACAGGTCTGTTTTATCTGTTGAGACCCTCTGAGACCTTGCAAAAATCTGGAGTATGCACCATTTCCTATCCAGGCCTATCAGAATTTGATAGAAACCATATTTAATCTATTCCTCTGTGTACACAAAATGCGTACTTTTATTTGACATTCAGGGTAAAAACAAGCATTGTTTAATTCCTCTCATAGGACGCACTTATGGATCAGGCAATGCAGTTGACAGAAGATCATCTACAAAATCTCATCACAGCTTCTCTGAGGCACTAGATAGCTTTACTGTGCAACCATATAAGGTACAATTTTGCCAGCTGTGCAGCCTGTTGAGCTCATAGAAACCCTGTCTGACTTCTTTTGTACTGGCAGAGCAGCAGCATGGTACAAAGAACACAAAGCTGCCTGGTCAGCAGCTTCCCATATAAACCAGGCTACTGAGAGATAGAAAGGATGCTTCATGTGTATGAATCCATTTCACACTAAAAATGACCCAAATTCATACCACCTCTTCTTTCCCTCAGTTCACTCCTGTTTCTATTCAGATGTTCTGGTTGTTACACTTGAGTCCAGGACACTACAGTCTCACAGCTTTGAATGCAGTCATTAGGTTACTGGGGCAATTTTATTTCTTCCTTGTTTTTCCCCAACTGCTACAATGGGTTCAACTCAGACCTTTTCAAACATGGCCGTGCTCCTGGTCTTCTGATGAATGTGGTTAAGAGGAAGGATACCATGGGAGACTGTGCACTATGCCATATGTTTCCAGATCCTAGAAGGGACTTCACAGATAAGTCTTGTGATAAGGTCTGGAAAGCATCTAGGGAAGCATGGAGGCTGTCCTGTGTGAGCAGAGGTTTGAAGTCCTTTCATTTAGAACCATAGGCTGACCAAATGTAACCCTCATCTGGTCTTCTTGCAGAGGGCTATCCACTTCACCCACATACAGGAGTGGGTGAAGTAATAGAGGAACAAGGAGGACCTGCAGGTCTTGGCTGTTAATCTACTGGAAGTAAACCTTCTTTTACAGTGGTATTTTTTCCTGCAGCTCTACATGTTCTATTGCCTCTACAGTGTCTGTGGTGGCAAGGATTGTGAAGCAACACAGCACTTTTTTATTTATTCAGGTAATTATTCTGCCCTGTGCTTTTGTAAGTGTTTTTCCTTCCTCTTAAATACATCTCTGAACACTAAAGTTTTATACAGTAAATTTTGTAATAGGTTTATGTTTTCTGCTAATGTTGTTGCCTGGTGACTAAAGGATATTTAAGTGCCCACGTAGACAGCATGAGTACAGAGAAGAATGCAATATTGAGAAAGAATAACCAATATGACTAGAGTTTATGAAACCCTAAGTGTGATTTGACTGTGGCAAGGGAATGAATTCCTGTGAAAATTCCTTCCTGTGTAAAACATGGAGAAAAAAAAAAGAACAAGGTCATAACAGAAAAAGAGCAAAGAAATAGCAAAGACAGAAAGGATACCTGAAAACAAGACATGAAGCTGCATTTCCCAGGAAGAAGGAGGAGTTGTGGTTGTCACTGTACTGTGCAGCTAGACAGAGAAAACAGAAAAAGAGATGCAGAGAAGAGGGTAGGGAAAAGTACAGTTGATCAACAAAGGAGAAGAGGAGGAAAACCAGATATATTTTTAGCTGCTGTAATGGCACAAAAAAAGCCACAGTGTTTGTTGCTCAAATGGAACTGGTCTCCAGGCAGACAGGCACAGATGGTCTCACACACTTCTCTGTCAGGAGGTCCTATGGGGTCAGGAAGGCGAGGTTGGTGACCAGGGCGTTGGAGGACCTGATCTGAGTCTGAGTACTCCTGCTGGAGCAGGTGACTGCTCTGTGTTCAAGCTGTATGAGGCGAGTAGGGCAGGCATGGCACTGTGGCACTGAGCTCCCGTGTCAAGCCTGCCTGTGCATGTTCTCTGCTGAGCAGCCAGCTGGCTGAATATCTCCTGTGAGATCCTGCAGGAGGGTGGCAAGGCCCAGCTGAAGGGAACATATGGCCCATAGCTGTTACCAAATGCCCACATCATCCAAGATCACATCAAGCAAAGCATTACCCGCCAAGATGTGGCACTTGAATCTCCTCCAGGAGGCCTCTTTTCTTTAGAGGGTAACTTCAAACTACATGAATGTCACAATCCCTACCAAGGGTTTTTACACTATGCAGTACCCTATTCTCCCTTGGCAATTTGTGCTAGAAAAGCCTTTAGCACTCTAGATTTGTTTAGATCAATTTGATGCCTCCTTTTTCAAAGAGATGACTAGAGGAATTAATTCTTTCAAACCTGACTAGCCCTTGTTGAGAGCTGATTTCAGGTTGTATTCTAAATTTCTCTATCCCTCTTCCATAATTTTCTATTGTGTCCCTTTCTGGTATATCCACATGTTAAAAAAAATAAAAATGCACACTGTAACTGAAAAGTCTTCAGCCCCAATCAGGTCCTTTGGTTTATAGTACATATTTTTCCTAAAACAATTATGAGGGAAAGGATCCATTGGAGTGATTTTTCCTCTGGAAAGGATCATGATGCATTATTCTTCCATACTGCACTTTAAGTGATTAACTTGTTGATTGTTTTGATATATCTAATCTGTTTGTAGTCAGAGAGAGAATCGAATAAATCAAATAAAGTTGCTAAGGAGATATATAGGTGATGTATCTTCCTTGAAAAGATTGAAGTGTTTTTCCATCATGAGTGTATTTTGTGCTTTCTATTTAGTCATCTGCATATCCAAATTAATTATCGTCTTCAGTAATGCTGAGACTAATTTAGTTTGAGGGTTTTTCCATCTTTTCAATTTCAGCTATTTATGCCCCATAATGAAATTCTATCTTCAGATTTTTGCTTACTGATAATAGTGCTTCTGTAGAAAACTTTTTTCATATCAGTACCTTGCAAGCATTTTCTAATAGGTTTCATCTTACTGAGAATTACAATTCAGAATTTGATTGACTAGGATGAAGTTAGAGTAACTATCAAAGATGACAGTTTATTTTTTCAGTATTAGACACCCATTATTCTTAATACCTGTTTTGTTTCTTGATGCTATGCTTTTTCAGAGTAGATATCCACTTTTTATGTCAAGATTCTCCTTAACCAGAATATTGCTCTGTTGCTCTGTATAACAATATGTAATTTTGTGTATACTGAAAACTGTTCTACTTACTTTGCTATCCATTTCTCTTTTACAGGCTGCTTAAAAAATATAAACCCATGGCTAAGCTAATACAAAATAAATTAGCTTAACAATCAGAGGCACACTTAACTCACTAGCATAGAAGTCTGTTACAGGGTTGCCTGACTTCAGGTTATCTTTATCAACCTTTTACTTCATTGCACTGAGTAAGCAGTCACCCTCTTAATGCTTTTTTACCTAAAGCCACAATTTTGTCCTTGTATAAGTTGCCATTGGTTTCAAATGAGTTAGACAGACCTTTGTGTTTTTTCCCCACCTACTTTCCTCAACTTGCCATTAGAAAATGTGCTTTTAATTAATCCTGTCTTTCTTCACCAGTATGCATGAAAGAGCCAGATCAGTAATATCTGCCAGGTCCTGCACAAAATTTTTTTTTTTTTTTTGGTCTAAACCATGTAAATCTCTATTTTTGATTTCAAATTTTAATGGATTAGTATTTATGGCATTGTTCTCTAGCAAAGTCATTACTGAAAACTATTTTTATTCTAATATGGATGCCTTAAGTTTTTAGCTTTTATATTTTTCAGATCCTGTACTGCATTAGTGTATAACTCTGAACTCTACACAGAAGGTTAGTAAGCTCTCTTCACATTTTGGTCAGACAAAAAATCCTTCTAAACCTGAGAACCAAGGGCATCCTCAGCCTCAGGCCCCGAAAAGTCCAAACAAAAGTGAATTGGGGCAGGGAGCAAACTGAGGGAATATGATTTCATTACCTGAAGTTGTAAATGGACAATTAACCCCTGATATGCAAATAGACCAAACTTTTATCTGTCTGAAAAACTCATGACCATCATCCATCTTGGGTGTAGCCTCTGTGAGGCTCTGACTGCCCAAAGAGTATCTATTGAAGGCCTTTAATAAATACTCACTTTATCCTCCTAACTCTGTCTAGCCTCTGTTCTAGGTAGCCATTCCGTGGCATCAATACCATGATTCAACTATTTTAACAAAGATTTTCAGAAATTATCTGAAATATATTCAGTTCTGGACATCAGAGTTGAAGTGACCAAGAAATTGCAGGAGAAAATTATTTAATGATGTCTGAGATTAAAACATGTTTTTCCATTATGTATTACAGATTATGATAATCAACTGTAAGAAAGGTCTAGAGAATCTAATTAATTAGCTTAGTAAAACTCATGAACCTGCTAATGTCCTTTAGGAGTCTTCCTTGGGCTTTCATAAGTTCAGAATCAGGTAAAATCTTCAGAGACCAATTTAGAGGAAAAGGAAGGTATCAAACTGTAAAGAATTCTTTCACCATGGATACCATATAGTCACTGGAGCACCATGAGCCCTGAATAGCTGTGCTAACAGAATGGGTGAGAGCTGTCTCCACAGAGCCTCTGGGCACCTCCAGGGTCTATGGTAGGAATGGCTGAGGATCCCAAACTCAGTGCTCTGGAAAGGGGCTTTGTCAGGTTACTTCCACTGTTTCTGTTGAGGACTTACATATTTCTAGTAGAAGGTGATTTTGAATTGTCATAGCATAAGCAGTCTCATCAGGCTGTCCAACAGTTTGACTTAATATCCTTATGGTAGAAAGAAGAAACCTGAAATTTTAGCATATATTTTAGGTTTATTAAATTGGTGCTATTTTTAGAATTGCTGTCACACTGAGGAAAAGACAGTCCCCAGAACAATGATTCCCTCCTTAGACATTTTATTTTGTTTGCAGTTCTCAGTTATAATTTTGTGTAAAGTCTCTACTCTCTTCTTATTATATCTCAATTCTCAGCCTGGGGATTGCATACACTTTATTAGGCAATATTATTTTGAAGACAATCTTTACCTTTCTTTGATAAAATTACTGTAAAATTACTTCTCCTTGCTGTATATATTTAAAAAAAAAAAAAAAAAAAAAAAAAAAAAAAAAAAAAAAAAGCAAACAAACCCCNGCAAAAAAAAAAAAAAAAAAAGGAAGGCAGGGTAAAAAGAAACTTCTTTATCATGTGTCTCTCATGGCGTCACAAGTCCTGGCAGCAAACCCGCTCCAGTGTAGGGTCCTCTACCCATGGGTTCTGCTAGGACCCTGCTCCAGCATAGCTTTACCACAGGTCACATCCTCCTTGAGACACTCACCTGCTCTGGCATGGGCCCCTCCATGGGCTGCAGGTGTACCTCTGCTCCACCATGGACCTCTGTGCACTGCAGGGGCACATTCTACCTCACCATGGTCTGCACCACAGGCTGCAGGGGAATCTCTGCTCTGGCAGGGCACTTCCTCCCCCTCTTTCTTTGCTGACCTCAGTGTCTGCAGGGCTGTTTCTTCCACATATCCTCATTCCTGTCTCTGACTGTGATTTTGCAGGTTTTCCTCTTTTTTAAAATATGTTTCCCCACAGTCACTCCCACTATCACTGATGGGCTTGGCCTTGGCCAGCTGTGGGTCCATCTTGGAGCTGACAGGCATTGGGGAAGCTCTGGCTTCTCACAGATACCACCTTAGAAAGCTCCCCTGCTGCAAAAAGCTTGCCATGCAAAACCAATAAAATTATAGAGCCTTGGTTTGATTAAAAATGCTATCCCTCCACATTATGTAAGGTCTTGGAAAGGTCCAGTGTGGGCTTTAGAAACAGCATGATGAGTTCTATCCAGATTATTTGTGTAGGAATGTGAGAACATCTAACTGTTAACTGTTCTTTGCCTAAATCTTTCATGGGAAAACTAGAAGTAAGGCTTGAGATAACCTAGGATGTGATTTGATTATTTAGTAATGGATTTTACAGTGTCAGGTTAATGGTTGGAATAGATGATTTAAAAAAGGCTTTTCAAACGTAAATGATTTGACTTCCATTAGGAATATGGTTTTGACTGGGATAGAGTTAATTTTTTTCATGGTAACTAATATGGGGCTATGGTTTAGATTTGTGATGAAATCACTGTTGACAATGAAGGGTTTTTGTTATTGCCAAGCAGTGCTGACATAGTATCAAGGCCTTTCTTGCTTTCCCACTTCATCAACAAAAAGGCTGGGGTTCCCAAGGAGCTGGGAAAGCACACAGATAGGACAGATGACCCCAATGTACTCAAGGGATGTTCCATACTCTATGGCATCATGCTTAGCAAATAAAACTGGTGAAGAAAGAAAAAGGGGCAATGTTTGAAGTGATGACATTTGTCTCCTCAAGTCACTGTTAAGGCCAATGGAATCCTTATTTCCTGGATATGACTTAACACCTGCCTGCCCTTAGCAAATTTAGAATGAATTCCTTGTTTTGATCTGCTTGTGTGTGTCTTTTGGTTTACTTATTAAACTGTCTTTACCTCAACCCATGTATTTATGTAGTTTTACTCCTGTGATCCTCTCCCACATCCCATTGGAGTAGGAGCGAGCGAGTGGTTCTGTGGTCCTCTGTTGCCAGCTGGGGTTAGATCATGAGAGGAGTGGTTAGAAGCTTTTTATTCATGTGATCTGTACCAAGCCTTTCTCTTCTTTACCTTGACTGGTGCAGATTTCTGTATTTCACTTGCTTCACCATTAAGCATCCTCATAAGAAAATGTCAGCTGAGTGATTGATTCCTCCTGATCAAGAATGCATCACATGGGAGAAACACTGTGTGGAAAGAGCCAATGTGTGGGTGGGTGAACTCACAGCAGAGATAGAACCTGCTCTGTGACCAGGGCACTGCAGAAGGAAAGGACAAAGGGAGAGCAGCTCCAAATTGTTCTACCCTTAAGGTAAGCACACCTCCTAAGAATAAATCACTCGACCTCAATAATTTTTACCTTGCTTAAATATAGGTTAGGCTGGAAAATACCAAGCCTGGCAATTAAATAGCTGCTATGTAAGCAAGGAATGATGGGCTATCTGAGAAAGATGAATGTTTGGAGCAGGTAGCTGTGTTATGGCTCCTATCCCATGGTCTCATTTATTTTTTGGTCCCCATGGTACTGTGGCATTCTCTGTTTCTAGTGCTGGCAACTTACCTAGCATCCTTCATGAAATATAGGACAGGACATTCATTCTGTCTTGTACAAGTTCCTTTTGTCAGGCACAGTATTGTTGAAATAATGAGGCAGTTGACTTAATGAAGAGATAGATGTTTCTGTTTCTATATCAGCAAATTAAATAGTGAGTGAAAATGGTCCTGAGTATTGTAACAGCCTAACATTAAATACTGTTAGATAGATAATCTTAGTACACTCCCTAAAATTCTTTTGTGTGGCTCAGGCTAGGGACCACTCCCAATAAGCATGACCCAGCACTATGTTGTACAGAGTAATGACATAAAAAGAGCATGGTATTTAGCTTTGCAGGACTGAACTTTGCTGGTGGCCACAGGTCTTTAAGAACAGCTGCCACTCACTTCTGAGTTTCCAGGCTGCTTGGGAGAACATACTAGAAGCTAGTCTGGAATTTTTGCATTTCTTGATGTCCTCAGCTATCTGCCAAATATTACTAAAGGTGCAATGGCTTGTAGTTGGACAATCTATTTACTATAAGAACATTTTTATATTTAAATTTTATGATTCCCAACCAGTTTCTAGATCATAACTTTAACTACAATACAACTTAAGTCACAATATTAAAACACAAGTTAGAAGACTGGGGAAAAAAAAAAAAAGAAAATATGTGAATGCATCTTGGAAACAAATGCAGTTTCCAATTTTTCAGATTTTCTTTGCAGTGTCTTAATTTGCAGCCTTTAAACCACCCCACAGCAGGTAAGAAATGGGAAATTCTCAGGGCTGTTGAACATCACATATTCTTCTCAGTGGTTGAGAAAAAAAAAAATGGTACAGTTCCTTTTTTTACTTAGGTTACTTTGGAAGAATTCACATCTGACACCAAATAAGCAACCTGGTCCAGTGGAAGATGTCCCTGCAATGGGTTTGGAATTAGATGATCTTCAAAGTTCCTTTCCAATCCAAACCATTTCAAGATCCTAGGGTTTTATGGTAATCAGGAGTAAATAATATAAAAATTTAATATTATTTTCCAGTACAGATATTTTTACTTTAGTGTCTATCCACTCTATCTATCTATCTCTACTCATTTCACAACTAAATTTTTAGAGTTAAACCTATCTATTCTTAACTGAAATATAGTAATTGTTCATGAAATGAAGGAAAATGTTCTACTGGCATCCATGGAATAGTCACATTATTGTGTTGAAAAGCCTTTTTTTCCATTTGACCTTGTCTTTTGAAACAATTTGTGGTTCTAATACAGTAAGAAAACTGTTTGGAAATTTCTAAATCTCTAGTATTAGCACTCAAAAGTAAATTAAAAGTTTTTTAGCATTATTAGGTCTCAAAACATTAATTAGCTGCTGAGCACCAAATAATTATGAAATTAAAGATTTAGCTAAGAGCTGAAATTAATGTAATAGCTGCACTGCAGTATTAAAAAATGTAAACAACCATGTGCAATGCTATTAATAAGAAAACTTATTCATAAGTTCAGCTTTTTCTGAACCCAGTGCTCTCTTCTGATACCAGTACTGTCCTTATGAATAAGAATATAAATCTAAGAGTGCTGAAATCTCCACAACAGAACAACCTGTGCCACTGTGTTTAGATCATCTTGAAGTGTCACCTGCTTTAAATATCTGTGTTAAAAAGACCCTTTCACAGACATCCAGCAATTTAGAGATTTTTTTTTTAAGACTGAGACTAAAAATAGTGCTCAATCACTGCGAAGAAAAGTTTAGGAAGACTGTGTGTAACATCTAGTAGTTTGCCACAATACTGACGGTTTTTAGAGTACTGTCTTTCACCCTGTCTCATAGCCATGAATCTGCATCACACTGCAATGCATGCAGGCTTAGCTGATTGGACTCATGTTGAATTTCATCCAATTCGAACTTCACCAACATTTCAGCATTCATTCCCAGAGCATTGAAAATTCATCACTGCAAGCTGAAGAAGAAATGTCAAGAGGTACAATCAGTAGGAAGATAGTTCATTTTAGTGTTGTAGCTGGAGCTACTCAGTCAGTTTTTCTTGTCTCAATTAATTTATTTTAGAAACCTATTTGAATTTTAATAAATATTCTAGTACTTAAAACACTTAATGTTTTGAAGACACTGTTGGAATATTAATACATTCTCTCAGCAACTGTTGTGATAGGCCCCATGCTACAATATTGCCTCACACAGACAAAGAAACAAGTATAGGAAATGGTATTTTCATATATGCCAACTTGATCTAGCAATAGAGGGCCTGTCAAAATTTGGTAGCAGTTATGTTCCTTAGTCAGATAGCCCTGCTCAGTCATTCTCTTATGATTTTCTGCAGATCAGGTATAAAGTGATGCTACTTGGGTCTTGACTACGTTTCCCAAGATCTGAATTTTGTCTATTGGAAGGGTAAATGTCATGGTGTAGTTGTTTGCAGGGTTGAAGAAGAGGCTTTGAAATTTGTGATGTACTCACCCCATTTCCCATAGTCATCTGTTCTTAGAAGGTTATGGTTAACTGTAGAAGGTTTAAGGTTAAGGTCAGAAAAGCACCCTGGAGGTATAGCTGGCTAGTGGCTAGCATTTTATGTAGTCTGCAACTCTCTAGTAATGGGTGTTAAAGTTATTCAAAGCTCCCCGTAGCTTTGGATTGTTGCAGAAACACTGTAGATGCCTTGTTTTTAGTTATTGTGTAGAGTTGTTTTTTTTTTTTTTTTTTTTCTGATTTTGTGTTCACTTTCAATTGTTTTCACAAGAAAGCCCTCAGTGGAAATAAACTATTGCCCATAAAATGCTATCTAGAAAAAAACGTGCATTTCTCACAAGCCTATTAAAAACTTCCACCTGTTAAGTGGGTTATTATGTCTCATTTTTCAAAGAATTACAGAATAAACTAACTTGGAAAAAGCCTTTGAGATCATTGAGTCCAACCTATGGCTGAAGACCACCTTGTCAGCTAGACTGAGTGCCATATCCAGACTTCTCTTAAACACCTCCAGGGACAGACTCCACCACCTCCCTGGGCAGCACACTCCAATGCCCAATCACCTTCTCTGGGAAGAACTTCTTCCTAATGTCCAACCTGTACCATCCTTGGCACAGCTTAAGACTGTGTCCTTGTTAATTTACTGTCTCAGAATTTGTACAAAAGTTCTTCTGCTTCCTGAAGAGCTAGATAAAAATACTCATACTCCTTAGACAAAAGTTTTAATCCTTTTTAGATTTAGCTGAAAATGGATAGGTCTCTTCTCTATTTCACGCATTCTAATGGGAATTAAACTAGCTTTCTTCTCTCTTGATCTTGGAGTTTTTGATCTGTTAATCTGTTTAATCTGTTTACTTTAGCCCCTGAAGGGACTATACAGCCCAAATCTGATATTAAGAAAGAGACTTGCAGGCCCCAGAAAGAGTAGTTTATGCCCTTCACCTCCCAGAGAGTCAGATTGTTATGAACAACCATCTTCGTAACAACGAAACTTTTGGAAATCCAAGGGGCTATCAGTCTTTAAAGTTCCAAAATATTTTTAACTAAATTTCTGGTGTTAATTTCTTTTTCTAATATAATCCACCATGCAATTTATACTGGAAACTACCAACATTAAAAAGACATGGTTTGATGTTGCAAATAAAATGTGTAATCTCTTTCTGCCTGGCTAAGCCTTGTAGAACAGGATGCAAAAATTAATTCTGCTTAATTGTTTTAAGATGCCTGGGGGAAACAAATAAAGAGATAGATATACATAAGAAATAAAAATTATTATATTCATCTACATAGCTTATTCTATCCAATGAAATTGTAATTACTTCTGACAAGCGTATTATAAGTTTGTCCTTATAAAGACACCAATATTAAGCTGCAGAAAAGTACAAATTATAGACTGCATTATTCAAATGAAATATGGAAGTTAGTATTAAGGTATTGCTGTTAGTTATAATTGCATATGTTCTTTATTGTTTCAATATGATTGATTACAAATAATAAAGTTGTTACTGGACAAACACACAAATTCTAATATGTAGTTGTAGCATTAACATCCAATGGGGACTAAGTTCAAGGCTGGATTGCAGTTCTATAGAACGACAACAGTATTTGCTGATTGACTGCAGCCCTGTGGAGAAGGTCTTGGGGACACTAGTCAATGACAATTTGGAAGTGACTCAGCAATGTGAGTTTGCAGCTGAGAAAGGCAATAGTATCTTGGGCTTCATTACAAGTAGCATGACCAGCAGCAGGCCAAAGGGCGTGATTTCCCCCCATTATTTGATTCTATTATTTTTAGCAACAATTTTTATTATTAATATTAATGTAGTTGATATAATAAAATTTTGAAACATATTTCATATAATGTGTCTAGTGATTGCACTCTCATATGCCTTAAGTATGTTGCTAATGAAATCATTTAGCAGGTTAATTTGTGATATACAAATGCATTGCAGAAAACTAATTATTGAAATTATTCAAATTACAGATGTGGTCATTTCTATATCAACATTTAAAAGAAATTTTCCCAGGAGAAAGCATTTGAGCTTGGAGAAGANCTCTGCTCCTCCTTCCTTCCTTCCTTCCTTCCTTCCTTTCTTCCATCCTTCCTTCCTTCCTTCCTTCCTTCCTTCCTTCCTTCCTTCCTTCCTTTTAGGTTTTGTTTGTGAGAGATACTCTAATCTAAGAATCTGGAATACAGTATAAAGTCTAACAGTTATGTCTAATCTGCACCACGTCAGAAGAAAACGGAAAGGTAGAGGTTGTAATACAATGTGCATTAAAAACAAAAGACAATTGCTACAACTTCAGTAGAAATGGAGAAGTATAATCAGTCTGACTTTTTGAAATGCAATTTAACAAATCAGTATAGTTAATTTCCCACTATAGCTTTGTTTGCATCTTGACTCCAAAATGACTCTTTACAATAAAATGTGTTTGCAACTTTTTTTTCATGAACATCTTGGTATCAAGTTCCAACTCATTGTAAATTAAATTTTCAAGCCATGACATTTCTTAGGAAAATATTTTCACTGAATATAAGGATCAAGAACTCATACTGCTACAATAATACCAAGTTCTTTATACTTCCTGCATTCCCATTAATCGGCAAGATGTACTGTAATATATTCTTTCTAAACAATAAGCAAAACCCACATGTATGTATACTCAAGGGAGTAAAAAAATAATGCATTTGTTTAAACTTCCTTTAGTGATTTCCTCAGAGATATCTAGCAAGAAAAAAGATATCTTTGCTGTATCTCTGTCTGAAACAGGCTTTTGAAAATCACTGAAGCATAGGTTGCGCTGCTGTTATATATCCATAAATATATGTAATCTTTAAAAGTAAGGATCTTAACTTTTGAAAATCACCTGACTTTATAATTAAATAATGCTGAAATATGAAAAGAATGTGTAATACCAATGCTAGAGAGCCAGAGCAATTAATAATATCATGCATACTATTCTGTCCTGTGCTATACTATAACTCTTGAAAACTCTAAAGATTATCTATTGCCTCAAATGGTTTTCTGCACCACAGTGAGCATCAGGGAATAATAAGATTTTTAAATCTCTTGCAATATATTTGAATGTAGAGGCTATACTTCCTGACATAAATGTTAGTGCTTTTGTAAAATTTTAAATGAAAGGTTTCAGTTTTTAGTTGAGAATCTGAAAATTAATTTCTTGATGATCTCAAAGAAATTAATCTTATGCTTAAAATTCCTCATCTGTAAAAGAAGTTTAAAGAGATCTGCTTCTTTTATTTACAGCTTTGAGGACAAATTTTTCTCCGTGTTTTTTCAAAACTGATGTAAATAGGTGGTATACTTTTGTTCTCAATCTCCTTTCAAAGTAATGATGACAAAAGGAGGAAGGGGAGTAGGCCTAACAGAATGTTACACTATTTAAATCTTTTAAAAATTCTTCAGCATCATTTTCATGTTGCCAGTTAGGGCCACATTCCCATCATGGCTGCCCATACAGGTGAGAAAAGTAAAAGCTGTAATGATCATTACTTTAGAGTTAAAGGCAAAAATAGCAAAATGCTAGTTCACTAAAACTTTATAAACCCTACTTTTACATAAAATTCTGTAGGCCATGACAGGGAAGATGTCAAACAAAAGCAATTTCTGTATTAAATCTTCTGATCTTATATATGCGAATTTTGAT
Source organism: Chaetops frenatus (assembly GCA_013400775.1). NCBI lineage: Eukaryota > Metazoa > Chordata > Aves > Passeriformes > Picathartidae > Chaetops > Chaetops frenatus. The sequence goes on along the minus strand of VZTR01016478.1, from coordinate 62,610 downwards.
TTGTATTTAATGCACATAAGCATTACACTAAGTAATATAGTCTCGTTAATTATTCACATTATTTTGTCTCCTCTCTGGTTAGGTAACTAAGGCTTAAGTTCAGTCACTTTACCAGCTGTGAGGGATTGGAAGGATTGGTGGCTGAAAACACTTTGCAGGGTGGGGGGGGAAGGGGCAGAGCCTTGCTCTGGTGAGGTGATGCCCTGCCCCACATGCCCTATCCTCCCGGGCCTGCAGTGGCCACCAATTCCTGGCACAGTGGTGGCAGAGCTCCACACCTGCTCCAGTCCAGTTCCTGAGCAGCCAAATGACCAGAAGTTCCACCTGGGTGAAGGGCCCTGGAAGCCCAAGGCTTATTTAAAGCTGGACACAAGGCAAACACAGCTTGACTCTACATCCTCTTGGAATTTTTGTCAGCTGAACACCATTGGAACCAGAAGTGGTAGCTATAGCTGTTCTTTTCTACATCTCTTCTATTCTTTCTTCTTCAAATTCTGTGTTCTTGGAATTTTTGAGAAACAGAAAATTAGACAGGCTGAGCGATTTCTAAGTTGAATGGGCTAAGTTAATGCTTTGAGAAGTGTTTTGTGTAGATTAAATGCTGCTCTAAAACTTTTGCCAAGGTTCTTTAAACTCCTAAAGTTTCCAGTAAAGGTTTTTTGTTGTTTAGACCTCTTGAGAATATCTTGTAAGTATTTCTCCCCTGTATTTAACCCAGAGTACATGAACAGTGGGAAGACCATTTAAAAGTCTCATTGAACAGCTCTTGGGGCCTTAAATATACACTTTCTGACTTTTTCAAATTCAGGATGAATTATCTTAAACCTTTTTTTTATCTAGCACAAGTACTTTACCTCATACTTAATCTAGGATGTCCATACTCTGTTCTGATCTTTCCACAGATTATTGGACTATTAGGAGTTTTGAAAGTAATACTTCACTATGGGTTTGATTTCTTAGTAAAGCTTTTGTTTATAATCAAGACAGAAATATTTCATTTTGCAGGCAGCTCTTCAATGTAACTTCTTTTTGCCTGAAGTAAATAAGTATAATTTATTTCTGAGCAAAATCACAAAATTAGGGCAAAAATACAGAAATAACACATTAAAATACTTCATAATTTTTCATTCCATCACTTTGTTTTAATTTGTTATGTTTTGGAATCATACACAGTTTTGTAAAACTGCTGTTAAAACTCCACTGGCTTTCCCAGCTTGTACATGCGTGTTGTGCTTTTGTTCTGTAGAGATGCAAGTAACATTATTCAAAACAAAAGAAAATAACAGAAATAATATTCATCACAAGGTTATTAATTTTGATTTTAACGATTCTACAATTCTTATTTTGTTTACTTTCCCATCATTAGTACTGTCTATAATTTGGCATATTAATGCAAGCTTTGCTAAGTATAGTCCACTAGCTTGGTTATCCATTTTAAAGGGATTTTTTTCATTGAAAAATTGCTCCCTGGATTGAAACAGAAATTAATTGAATCAGAAATTATCTGAAAGTTAGGCAATTTTGCTTTTGAAAGGTGAAGTTCAACAGTAAGGTAAGCCTTTTCTGTATTAGAAGCAGCTACAGAGAAACTACTTCAGTCTTAAAATTGAAAACCTGCTGGTAAGCTAATTTTGATACTGCATTATAATTAATTACTGCATTTTAAAAAGCCCTAAACTTTTCTAGGGCTTCTTCTTTTATTACCAGCTGGAAATTTCTTTAGATGAAAATGTTTACTTTTAACAGAACAGAAGTAATGGTAATCAGTACAGTAAAACCATAACTGAATTTGACCTTCTGTTTCCATGAGGTTGCAGGGAAAGGAAGGGACTTTTATTTATCATTATACAGATTTGAAGTTTTCTTTTCTTTTTTGAATGAAAAAATTTAATATTCCAATTCAAAACTGACTGTTTATTTCTGAGTCTTATTTCTCAGCATGTTAAGTGAGCTGTAGTGAAATGAAATATAAAACCCAGCTTGTGCAAAGCCTAGGCTTTTTCTGTAATATTTATCTTTTGACATTTGCTGTCTTTCCCCATCTCTTTCCCTTCACAAAATGTTTAAATGCTTCTAAGTAGAAGGAGGCTCAAGATATGTTAATTTCATAATATGTACCTGTTAGAAATGTCAAAAGAAGAAAGGCTCTGAATCAGTTTCATGTTCAATATTCATTAAAAATGACTGTGTTTGCATTTGTCCCATTTAGGAGCACTAAAGCATTAAAAGGTAAACAGAAAGAGGCAGGGAACATATTTAAATCTAGTAAACATAAACATGCTTATGAAATACACCTTATGAATGAATTAAGGTAAAAAGCCTTGGAACAATTTACAGTTTTCCATAACCCTTTTAAAAAAATCTCAACTTCTGAACCTGTTAATGAAAGACACAGTATGGAATATGATAATCTTTTTGTTATTGAGTGCACCATCAGATACAAATATTTACTTAACATGCCAGTACACTGTAACAGGCAATTTCTTCCTTATCCTCCAGAAACATTACATGACATTTTAATTAGGGAGATATACAGATGGATGCAAGGAAAAAATTGTATTTGATATTACTAAAATTAATTTAACACCATATAATTACCCTCCACATCAAACAAGCATGGGCTATTAATTTTGATAAGAAGACATTTATAATAGAATTTCTTCCCAAGAAAATAAAACACCATGAAAATGCTCAAGTGATCTATATAAACTACATAGATATTAATGTAAAACTGTAATTAAATTGAAATTATCATAAATCTGCTACAAAATACAAGCATCATTGTTAGAGTATAAATAAATAAAATAACTATGATAGCTGTTTTGGCAACCAAGTATATGTGAACTTACATACCTTAAAACAAGGGCTCAGGGCATTTAAAGGAGACAGAGATAACATAGATGGACTAGATCATCTCAGTTGGTATAGATTTTACCTCTCTTCACTAACTAGATAGGAAGTATAAATGCTTGATTTATGAAGGCAAAACTGACTACCCTTGTTAATTGAGTGAGATTTAGATGAAACTAATGCACCTCATCAGGAGATCTGAGTACCTTGCTAGGTTAAGATATATAAGATAAAATCATAAAACAGTTCCACTTATGAACATACTGTTGGATAAGACCCCATAAACCAAATCAAAGATAAAACCCTATGCCCAAACTCAAAACCAATCCCCCATGCACAAAAAGAAAGAAAGAAACAAAAAAAACCACCACCACTTCTCCACAAACAAACAAACAAACAAAAAAAAAACAACAAAAAAAAATCAGAAAAAATGTTTAAATGTTTCACCTCTGTGTGATGCAGACAAAGGTCAGTGATGATCCATTTGTCTTAACTCAAGTACTTTAATCTAATATTGTTGAACACAATAAGATTATGGACATAACTTGGGACAATTGTGAAAACATTACAAAGAAAGAGTCGTTTATATCACTAGCCCTCCAAAAGATGCATCATTTATCCTACCAAAATGTACAATTTAATATGTGCCTTAGTGGCTCATTACATCATAATAGGAATGGCTGTAAGAAAACTTACCGCCAGGAGATATTAATATTTTTCCCCCGTATAATTTATTACAAGAAATTTAATGTTTATTCCTTGATGCTTCAAGAAAGGTGAAGCTCTGAATTTGTAAACTGAAGTGTAAAATGTGAATTGATTTTCCTCTTTTCTTTTGAAGCAGAATTTCACAATGGTGCTGTGTAAACACTGTCTCAATAGAGAGGGTTCTTGATAAGAGTGAATCTTTCCTTTTACAGGCTCTGGTAAGTTAGGGTATAATAGTCAAAACATTTCCAGCTTTTAAAATTTTGCAATATAATCCACAATTTTGTTGCATCTAGCAATTTCTTGGTGCTTTGGATGAGACACAGAAGAAATGAAAAGCAAATTTTTGAAAATTAGCTGAAATTGATCAATGCATGAAAAGTGAGTTAAAATATAGAAATTTTACAAGACACTAGTATCTAATTTTTAAGGAATTCAATGACTAAGAAGATAACTTAGGGAATATTGTAAAATTATTTATAATATAAGTTAATTTTGCAAGCTGGAGTCAGAAAGTCTCTTTCAGTCTTTCGTTATCCAAAAGCTCAGTTACAAATATATTTTGGGCTTGCCTTGCTTCCAATTGAGCATGGTACTGCACAGAGTGAAAGATTGCTAAGAGTGCTGCCCTTACTATGTCCCCCTATGTTGAATTCTCTTATTATGACATATACATTGTTATACACCAAATTAATGTCAAGTTATACTGGAGAAGTTGCAGGTGACAGAACTTCCAGTGATTTCAGATATGGATCCTTTCAACATCCGGATACCCTAGCATGAAGGAAAACCTAGCTGAGAAAACAGGCAAACAATATTTATGAATGCCCTAGTTAAATTTCCTCTCAATTTTATAAGGAAACCCCAAATATCCTTTAGTTAGGAGAATCTATGGCATTTAAGCAATCCAAGCATCTAATAACCACTTCCAATTTTCAAATAAACCTCCAAAACAATATTTATTTACATAAGAGACCACAATGCACTTCCTAGCTTCCTGAGCATTATTAGGTTTTTTCTATTATTGCAGCAAGGAGGATGCCTACAGAATCACTTTTAATATTTCTCCTTACTACATGTGAAGAATCCCAAAGCTGAACACTGATAAAGGCAAGCATTTAATTCCTATTCAAGATGCCCATGCAAAGATGCTTTGAGGAGGAAGTACTTCTCTTCAGAATATCTTTGAAGTCTTTCGCTTTGGGATTATGAGTTCACAGGACAACCAATAATTTAATTCAAACAAAATGGTAGAGAAATAGAATAACATCTTTTAGTCATATCTATTTGTTCAACGTGAAGTGAATTGTACACAGAATTTATCATCCAGTTGACATGTCACAGCAAAGAAGGGAAGAGTTACAAACATAAAGAGTTCTATTTTTATTAGTACATATGGTTTCAAACATCTAATGTGTCTAGGAACATGTGTCAGTGTGTGCACTGTATGAGGTATTTGGGTACCAATGGCATTTTCCACCTCAAGCATCTGAGGTGGTATCTAAATTTTGGTAAGTTTTACTGAATTATTAATGGACTTGGTCAGTTGAGGTGGCTAGGAGTTATCAATATCAAATTCCTTGCTCTTGGATGAGTGACTGTACCTGGAACAGCAGGTATTGGAGATGTTGCCTGTATGTAATCATCAAAATGACATAAGAAAGTCTGATAACTAATCCTGTGGAATTTGTCAAACTTGCTTAAATCAAAATAGGAAAATATAGGCTAAGAATTTAATATTTTCACAGTGTAATTCAATTTTTTATAATAACTGCAGTTCTTTGAAAATTAATTCAATACAATCAAAATATGGATCAGATCATGTATGAAAAATTACAGTACAAATGTAAATCTGTGACCATTTGTATGTAGCAGTTAGTATTAAATATTTTGTTATGAAACCATTAGTCATAATCCACTGAGCTCATAAAAAGTCCATTGCAGAACACTGTTGGAAGAATTTGATTGTCAATAAACATAAAATTGCAGCTAGAATTTTCAGGTATTTGAAAGCAATTCACATAATTGTTTCATAAGTAGTGTGTTTCTCTCTGTGGGTAATAATGTATATTTATTTGATTGTATAATGGTTAATTATGTATTTGAGAGAATAAACAGTACTTATTAAAAAACAACAAAAACCCCCAAACAACCCAAAACCCAGCAATATCCAATATCACAATACTTCCTAAAGGAAATTTATTTCTACTGTTCAGGTTCCCATTACATTTAACAAATATCCTGGTTTATTCACCTGAAAATCCTACATTTTTTCTTCACTAAACCCCCCCCAAAATGAATAAGGAACCACCAAATCAAAGGAACCACCCCATAAACCCCTAGATAAAACAGCTTCTGAAAACCAAAAAAACCATAAATATGGATTTTTAAATCCTGGACATTATTCTTCAGAGCATATTGTCTCTGAACTGTGTGCTATACTCTTTTTTCATATAGCCCTCAAAATAACTGGATTTTTGTAAGAAATTATCAATTATCTTAATAATTTTAAGAAGAAATCTGTACAATGTTGATTTCTGACCAGATTTATATGCTGATGCAAAAGTGAGAATTAATTTTATATCTATAGTTTTAATCTATATGTTTATCCATATGTATTTATAAAGCTTGAATCAAATATGCCCATACTCTGAAAAATTAACATGCCACTAAGGCCCACAATCCTCAAACCCTCAAATAAATTCCTATTTAATCATTCTCATCCACATCCACAGCAGGATGAGAAATACTTGTATGGGCTTTCCAACTCCTGACAGACAGCAGAATTTAAAGAGATACAGGAGTGTTGCTGTGATGAAAATGGTACAGCATTCTTCTCTTCACCCAGAATGAGCAATTTTCAATATTTCAGTTCTCTCCATTTCTGCTTCAACTGTGGCTCAGACAATTACAGGAAACTTTCAAAGTAGTTCAAAATGTATTTGAAGTAATAAAAAAAAAAAAAGTGAAAGATTTCCTAATTGAAGA
>VZTR01016477.1:0-16245 GCA_013400775.1 Chaetops frenatus | reverse complement strand
CCCTTTAGCTACAAAAAGTTGAAGGATAATAAAGATCAGGAAGAGGGAAAGAAAGAGATTGCTTTCTTACCAATATCAAATTCAACTTGACCAAAGCACGTCACATATTTCTTTTTAGTTAGTAGCTCCACCAAGTTTTGCCTTAAATGTCATTCTATGCTGCATGAAGTTTAGTATTTTGACCACATGTAAGATCAAAGTTGTGTATTTAGATGGAGCTCAGGAACCTGGAAGTACACCTTTGCTTTTCTAATAAATCTATTCAGCCTTTCAGACTGTGCCCATTCGTGGTTGCAGAAGCAGAATACAGAACCTTTTTACTCTGCCTGAGCAGAGGGCAGGCACTTGATAAATTAATGGAGAAGCTTATGTTGTCTCCAGAGAAGTAAACAAAAGAACCAGAGAAAGAACGAAATAAAATAGACACTGTATGGGGAAACTGATGAAAGCTTAACTGTACTTTTCCATTGTTTAATTTGTCTATTGGTTTCGTTNATATCAATAGACTAGACTTGTGTAATATGATGTTTCAATAGACTAGACTTGTGAAACATGATGTTCTGGGTGCTCCCTACCTTCCAGGAGGCATTTGAGGCCAATGGAAAATTCCACTTATGGAGTCCATTTGATTTACAGTCAGGCAGGCCTAAATATTCTTCAGAGAAATTACAGTCCTCCTGGGAAATGCAGAGCATAGGAATTCCATGTCCTGCCTCTTCTCTTGCCACCTTAATTTTTTTTTGTGACTTTGACCAGTGCATGAAATCTTGGTAGCTGTGGTAAAGGATATGAGATTAAACAAGTGTCTTTCCTAAATTAATGTTCCAGAGAAGATTGCATTTTGTCATAGATACAAATTCTTAGTTTTTATATTCATGCATTTTTAACTATGCTCTGATGACTGTAGAAAACGTACATAATTTTTACTTTGAGTGAGATTTTCATGTATCTTGTAGGGATTGAGATGAGATTTTCCAGTTTATTATATTTGCAAAAATCCATTTTATTGAAGCCTAAGTCCATTTCAATGACTTTGTATATCCCTAGTTTGCACCTTTATTTAGCCTGCTGGTTAATATATACATTATGTTATTTTAAAGTTCAAGCTGGCTAGCTTATATGCAGATCCTGAGTCTTTGGATTATATTTATTGAAGGTTCCTTGTTCTTCCAATATGCAAACTAACTGATGCATATGATCACCTGATTCCAGCAGAAGAGGCTTTATGAAAAGTATTAAATATCACAACGGACTAAAAGGTCTACCCAGACTGAGGTTAAACTTTATGAGTTTCAAGCCTTTGTTCAGAACAGTGGGGATATACAAAAGCTTTCTCCAGTTCCATTTTTCTTATGATACTTTTATTTTACAGCTATGCAGCCCTTAGACTATAAATTGTATTGCCATCTGTTCTGTGAGCCAAATTTCTGGGAATTCCCCAAAATTTATAGAGTAAATGCTGTGGAGTTGGTACATCAGGAGGACTGTGTGAATTCAAAGGCTTGCAAAGAAAACTTGGAATTCCATATATGCTTTACTGGGTTTTAGCACTGAGTTTGGACCAACAGTTTCACTGTCCTCACTTAAAATGAATGTTTTATCTTATTATGTGTCTTTTAGCTGTGTGATAAAGAAGATACAAAGGAGTGAGTGATCTTTAATTTGAAGTGTCATTGTAGTGAATTTTTTGCAATAATAAATTTTCAAGCATGTGTGCTTATAATTAGACATTGCTGTACCTCAGTAACTATATACCAAATGTAAGTCATCTCCTTAAAATACTTAAAATTAATTAGGGGACCTAAACAAGGGCACATTGTTTGAATATGTTAAACAGTCTTTGTTGTAACTCTCTTAAAATTAAACTCCATCTGTTTGCATTATTGATTGCTGGTTTGACTGTAAATTATTATAATTTTAGGCAATGATCATAGGGAACTCCACAATTAAGAAAAACATTAAATTAGTGAAATATCTGTGAATTACATATAAAATAAGAATATTTTTTTGCACCTTTTTGATNTTCGTGGTTGCAGAAGCAGAATACAGAACCTTTTTACTCTGCCTGAGCGGAGGGCAGGCACTTGATAAATTAATGGAGAAGCTTATGTTGTCTCCAGAGAAGTAAGCAAAAGAACCAGAGAAAAAAAACCGAAATAAAATAGACACTGTATGGGGAAACTGCTGAAAGCTTAACTGTAGCTTTCCATTGTTTATTTTGTCTATTGGTTTTGTTGTTTTTAATTTCTTGTATATAACTGCAATCCTGTAATAATATGTCTATTTTTCTCCCTGATTTTTTAAGAATTAATTTTAAGAAACTATCAAAAATATACCAGGGTAAATAATGTTTCCTTTCAAGAATGTAGTTTAGCTTTCAAACTGTGTATGTGTCAGAGGAAGAAGTTTGTGTCATTGGAAGAGAACACTTTTATCAAAAGATGGCATGGTTTTCCTTGCATGACTGTTGTCTTGTTCATTGATCTGACTTTCTTAAGTTCAAAATTTACACATCTGAGAATCTTTCTGCACTTCACAATATAGAAACCTTCAAAGATTGAGTTGATGTTTGCTAGGTGGGTTTAAACCTCTCAGCATGAATAGCATTTCATGTGAGTGTGGAGGAGTAGAACAGATGCTGATCCTTTCTAACAATGATGAACCTGCCTCCATGGTTTGTCTTTGAAATCCTTTGGCTTTGTAAGAAATTCATAACCAAACCTGCCTGCTCAGGTTCTTCCACCAAATGAAAATTAATCTTACTTTTCTGTTTCAGAACAGTGCGGGAAGCTGGTATGTGAAGAGTTTGCTCTGTTAATGGTCATTATTTGATTCTTCCTGACTCTACTCATTTATTACGGGAGATGAAATTTAATTAAGATTTAGTCTCAACCTATTTGTAATTTACCTAGAGGTTCTGCAACTTTACTACTATACAGAGTTTGCAGCAATGGTCCAGTTTTTCCTGCTGGTTTCTCTGCTTGGCTCTTATCCTGTCTATTAAGTAAAATTAGGGCCCAGAAAATCGGATTATTATATCCCAGGGGGCTGAACTGATAAGCAGCACATGATTGTTGATCTGCTTGCTACTTGGTGTTGTTGGTCTTTGAGGTGGTGCTAGATGTGAAACCAATTTCTTATCAAGTAGTGCTCATTAGAATCATTTTCTGTTATTGATTTTGTATGTTTGACAAAGCACCTTTAGGAAACTGCACTGAAAAAAAATAGTAGCCTTACATAATTTCTTAGTAAATGCAACTCTTTAAAGCCCAGTGTTAATCTTAACTAACTGGTGTCATCAGTTTCCAAGTAATTATTTCTGCTTTGGATCCCACCAGCTATCCTCTCCAGATTACAGATGTTTTGAAACAAGTACTTGATATAGTTCTTTGTGAGCAAAGNGATGTGAAACCAATTTCTTATCAATTAGTGCTTATTAGAATCGTTTCCTGTTATCGATTTTGTATGTTTGACAAAGCGCTTTTAGCGGGCTGCACCAAAAAAAAAAAAATAGTAGCCCTACATGATTTCTTAGTAAATGCAACTCCTTAAGGCCCGGTGTTAATCTTAACTAACTGGTGTCATCAGTTTCCAAGTAATTATTTCTGCTTTGGATCCCACCAGCTATCCTCTCCAGATTACAGATGTTTTGAAACAAGTACTTGATATAGTTCTTTGTGAGCAAAGTTGCTGAGAAAGTAAATATAAAAAAAGAGCAACTTTTGCTTTTTCTTTCCTGTTTTACTATGGCTTGGACTTTTTTGCCTTGCATAACTACCATTGGATTATATGATGCACAATGCAGGAATTAATGTCAGCCTTGAATTAAGTGTGGTTTCCATTGGCCTTAATATTTAACATGTGGGATTAGTTTAATTTTAAATGCATCTTTTCCTTTATACACACAGTGAGAATTGGGGCACTATTAAAATCTAATTTGCAAATGGTAAGATTGGATATAATGACATGTTAAAATAATAGCTTTGATCCCTGGGAGTCCGAGAGGGTGGATCTGTTGAGTTTCTGAGAAATTTGGCCTATAATTCCTATTAATCTGTTATACATGCAAGAAAGAGACTTAAATGTGAGATTATTTAATAAACAGTAAAATGTGTGTCTACATGTAAAAAGCAGCAGGTCAGGCACACCTGGATGTACGTGATTTCCACAGATCCTGGATATGCACGATGAATTGTTATGGATTTACGCCTTTTATGAGTAGTGTAGAAATTTGGCTAAATTTGGTAGTGTCAGAGTTGGAGCTATTAGTATAGCCATCTGGGTTAATTTTCTCTCCTTCCTTCTTTAGTTTAAATTTTCAGCAACATCAGCTCAGGTTTCACAAGCACTCTCCTAAAATGCTTGCAAATATTTTAAATGTATCCTGTGATCCCTGTTGCACAAGGTGGAGACCTAACATAAGACTTGACTTGTGCTTTTCCCACCTCCATTAATGAATTAGCCTCACAATTACTGTAAAAATTGAGACGAGTGTGGGTGAAATGCATGCAGCTTAGTCTCTCTAACCTTAATATACAGAGTTGGTATTGACACAAGTGAATTTTGTTTAACCACAGTACATTTGCTTCTTAATTAGTGAATATTCATCTGTCATCAGCAGCAGCTATGACACCCCTCCCTGCTAACACGTTCTGTCATAAATAATCAATGAGAGGCTATTAATATTCATGAGTGGGAATCTGTGTAGTCATGTGCACTGATGCGGAGACAGGGGGAGTGTTGCCATGAACTGAGTCGAAACTCTGTGTGTGTATACGTGAGTGTAAGATAGTTAGGGGAAGGGAAGAAGAGCGTGCTGCAGCGCGCTGCCCTGCCTTGTGCTTCCAGCTAACAGTGGCGTGCCTGTGTGCCGGGGCTGGAGTGACTGATGAAAAACAGTAGACAAGTCTGGAGGGTGATTCCCCGTCAGTGCATTTGCCTTTCAGTGCTGGGGAAATTAGAGGCTTTGCTCTTGTGTTGCTTATTAGGATGGGCTGCAATCTGTGCACTTTTCAGAAGAGAGAGGAGCACTACAAACTGCTCTATGAAGTTTCACAGGTGAGTGCAGAGGGTATTACCAGCATCTCCAGAGTAAAAATGTGTGTGCTTTACAGTGAGTAGAGATGCTCTTGTTTTGCTTTGCCTTTTTTCTTTCCTTTGTAAAATTGGTAGTGAAATTGTTTGGGGATAGGTTGGTAATTATTTGTATTTTGGGTGCCTGTTGTTTTCTGCTCATATGCCACTCCCCCTTCAGATGACTTCCTGTGGGATTCTTTTAACATTTTTGTGCATCTTCTGCCAAGATGTCAGTCATATAGCAGCAGTCTTGTTGAACCATATCAGTGATGTTTTAAGGGAGCCCTTGGCTTGGATAATAAGACTGATTTCAAATAAATTGCAGTCATGCCTCTGAAAGCCTTAGGTCTGTGATCTCATGTGTTTTTAAGTTAAGGAAAAAAGTTTTTATGGCATGTCTGTGATGGCTGAGAAGTATGTTAAATTTTCAGATTAATTAATTAAAATTGAAATAATTCTGAAACATGCTGTCACCTTTAAACAGGTACTGCGAACAACAGGGTTCCATGGGTGAGATGTGCTGCTTGTTCATTCATTGTGTGTGTGTTATTTCTGTATATTACTAGACAAAAATCATAATCCCATTTAGGTATTTTGGTGTCTCTTTCAGCATCCTAACAGTGTAGTGCATAGCAGAGTAGCAGTCTGCTGCTGCTGTGTTCCCAGCTCCCTCAGAAAAAGATGAGAAAAGACAAAATTCCAAGTACATATGGGAATTATGTACTTCCCATAATAGCCCATAATTTTCTCGGATCCTATTGAATCAGTATTTAGTTTGTAGCTTTTTATTTGTTTGTTTGTTTGTTTTTTTTCCTTTTGGCATAGCAGACTCACCATGCTAAAGTTTTGTACCTTTCAGCATCTGTTCTCTCCCTCTCTATAATTTGTTCTGGCTTTGACACATTGCCGTTGATAGAGGCTGAACACTGGCAGTTTTGGACTGCACTGCTGCTGACAGGCAGTGCAGGGGAGAAAAAACAGCTTAGAATGTTGGTGGTCTATTGGCACAGCAGCAGCTAAGTGCCCAGTGCCGACTGGTTTCCTCCGAATTCCTCCTGACGTGATTCATTTCACAGTGGGCTAATTACAAAGTGGATTCTCTACACATGAAGCAGCCTCCTCAGTTGTGGTGTTAATGCACATTTTCATGGTAATGTGATCAGAGCCTCATTAGCCAGTTTCCAGAATGATCCTCTGCATTAATTAAATATAAAAATGACTCTTTTTATCACCACAGAGAGGAAGAAGAAGATTAACATTGTTAATTACTACTGGGGGCCATACCCTCTGCATCATTTTTTACCACAGAATCAGCAAGTGTATTCAATCCTAAAAGAGCATCCTTTTGCAGGTAACATGCCCATTGCTGTGCCTGGTGAAGACAGTCTCTAGGTGGAACACTTTCCTTTAGTTCAATATTTAGTCATAATCCCATCATCATTTTTTTTTATAGCAACAGCACAAGGAAAAGCATAGCAGCAGCACATTTCCCCCTCTTCCCTTTCCCCCTCCCCAGGTCTGGATTGCCAAACTGATCTGAAAGTGTAAAATGGAGTATAGTAGGTCAATGTCTGCATTTCTGTGCCAAGAAATAAGAAATGCAGGTTCTTCTGTGAAAGGAATTAGGCATTTCTTAAAGGGCTGCATGTGTGTATGGAAAAAAGGCTGTATCTGGTTTAGAGAAAATGCATTTTCAAAATATTCCTTACAGTATTGTTGAATGGTAATAAATGTGATTGAAATTATCAGCAAACCCAAAGGTGGGGTTTTAAGAAATTTGAGAGAAATTCTTCCCTCTATCTGTTATCTGCTGTGCTATTGAGTTGGAGTTTCTGTGGATGTGAGCAACCAAGGTGCAAAATTAACTAATGCTTTCACTTTTTACTCTGGTGCTTGCCAGATAAAGTGTTATCCCTGGGAGGATCTCAGGGAGCTTCCTTGGGGAGTTGAAATGCAGTGAGCCTGGTGCTGCATCTTGTGCTGTTAGGGAAATGTCACTGATAAGGTGCAGAAGGAGAGCACAGAAATGACTTAGTGTGCTTGCTGCCAGATCCTGTGTTCATCTGTAAACTCATCCCTATCTTTGTTTCAGTGTGTGCAGGTCAGAGCCTAAAGCATACTTTTAACCAGGTGCTGCAGTAAAGATCAGGTAGTGTTTCACACCATAACTGCTTCTGTGTACAATTCTGATTTGCTGCTGGGAGCGGGGAGCAGCAGTAGAATATGATAAATTAAATTAAGCCAAGGCAGGCATTACTACTTGATTTGCAAATCCCTTTTTTAACTCTCCAGTCCTGTAATTCTTATACCACAGGCTTGACTCTTTCATCTACATGATTTCTGGAGAGCTTGGGACAAGTTAGCCTGTCAGGGACATGAATTGACTGAGGATGAGCTGTGGCTCACTAGCATATGTGGATCAGATATATTAATTTATATTCATATAAAGAAGCAATCCTAGCCTCACCTGTCACCTTTCCCATGCTGGGCTGCCTGATACTGTGGGTGGTCTGTGCACTCATATACTTAAAAATATAATAAACAAAGGAAAGCATGTTTGCAGAGGAAAATCATGCAAATGCTTGCAGTGGGGCAGGTTTTCTGCAACTGTTTTTAGTGAGGTCAGATTCAGCATCACAGAGCTTTTTGTTGTAGAGCTGCTGGAAAATGAAGACATCATTAGAATATGTATAATTTCTCACTCTTCCTTTACTCCAGGCTTGTCTTTTGCTGAAGTAGCAGTTCAGAGACTATGGGGGCCATGTCCAAAAGCATCATTTGCTTGTGTGACAGATATGTTTGTTTTGATAACTGTGTTTTGCACGTGCATATTGGGATCAAAATAAAAAGTCAAACAGTCATATTTTAAGAATGACAGCTTTTGAGATACCACCACACATTGGTGAAGGACCCTTGTGCTTCTGAGTGCCTCTTCACCAGTCCTCAGCATGGCTCAGGTTTGTTTCTTGGCTTGACTGGGGGAAGATATCAGGCACACTACCCCCTGCAAGTCCACTTCTCCACATGCCTACCAGTACAGAAATGAAAGATGTCTCAATTTTAAATTTATGGCCCTACATGCTACTTTGTGGAGCACTTTAATATTATTTCCTGTGTGCTGTATAAGCAGGATTGAGCTAATGAGTGTGCATCCAGGAAGTCTATGTCAAGTCACTTAGAGAGGGTGGGATCTGGTGTATGCTCATGTCCATTAAGAGCAGACCTCTGCCATTTTCACCTGATTTTCTCTTACTCTGCAGGGTTGAAAGATGCAAGTTAAAGCCATTTGTTAGCAGCATGGTGTGGACTCTTACCATTTAGCAGAAAGGATAAGAGAAATATGGCTAGAATTGAAGGGAAACATCAGTAATCTTCAACAGCCTTGTTTGAGACCCAAGATAATGCAGATTTTCTTCAGAATATTGTGGCTGTCATATAACCATTTCTGTTCGCTTGAATGTTTGTGCTTTGTTTTCAAAACATGCAGTTAACCCAGAGAAAAAGAGGGGAAGCTGGAGAGAGAACACTGCTTTTAGAGGTAAACCAAATGATGCTGTGAACGTCTTCTTTGAGTTACGTGTTAAGAAGCAGATCTAGTTCAGGTGAGCATAGAATTAAAAGAGAGAAAGGAGAAAAGCCAGAAGGGAAAACAGAGGCTATCTTGGATGGCTCACGAAGTCAGTGCTGGAGTTGGGATTAAAACTGGAAGGTTGCACATTTACATTTTATATTTGACCTGGGATACTAGTAGAGCTTGCTCGCAGCGTTTTTAAATCCTCTGAAGACTGATTATGCCGTTTGCTTCTCATGTTGGTTTCCATAATTACCATAAAGCTCAAATTTTTACCAGTTTAGAGTTCTGATTTTATGTTCATTTTGANCTCTATCTGTTATCTGCTGTGCTATTGAGTTGGAGTTTCTGTGGATGTGAGCAACCAAGGTGCAAAATTAACTAATGCTTTCACTTTTTACTCTGGTGCTTGCCAGATAAAGTGTTATCCCTGGGAGGATCTCAGGGAGCTTCCTTGGGGAGTTGAAATGCAGTGAGCCTGGTGCTGCATCTTGTGCTGTTAGGGAAATGTCACTGATAAGGTGCAGAAGGAGAGCACAGAAATGACTTAGTGTGCTTGCTGCCAGATCCTGTGTTCATCTGTAAACTCATCCCTATCTTTGTTTCAGTGTGTGCAGGTCAGAGCCTAAAGCATACTTTTAACCAGGTGCTGCAGTAAAGATCAGGTAGCGTTTCACACCATAACTGCTTCTGTGTACAATTCTGATTTGCTGCTGGGAGCGGGGAGCAGCAGTAGAATATGATAAATTAAATTAAGCCAAGGCAGGCATTACTACTTGATTTGCAAATCCCTTTTTTAACTCTCCAGTCCTGTAATTCTTATACCACAGGCTTGACTCTTTCATCTACATGATTTCTGGAGAGCTTGGGACAAGTTAGCCTGTCAGGGACATGAATTGACTGAGGATGAGCTGTGGCTCACTAGCATATGTGGATCAGATATATTAATTTATATTCATATAAAGAAGCAATCCTAGCCTCACCTGTCACCTTTCCCATGCTGGGCTGCCTGATACTGTGGGTGGTCTGTGCACTCATATACTTAAAAATATAATAAACAAAGGAAAGCATGTTTGCAGAGGAAAATCATGCAAATGCTTGCAGTGGGGCAGGTTTTCTGCAACTGTTTTTAGTGAGGTCAGATTCAGCATCACAGAGCTTTTTGTTGTAGAGCTGCTGGAAAATGAAGACATCATTAGAATATGTATAATTTCTCACTCTTCCTTTACTCCAGGCTTGTCTTTTGCTGAAGTAGCAGTTCAGAGACTATGGGGGCCATGTCCAAAAGCATCATTTGCTTGTGTGACAGATATGTTTGTTTTGATAACTGTGTTTTGCACGTGCATATTGGGATCAAAATAAAAAGTCAAATAGTCATATTTTAAGAATGACAGCTTTTGAGATACCACCACACATTGGTGAAGGACCCTTGTGCTTCTGAGTGCCTCTTCACCAGTCCTCAGCATGGCTCAGGTTTGTTTCTTGGCTTGACTGGGGGAAGATATCAGGCACACTACCCCCTGCAAGTCCACTTCTCCACATGCCTACCAGTACAGAAATGAAAGATGTCTCAATTTTAAATTTATGGCCCTACATGCTACTTTGTGGAGCACTTTAATATTATTTCCTGTGTGCTGTATAAGCAGGATTGAGCTAATGAGTGTGCATCCAGGAAGTCTATGTCAAGTCACTTAGAGAGGGTGGGATCTGGTGTATGCTCATGTCCATTAAGAGCAGACCTCTGCCATTCTCAGCTGATTTTCTCTTACTCTGCAGGGGTGAAAGAAGCGAGTTAAAGCCATTTGTTAGCAGCATGGTGTGGACTCTTACCATTTAGCAGAAAGGATAAGAGAAATATGGCTAGAATTGAAGGGAAACATCAGTAATCTTCAACAGCCTTGTTTGAGACCCAAGATAATGCAGATTTTCTTCAGAATATTGTGGCTGTCATATAACCATTTCTGTTCGCTTGAATGTTTGTGCTTTGTTTTCAAAACATGCAGTTAACCCAGAGAAAAAGAGGGGAAGCTGGAGAGAGAACACTGCTTTTAGAGGTAAACCAAATGATGCTGTGAACGTCTTCTTTGAGTTACGTGTTAAGAAGCAGATCTAGTTCAGGTGAGCATAGAATTAAAAGAGAGAAAGGAGAAAAGCCAGAAGGGGAAACAGAGGCTTTCTTGGATGGCTCACAAAGTCAGTGCTGGAGTTGGGATTAAAACTGGACAGTTGCACATTTAAGTTTTATATTTGACCTAGGATAATAGTAGAGCTTGCTTGCAGCGTTTTTAAATCCTCTGAAGACTGATTATGCCATTTGCTTCTCATATTGGTTTCCATAATTACCATAAAGCTCAAATTTTTACCAGTTTAGAGTTCTGATTTTATGTTCATTTTGATATCCCTTGGGCTACTTGAAGTACTAAGTTCTAGTGGTACACCTCTTCAAACTCAAAGCGGCTCGCAGGAGAGACATCAAGCCTGCCTGCTGAAACAGCAGAGGCACTTCTGCATGTTTTAGGAGATGCTGCTTACAGCTGGCATTGGAATATGGAAGACTGGGAGCCAAGCAGTGTTCCTTAGCACTGGGACCTGCCTTCTCTGGTCTTGATGAAGTTTGAGCTTGTTCATAAGATTAATTGAGTAACTAGATGATGTGATACTGTTTCCCCCCTTGAACCAACCTTCAGCCACTAATATTCTCTTTTGGTTCTTATGCCATGTGAGGTATTTACATGAGAACTCCTTAGTGTGGTAGTTGCCATTAGCTCTCATTCTTTTCTGTGGATAACTGCCACAACTTTTGTGTACCTTTGTTTGCTGTATATCAATGCCACCTTCAAATGCCCCTCATGAATTTCACCAGCAATGGGAAAGTACTAGCTTATGTTGCATTGGCACAAACACATTTTTTGTTTATATCTAAGCTCTCTTTTTATTAGAAATTCTGTAGCAGCACATTTTACCTCTGGAGAATATGAAATAGAAAAAAATCTGAATTTAATTGTCTGGAAATTAGCTGAATTAAATCAGTAGCAAAAGTAGATCTGGTTTGATCTTACTGCATTTCCCATATTTTTCTTTTTGCTCCTCCAGATTTCTTAAACAAACATGTGATAACCCCTGATTCTTACTTTTTTCTAAGTAGCTCTTCCGAATACTCATTTATCTGTTTGAAAAGTTCAAAAATAGAAGTCGACAAATTTGTAGGAGTACTGCTTTCAGTTTAACTGAATAATTTTAGAGATCTATTTTATGTAATTCCCCTCAAAAATGCACTGTCTCATATTATTAATGTATGATTAAAATGTAATCGAGTAAAGCTTGTCATACATTTCTAGCTATGTCTTAAAAAATTTCTTGGCATTTCCTCAAAGAACCTCTGCTGAACTGAAAAGACTGAAAAATGAGTTCAAAAATTTGACTTCTCTTATAGGTAAGAGAGTACCTTTGTGGTTAGCAGGCACAGCTTTCCTGGTTCTTGATTATTTAGTTCTTGATTTATTTCTTGATTACTTGGTTCTGTTTCCTTGATTATTTACTTCACACCAATAATTAGGCAGCATGAAACAATAGAAGTTAAATCATAGAAATAATCCCATTTTCATAATGTTTCTGCAGGCTCAGGAAGAGACACCACAGTCACAACATTGCTAACAACTGAAGATTGTTAAGGGCTTGATCCTGGTAGAGGAGCTCAGTTTCCCTCACTGGATACTGTGCCACAGATCCAGGGAACACTGGCTGCCAGCAGTAACTGTCCCAGAGCCCTGGGCACCCACTCAGCTCTGGGCTTCGAGTCACCACGTGCCAGTTCCTTAAAAGAGGAGACTTCTCTAAGGCCACCTCTTGTCTGACTTTAGGCTCTTATCGCAGTGCTCTGTTCGGTTGTGAAGGCTCCCTGAGGAGTCCTGGAGGATTGGGATTTGGGTCTGGGAACACACAGGCTGCTTGAAATAACCAGCTCTGGATGTCTGGTTGGATAGTGGCTGTAGAGAAGGCATCCATGCATACAACTACACATGGAAGGAGGTTGTCATCTGGTTCTCTAAAAACCTAAACCTGTTAGCGGAGTTTTTGTGACCATTCACATGACACCTGAAATATATGCCAAGTACCTAAGTATTATTTTTGATCTCAAACCAATGAGTGATAAAACATATTTTTTTTCTGGTAAAATCCAGGAAACTGTAAAGTGCTACCACTGACTTTATTGGGGCCAGGCTTTCATTTTCTGTCCTTGTTTACTGTCTTGTAAAAGGCATATAGTTCCTGCATATACCTCAAGAGGAAAGATAAAGAAAGAGTCATCCTGAGATAAGAAAGCAGACAATAGTATGTGAGATAAGAATTCAGGGGATGGGTACAACACAGGCAGCTATAAAAAGCCATACTGAGATTATATCTGTAATCTGCAGGGATATTCTATGAGTCTATGATTCTATATGCAATGCCATGAAAATTTTTAAAAAGAGGTTCAGGTACTGAATAGCATGATTTTCTCTGTCATTTTACTGTTTATTCCATGCATCTTGAATTTAACAACGGGGATTAAGGATTCTTCTAATGATCAGATTTTCATACATTTTTACAGAGCCATCCTTTCCTGGGGCTTGCTTTCTGATGTTATTTGATGTGGATATAATCCTCAGGCCTATGGCAAAATGTATCTTTATGTGAGTTCTATACATCAGTGATGTGACAAAGCCAGTCTTGCTACCTTGAGCATTCTGTCAAAAAGAGAAGCATATTTTAGAGGTTCAGCATTTTTGTTTTGTGGCTCATTGAAGAGGAAGGGCATTAAAATGTCAGCCAAACACTCCACCATGTGTGTGGAGCTAACTGACAGTAAATTGTTTCTCCAGTTTTCTCTCAGGAGCTAAGAGTTTAATGGAAACATATACAGCAGGGCTTAGTGATAACTAGCAGTTTTCCACCCCTAGGGATTTGTTGAGGTCTTACAAAAATAATTTTTAAAAAGTACTGAAAAATTCTTGGATCGTTGGCTTTAAGACTACTCAGCCTCAGATTATGTTTTGACCTGTTATTTTAAATGGCACGAACTTTTTGTAATAGTGTTTGCTTTTCTGTCAGCTCTGTAACTTTGAACCCACTGGCTAATTTAAATCACAAAGTCTTTGCTCATCTTTTGGTTTAAAGCAAAGTAGTTTGATGATACTCTGAAGTAGCTTTTTTTTTTTCAAGTGCAGGAAGATTTCCAGGTTTGCAAACATCACCTCAAATATCAAGACATGAAAAAAATTAAGAATGTCTGTGATATCAATTACTCTTTATACACTTACTTTGTGGTTGCAGTAAAGATAGTTACTTTTCCATTTTTTTGTGTAATAAAATGGTGTTTTGTTTTACTTTGCTCAATACCTTGAACAAAAATGAGTCTGCTAAGAGAGGGTATTGAATCAGCTACTGTTCAAAGGTTATCTATAATAATATTATAACAAATAGTGGGTCAGAAAGGGAATTTTAAAAATACTTGTGAGCCATTTCTAAGACTGGACCTAGAAATGGAATTGCAGTGTCATTATATAATGCACTGCAAAGTCTCCTCTATAATTGTATTTTAGTTTAAAATACTGATGTGGAGAGAGAAAGAGCACAGGATGACTATTTGGCCATTTCTTCATAATAGGATGATGTAAACTTCCATGACCCTCACTGTTGTAAATGTTTTATTGTTTAACTTTGAGGAAGTTAGAACATTTTACATATTCATCTCTCAGGTGGAAAAATAATACCTTCTCTTCTTCTCCAGTATGAAGGTTGAAGAGTTTGCTTGTTTGTTTCTTTATATGTTTAACTGAAAGAAACCAAACCCTGATACTCAGCAAAGTGCAGCAAAACAAACATTAATTTTTTTGAATTGTCATCTGATTTTTTATGGGAGTGGTTTTTCTCTAGAGGTTTTGGCCATCACATTTGACCTCTGAAACAACATAAACACAGCGGAACAAGTAATCTTCCAAACTACCACATCACACATAGAATTCCTGTTCTTCAGGTATATTGATGTCAAGAGTTGAACCTGAGAGGATTCAATCTGCCAAAGGTCTGCAAGTATCTTTAATTTGTCTAGATAAACTTTGGTTTTGGGTTCTTCACCCAGATGGAGAATTTTTTTCTTTTTTGTTTCATATCTTTCAGTGTTTGTTGGGTAGGGGGCTCTTGTTTGGTGTTTTTTCTTCCTAGCTCCTGGAATCATGATGTTTTGCAAAAACTTCTTTTCGTTAGTAGCAGTCTCACTCATGATCAGTGAGAGAAGCTTGCAAATATCAATCATTTTATGAAATTTGAAAGGAATTGGGATGAACTTGAAAGATAATGTTTAGAAACAGTCCTGCTCTGGTTTGATACTCTTTTGTGTGTCTAGGGTAGGCAGCATTGCTCGAAAGGTGAGGCTGAAACCCAGCCACACAGTATTGGCAGCGGTGCGTGGCCCCGAGGAGGAGGGTGTGGTTTGGCTCTGGATTTTCAGGGTTTGCCCAGAGGCATCAGTGCCAACAGGAGCCAGCCACAGCTCTTTCAGCACACCTCAGACCCAACCTGTTCCTGGAGAGGATCTGCAGACTTGCCTTCAGGGACCGTCCTGCTTGCAAACGTCAGGGCAGCTTCTGTGTCCAAATGCATCAAACTGGTGAAGCTCCTGGGAAAGAGCCACAAACCTATTACATGTTCAGTTTCTGTGTAATGTCAGAAATACCATGTACTGCAGTGCCAGAACCTGTGTCCTGAGGAGCATGGGATTGGGTGAACTCAGCTCAATCCTTATGAGACCTGAACAATTGAAATAATCAGAGAAAAGGATTCTTTTTGGTTATCTGTAATATAACAGAGCAATTGACTGAGCTATGTTATATGTTTCATTGTATTTGTAATGTGCTTTTTGCATATTATAGTGATGAATTTGCAACAAAAGCAGCCCAGGGAACAATCTTTATTCAGGTCTTTGACTTCCCCATGGCTTGAATGTGAAATATTCAAATTTCTCATGATATCCGGGGTCATAGGAACTGCCAGCTCAAAATAAATTTTGAAGAAGAAAAGGCTGGTTAGTTGAAGTTCAGCATTTGGAATGCATTCTCAGAAGACAAGGTTGCTAAAAGTGGGGATGTCATCTTTCATTTCAATATTTTTCACTTGAATTTGTCATGGAGTCTGCTACTACAGTCAGGAAAGACAGAGACACATAAGTTTATAAATGAGGAATACAGTAAGTGTGAATGGTATCTACGTTGTTTCTCACTAAGGAATATAATTCCATCAAAATCAAAATGCTTCATAAAAATTTTAGATATTTCATCAAACATGGGCTTAGAAAAAAAACATAGGGAAAAAATCTCCAGAAATGCCTGGATGTTATTTATATATCATCATAATTGAATATTTAGGTTGATTAACTTTAAACATATTCAGTGGTTTGTGAAACCGTGTGTTATTTCATGTAGTATGAAATTTGGAAGCCAGAAGTGAGTCAAGTTTTCCATTATCTAAAATTGTTTTGTTCTTTCCAGAGTTAGGTGTACTGTTTGAGGAATCTCAGAACTTCTCTTAATGTGGGATTTCCATTCTCTCTGGATTTCCCA
>VZTR01016476.1:68369-85699 GCA_013400775.1 Chaetops frenatus | reverse complement strand
AAATTATAATTTTATATAAAAATAAAATTAAAAATCCTGAGTGTGTATGGATCCAATTCTAGAATTCACCCAGTGGGACATAGCTGACTTAGAATAACAGGAATATTTATTTCATTGATTTGCTCTGGACATTTAGCTTGCAATTAGAAAAGCANGCCAGCTATTGATCAAAATCGGATAACTCTTCAGGTCTCAGGTTCCAACCTGCCAGTGTTTTAAATCAGCATACTGTTCCTCTTCCATTATTTATACATGCCTTGGAATAAGCACTTCTAGAAGGAGAGATAAAGTGAGTAAAGCTCACTCACCTAGGTTAACAGATAATGCTGGCTTTCCTTATAGACACAATTGTCACAACTGCAGTTGTGGCACAAACTTGCATATTGTTTTTGGGAAGGTATCAAGGAAGTGAACTGAAACAACAAAGAGAATAAATTAAAACAGAGCTAAAGTATTAGGAAAAACTAATACCCTCAATCTTTATTATGACTAATATATATAATAAATCAAGTCATAATTTTTCAGTACTTCTCTGTTAGCAGTATGCAATACAGACTGTGTGTGAAGATTTAGGGGTCTGTAAAGTTGCCATTGAANACACTGGGAGCTAACAAAGGAAATGAGATATTGATGTCTTAGAAGAGAGATATTTCTCATAATATTTTCTATATTGCACTTTGATCTAGAAAATGTCCCCGGAAATATGTTTTCATTTTCTCAATAGCTCAGTAAAATTTTCACTTTTTTTGGTATTTTGTTTAAAATGTATTTATATTTGGTTTCTTAAATATGTTTTTTCCACACAAAGGAATTTCAAAACTCAATGTCTCTAGTTCTGGTGTACCCAGACAAACAGCAGCAGCTTGGCTGACTTAAAATGCAGATGTTTTCCACAACAAAAAATCAGTCTGAGAAACAAACACACCATATTTACATCAGGATGTGGGGTGTCATGTTTATGAAATTCAAGATCTTTCTTAGATATTTGAGATACAATTGTTAGTTTATCACAGTGTGTTATGAATGACAACAAAGTCATGAATATCAATGTTGTGTCTAACACATTCTACAACTTTGGCAAATACCTTTAAAGCTGGTAGCTAGAAAAACCTTTGTACTTTGATAATGGTAGTTGAAAGACTGATCAAGAAATGTATATGGTATACATTAGGGACCACCTGCTCTGGGAGTTAGTTTTGCCTGGTTTGGTGACTATATCATGATCTGTCCTTCATTTTGACTAAAACCAGTAATATCATAATTTATTACAGCTTCCTATTTCCATCTAGTGGAATGGAATTATTTATATTTCTCAAGTGATAGTCATTTAAAGCTAGTTAGCATTCATAGATCATCTGGATGAATTGGTATAGTTAAAAACTATATCTAGAGATGAGTGAAATGATCTAAGAGCTAAGCTTGTCATTATGTAATTGACACATATCTTTATAATCATCCTTTCATTTAGTAAATGAAAAATTTCCCTTCATTATTTGGTGTGTAGTTTAAATGAATATTGCATCATAACTTGCAATCTTCATGTCATGGTCAGTGAATTATATAATTTGTGAGGAGTTCTTCCATTCAGTGTTAAAAAAAATGTGTATTTGTTGATCTTCATTCTGCTGTTATTGATGATAATGACCACAACTGCAAATCATGCAAGGAATATAATGAAGAGAAAGAGAACATATAAACCTTTTCGTGATAAAGGCAGCTAGAGTTATTTCAGTAATAACAAATAAGTGAAAGAAGCCCACAGATAATGTAAGCATTAATTCACTTCACTCAAGAAGTATTTGACTGCAAGTCATGTACTCCTTAAACACCTGTGTCCATACTTAGTGCACACTCAGACAATGAGACCAACCACATTTCCAGCAGAGAACACAGAAGATGGCTTTTAGGTTATCAGACTTAAGGTCAAATGTTTCAACAATATGAGTGGTTGGTATGTATTTTAAGGGGTTAGGAGGTGGTTTGCTTGTAGCGAAGTGAGAGGGAGGAAGGGCTGAATACAAATCTACCCTCCTTTTATCTCCTGTGAATAGTTTTACAGAGAAAAATGACAGTTTTTACTTTCCCTGAGAGTTCTTGTGTTCACTAGGAACCTGAACCTGCAACTCTTTAACATCTAAAGTGTTTCCTTTATAAATTTTTTTTGTTTTTCCTAGCCAAATGTAACACTAATTATTTAGCACTTTATATTATATCTTACTATTTTCAGAAAACCACCTTATTTACTTCTGAATTTTTTCTCCATGTCAAAGTTTGTCCTCGAGTTTCAAAAAGGTGGCCTCTTCTCCTTTAATAAATGTATTTTGATATGTGTAAAAAATACTCAGCATAACTAAAAGGTTCTGTTAATTCCCCAGGTACATTATTCTACATCTGCTTTGAGATAGTATAACTATAATGTGTAGTAAACTAACTGAAGGCACTGTATTAATTGAAAATAATCCTGTGTAAAATATATCCATTTTCTGTCCACAATCAAATAAGAGGAGTGGTATTTCCTATGATGGTATTGAATTTCTTCAAAGGGTCATGCTTGTGTTTAAACCTTACCATAAAACTATGGAATCCACACATTCTTAGTTACATATAAAAACACTTCAGATGTAACAAGTCCTGACTGAATATGTACATGGTTTTAAACACAAAAACCTCTAAGACTGTAATTCTTATTACTTACCAGATGCTTTTATTTTCTTTGCAGACCAAAACTTTCTTTTGTTCTTATATCGTCTTCAAAAGGATCCTTTTTCTTTTTAGGAAAAACCTCACCCCCCAAATTTGCAGTAATTTTTCCCAGAAATCTTTGGGTTTTTTATTATTATACTATTCCTTTAAATTATTTACCCATTGTTTCTTATAAGGAAAAGATATCTCCAGTATTAAACTTTATTTTACTCTCATTTGATGGAAATGGTTTTCTTTTATAAATAAAGCTTATTTAAATGAGTTTAATGTCTCTCACAAGCCTCACTGATCAGTGGATGAAGTTAAAAGATCATCCTGCTCTTTTATTCCTTCTGGTTGTTTTTCTGCTGTCTCAGTTCACCAGGTTAGTTCATGAATCAGCTACAAAAATTTATCTCAGAGCCAGAAGCTGTAATATAAAAGAAAAGACCCACAGAATGGAGAGCGGGACTTGCCTTAGACAATGCTCTGATTTATCTTTTATATCAGCTCTGGCTGGGATTCACAGAATTACTCAGACCAGTCTAAAAATAAGGCTGATGAACTCCTGTGTTGCTTGTGTTGATACTGGAATGACACATCAAAATTAAGAACTATTTTGGAGAGTCAATCTGGCTGAAAACCCTTCCTACCAAAAGCTTACTACACAAGGATGCAGGTGAAAGAGAAGGCAAGAGCTTGCTAAATAGCAGGTCTTGGTAAAACCCCACAAATAGCAAGGAGACAAACCTGAAAACTGCTAGTTTGCTTTATAGAATAGGTGGCCTAGAATTTTAATAAGTTACCACACACATTTTGTGTTCGGGCATGATATGGGAAGGAAGCCTATGGCTCTTTATATCAATGTTAGAACTTTCATCTTAAGCAAAACATTTTAATTTCAAATTATTTTTTCTTTCATCAGGGTGTCCAGTTGGGGAGTTTAGCAAGGAATACATGCAGAACTTTAAACTTGTTTCTAAGCTCAGAAATATGATAAAAAACCTGCATGTTAATAGTATGAAAAAATCCTTCTTGTTCATACAAATTTTACAGAATCACTCGAAAATTGATTCCTTTTCTGAAAAAACCATCTGTATTTTTTTTCTAATTTTACTGTAAGGAACTAAAATGTCCCAAGCTTCTATGTCAAGAGTAATTTAATAATATGTTTATATATTTATTATATGGAAAAATACCAAAGCTAAAAAAGATTAAAAAAAAAGATTGTCTAATGCTCATTGGCATGCCTGTCACTAGACTGACAGGGTGTGTAATTATGGGTACCTATGAATAGGATTTAAGGTACAGGAGAAGCCAGTTTCCCTTTAATCATGTTGTTTTTGATGCCCACAGAGGTCAGGCACCCAGATGCACACTGGTGATTTTAAATGAGGCAGTTTTAGTATTAACAGCTGGGTGTAGCTGTGAAATACAAAGTGATATAAGTTATACAGGCAGTAAATGTGTTTGTAGAAAGTCCTCTTTAACAGGAAAAAATCATGGGCAACAGAAAACTGAATGTATTTTTAAAGAACCTTTTCTTGCCTTATAGCTTCCTGCTATTTTTACCTTTCCAAAAGATCACAATTCTGCTTCTTCAGAGAATAATTTTCACCTAGCTATCCTCAAAACTTCCCACCTCAAAACTTCTTGACATAAAAGCATTTCTTGCTTAGTGGGTTACTTAAATATCCTCCATTGACTAATTGCCAGAAGGCCAAACATAGTAGCAACAAAACTCCATGGCTCTGTTAACCTTTAATGAAGATGGTTTATTGATGGAGGTACCGATTATATGTGGGAAGTGAGAAATCCAATGCCTTGCTCATTAGTATTTTTCCACACTTGTCTGCAAAGTCAGGAAGAAGAGTCTAAAGTGAATCTATAGGTAAATGCAGCCAGTTTGCAATTGTCTTACTAGTTGACTTTTGATAATATAGTATTTGCTTTATTTATGTCCAAAACTCTGATGTGTTTTTCTCTGTTTTGATGAACTGGCAGAGACTTATAGATGAAGGAAACAATGCACATACTGCAAACAGTGCTGCAAAATCTCTGCTAGGATTGTGATGGATCGATAACTTTAAAAAAAATAATAGAAAGATAATGTGAAACCTAAAATACATCAGGAGTTGTATCTACTCGAGGGATTCCCCTCAATTACCTCTGCTTTGGTTCATATCTTTGGGCATTTGAGCATCTTTTTGATGAAAATAGGCTAGAAGGTTTGTTCCAGGACTTCACATGTACTCCACCTGTGAGTGAGTATTCAGTCACTCAGATTAATTCTACTCCAAAGTAAAACTTCCTCAAAATACATAAATGGATGATAGGTCCCCAACACCAACCTGCATGGTTCTATAAATGCATTCAGATTATGCTGCTTACAAAGGTAGAATAGATCCTGTGCAGTAACAATATATTATACAATACTGAGATATCACTTGCTCATGGTATAGATTTATACCCAAAAAAGATTCCATTGATTCATTGTCCAGCTGGGCTACCTTTACTGCAATCCTAATTTTAATTGTATGGTAGATTTATATTGTAGGTTGCTGTTTGGGTAAATGGGCCTAGAAATCCTTGCTATACTGGGATAATTACGGTCAAAGGTAGGTTGAAAGGAAATTCAAATAAACGTTGGAGTAAATAAGATTGTACCAATCTCTTTCCTTTCTGATTTTTTTTTTTAAATCTCATGCACAAAGTTCTAAATTTAGTGAACTGTGCAAAATGGGAATTTCCAAGGCACAAGAGTACTGAGTTCTTGAAACATTTAGATGATGTAACACAATAGAATTCTATTTTGGGGACCAATTGTGCAGACTTTCATTCACTCTGTATGTTTGTCAGTCTGTGAAAAATAGTTTCTCATATAGGAAACAGAATGATATATGATAGAAGATGTTTCATGTGAATTCCTTCTTTGCTCAGTGTAAGTCTTACCTTGATTTATAAATACTTGAGAGGTTGTCTCTACTTGCTTGGCAACATTTTCACTTTAGTAGATGGACATGGAGGGACAATAATATTAACACATACAGTTATTCAGAAATCTTTAGATGGATACTAGAGCTATGTCTCTTGGAAATTGTGCCTCCTTGTTCCCATAAACTTGATATATGTATGCATACAAGGAGAAGGAAAATACCTGCAGAAAAAGGATGCACTGGAAATAGACTCTGCCTCAGACAGATTTATTGGATAGGATTACATTCACAAGCAGAACAAATAGGTTAATTTATTTTTATCTGTAAGTCAGCTAACTGCATGTGAAGTAGGTAATCTAAGTTGAAAGAGACAAAAATAGTGTTAATTAGATTTTTAAAGGCTACCTCACCCCAGCTGAACTTCTAAACAGAGTTTGTTAAAGTTTGAATGAGCTAATACATGTTCTTTGAGGTTTACAAACAATTAGACTGCTGGATGAATAACTAGTGAGATGAAATGTACTCTATTATTGATCATATCAGTTGGTAATTCATATTTCTATAAATTTCTATTTTTTCCCAATATTTGTAGACATAAAATTAACTCAGAGGTTAAGGGATTAAAATAACTGGGAGCTGACATGGTAAAGTGAGTCTACAAAATGAGTTCAAACATTTCTTATTTAGTTTTGTTGGTAATTATTAACTGTGAGATTTTGAGTTACAATATCAACATTTTTTTGAAGGACAAATTGATTAGTGTATTGCTCAAAATCTCACAGAGAGAGTGGGTAAGAAAGCTTCACTTTCCTGTGTGAGTAAGACAAGGAGAATTATACATGTCCTTTAGTTTTGTACTGAATATACTCAAAATCCATGGTGTCAGTTTTGGACCTACATATTTTCCTTCCTCTCTTCTATTCTTCTGCTTTTTTCTCCCTCTATCTTGCTACATGCAGACCCCATATATACGCAAACCACTTAAAGTGATTGTCATGGAATCTAAGATTAAAATGTTTTGTCAAAATGGGATTTTAAATAAAAATCTCTGTTTAGGGCATCAGGACAAAGAACAAAAGATTGTTAATTCTGGCATGAGTAGGGGAGGAGTGGATGGCTTCTTCTGGCAACAGTCAGAAGAAATAAATTCCACACGGAATAGAACTAAGAAAATCTGAATTTATTCAAGAAATATTACTTTCAATTTTACTATCTTGTTGTAATAATACAAGTTATATAAACCTTCCTAAGTCTTCTCTTTTTTGTTATTGTTGGATTGTTGCATGGCATAGTGATGAATTTGGGTTTATTTCCTCTACCTTGTCTATTTCCACCTTCTGGAGGTGTTGATGTTCATTATCCTGTTGTTCACTGAAAATGAAAAACAAACTTGACAATGCTGCTGTTTTCTGAGACAAAAGGTATGTTTTCTGTTCCCCAATGCTGCCCAGAGTGCTTCTGAAGCACCCAGCCTTTGCCTTGGACTTGGTTTTACAGTGTTCTGCGGGAAAGGTATTGAAGGGGCAAAGGTCTCACTCATTCATTGCATTATAAAGATGTTACCAACTCAGCTACCCTTAAAAGCATCAGGGGTGTACAATTTGTCTCAGTTTTGCATCACTTGGTTGAAGAGTTCATTGAAAAATGTTAGGTAGGGATGACGGCAATATCTTCTGATTATGGAGTGTTCTGGGAACAGGCAGTGTTAGGGGATGATGGTATTAATGGATTACTTTCTAATGCTGGAGTCTCTATGCCTCTTTCTTGCCTGTAAAGTAGTAAAACTGGGCTTGGGGTTTTCATGTATTTATTACTATTTCCATAGAATATGTAGAAACAATAATTTTTAGGCAATAAAGAAATCGCAAAAAAATTATTACAAACACTGTGACATTCAAACAGTCAGAATGGAAATTTATTGACAATAGACTCCAACAAAAAAATAAAATGACTGTATTTAAATTTACAATGGCTAATGGAAATTGCAACTATGTAAGTGTGATTGTTGTATTTTCCATGAACTCCATTAACTGTTTCCATGAAGATAATTGGAATAGTTTTCTTCTAATGAAAAGGTGAAAAAAATGATTCCATAAATGTCTAGAAAGACCTCAGTTTTCAGAAAGATGTCATGTTTCAGTGACTGGATGTTTTTAGTTGAGTATTTTAGATGCCTTAATAAAATGCTTTCATTGGCAACATTTGCATTTTCACTTGCATTCATTTGCCTCATTTTTATTTTTCTTTTGGCTTTAAAAACAGAGTAGATTGCATTTCTTTCAAATTTAGCTACCAAGAAATTTAATTGAGTAGTAGAAGCTTTCTACTCAAGCAATTCCTAAATACTCCATTTAAAATGGGTGCGAAGAGTATAATTTGTTGTGTCTATAAGTGATATCAAGATTCTCTGAAAAATGCAGTGAGAATATCACAGAAGTAAACAGAAGATTTTACTCCCCTCACTTGTCAGTTGAGTACCTTCATGAGTATTGACTAATTTAAACTAGGGTGTTTCTTTTACCCCTGAAAAAAGCAAAGTAAAACAAGCAATCATAAGATGAATTTGGCTGGTTATCCTTTTGACAGGTGATGTGCTGAAAAAGTCATGCACTTTGTGTACCTGAACTGCATTTTTCCATCCGTCAAATGCTTGCTGTCATGTGATGCTTACTTATCTGTGAATAAAAAATTTGTTACAGCAAATGTATTTCAGAATATGAATCTTTAAACTGCAGTGCACATTGCTCAGGATGTGTCAGGGCTGAAACCATTCCAATCATAAAGCCCCATGGTACTTCTTATCTGTATTTTCTGAACATATTTAAGCAGGCTGCTAAAAAATAGCTTTGGGGAGATGGATGGTATGTTTTTTAGAACATAAAAAATAAACAAGGACACAGCAGACCTATATTACACAGAAATCCACCTCCTTTTCCTGCCTTTTCTCATTACTATCAGGGCCTGAGACTTGAACAGTTATTCTGCTTTACAATTACTGACAATTTCTCAAAGAAATCAAAACCTAGAAGCATTTAGTTTCTACCTCCTCCCTATTTACAAACAGATTGAATTTTTAAAAGCAATATAGAAGTTTTTTTTTTTTTTAAGATAGCAGTTTGAAATTGCTTTTAGAAAATTATTTTTCTACAACAATGGAATGAGAATTATATAAACATTGCCTACAGGAAGGACCAGCAACAGAGGATGTAAAACACTCCTTTGAGATGGGCCATTGTTGGAAAGGTGGTATATGGAAATGTTTAAGAAATTTGAACTATGAATATTTTATTGAAAATCAGATGTGGCATACTGTATCTTAAAAATCCATACATAACAGCAACTTTGTTCAGCACACTTTGTGAATTTATGTGTTTTCTAAATAAATAAATTTCTCTAGAGAAAATAGCTTTCAAATATTAAAGTTCACATGGATATAGCTGAAGGCAATGTAAATTTACCTGTGCTTCTGTCAAGAATCTTATCCTCAAACCATCCTTCTATTATAATAAAAAAACTAAACTAACTGTCCAAACCAAAAAGACTGTATTTGTCAGTAATTTAACAATGACTAATATTATACAGAATATTTAATTATTTAGAGATAGACCAGAAGGTTATTTTCAGAAAGCAGGAGAAAAACTTACTTTGTTTAAAATATTCCATCTATAAAGAAAGGGAAGACTAATCTGAAAAGGCATAATGGAAAAACTGGGTGCTGCAATTAAGTTTATTCAGGTGGAAATGGCATTTCCTGTAGTTCAAAACCAGAAGTAATGACTCCTCTGCTCAGATTACCAAGGACAAAATAAAAGGGTTTTTTTACTTAATCATCACAGCTGAAGAGCACTGTGTGATCTAACCCATCAGTGCAGATCTGACCCAAAGTGGGCTTGATGCAAAAACAACTGTACAAAACTACTCTTCTAAGGAGCAGAGAAGACCCTTTTTCAATACTGCCCAAGCCTTCTGTCAAATTGTCCCTTTATCATCTGATTCAGAGTCTGTTAATGCAGACAGGGGACACCAGTGCCCAGTCTCTGGACTTCTGTGGCCTTGCCCTTTTACTGGGGCTGCCTTATGGAGGCTCCACAGGTAGCTCCATTGCCTGGATCTGCTGTGGATGCTGTGTGGGTGTTTGTTGGAAGACAGCTGCCTGAGAAACCAATACCAGTCAGTGGAGGGACTCAGTCCTGCCCAGGAGTCAAATGTGAGAATGGGGCCAAGCTGTGAGGCAGCACAGCTGTCACTGGGAACGGAGCAGCACAG
Source organism: Chaetops frenatus (assembly GCA_013400775.1). Lineage (NCBI taxonomy): Eukaryota > Metazoa > Chordata > Aves > Passeriformes > Picathartidae > Chaetops > Chaetops frenatus. The sequence goes on along the minus strand of VZTR01016476.1, from coordinate 75,815 downwards.
CGGGGCAGCAAAGGAGTCACACATCCCACCTTTTTTGGCTGCTCACATCCTCACCCTGAGTGCCCTTAGCTATTTCTGTGACTTCTAGGGAAGGATGCTGTATCAGCTGCCACCATTCAGTATACTCATACTCCACATGAAGAAAATGCTTTGCACAAAGGCTCCTATGCTCTACTGACAAGGGCCTACAAATAACCTGTAAGAGTGCAGAGGGTGAAATTTTGGCATATTTACTGTCCTATTGTATTACACATTAGGACATTAGGATGAAATGGAATTTTTTTTGCATGCATGAGATAAACATACCTACTTAGGCATGACAATAACTTCTGAACATTACAGAAAAGCAAAGAAGGGAAAACCCCTCTCTTTTTTAGTTTTATTCTCCAGTTCCATATTTACACATGAAAAGCATACTACTGCTTTGTCTTTAAGTTGGGGACTCAAATTAACAAGACACTTGCTGTTTCAGACTTAATGCTGTGTTAAAGCAGAAATAAATGTTGTGTTATAGCCAATTTCAGGCACAGTGGGGTTGCTGCAGGGTTTTGGGATGAGACATTTCCTTATGAGTTTCCTAGCTGGAAAGTGAGACTCAGCGTGGAATTGTCTTCCTGTGACTGAGAGGTTGTGTAGGTGGGCAAGAATCTTCTAGGCATGAGCTTATCAAAACTGTGGCAATGCCCAAAATGTCCACTCAGGGAGTCTGCTTCTTTTTTCTGTTGTCAATTTTACTCCTTCTGTCACTTATAGATCTGTTGCCGAATTAAATTTAGCATACTTCCAGCCGTTAGCCTGCAGATTTTCCATGTATTATTCAAAACATGGATTAGGTATTTCACATGTCATTTGTTTCAAATATTTTAATATTTTCTTTAATAATTTACCAAAGAAACCCTAAATAATAAGAAACCATATAAGCAAGACCCATAAGGAAAGGAAAAAAAGGTCATTAACAAACTCAAAATGACCACATATATTACAACATGAACATTGAAAAAGCAAGTCTTTCAACCATAGCATGTATTCAAATACCCTCACTCTTGTGAAATTCATAGGTTTAAACCAATCCTTTTCCAAATATATGTAGTCCAAATAGACATCTCTAAATTCCAAACTTCTCTAAAACAAGAGTTTTTTTCCTTCATGGCATACATAGAAGCAAAGTCCTAGCAGCTCTTCAAACAAGACTCTCATGATGAAACATGTATTAATGTGAACTCAGGTTTTTGCTGTTTGCTCTTCCTTCTTGTACTGTTGAAACTTGGAACCAGAGGGAAAAAAAAAAAGAAGAAAAAAGAAAGGAGGTAGTATGATTGTGATTTTACAGATTAATCTATGTGAGATTCCTATTTCATACTGATTCTTATTTGATGTTGTATGGATATATCCTTCTGTTTCCCTCACATTAATAGGTGATGGGTTCCTCACCCAGTCTAGAGTTTGACTATCTGACCCCCATTTTCAGTGTGTTATAAGCAAAAGGTATTATTTCATTTTCTTGTGGTTCTGTTGAACAAATTATCCTGTTTCACTCCTTCAGGTATGCATGCCTTCAGAGCCTTCTGTGATGCTAGGGAAAGGCAGACCTGAGTTTCATCAACAACTAGAAGGCAGTTATGCAGATGATTAATGACTCCCTGCTGCAGGAATGCCGTCCACTGGTGGATGCACTCGCCTAACTAACTTCGGATTTTTCTGGCAGCATGATCTATAGCAAGTTAGCATTTGTATTCAGTATGCAACTCTCACTTTATATTCAGTCTAAAAGTAAAAGGTGGCTTGTTCATAGTATTAGCCTTTAGTTCTATTATATGTTCAGAGAAATTAGAAGAATTTCCTTGCTCAGAGTAAAACAGATCCTCTGTCCTTCTCACAACTTAGTTTTTACTCTGCACTGTGCTATATTTTTTACCACTTTGAATATAATTGTATCATTTTTGTTCTTTAAGTCATTTGCCATTTCTGCCTCCACTCTTCTTCTATTTACACTGCCAAAAATATATGGAAACATTGTTTGAGACCTTAACTTAAGAGTTCTAGCTAGTTCTTATACTGCATACACTGCATTTCTGCTGCATTTTAGTCAAGGAAGGTAAGATTTTTCTTTTCAGTCAGGAAACTGAAAATATAGTAAAGCCAATAAAGAATAAAAAACTACTTTGTGAAAAACTTCAACAATACTAATTTTAAATCCATCAGATATGAACTAGTAGTTCCTCACAAGCACATTTCCTCCCTCTCTTTTTTTCTTTAGGAAATTTTTGAGTAATCATTTCATTCAAAATTTAGATCATAATTATACGTGTTAAAAGATACTGAAATAAAAGTTGCACATTTTCTACGAAGGAAATTTTTTGGTTAAAACATTTTGGCCCAGAGAGTTTCCTTCTGTAATGTGGTTAGAACCTTGAATATGCCTGCTTGTCTGCCTTCTTTGACAATTTTATTGTTCTTGTCCTGAAAGTGTAATAGTTTAACAGTCACAGCTGTTTCTAACAATTAAAACAAAAACACAAGTTATGTATTTTTAAGGAACATGTAATTTTAAACAAAGTTGCTAAGACAACATTTTTTCCTAGTTCCAGGGTGGAAAGGACAGTCCATATCACCACAGAAAAGGGAATGTGAGCAGAGTATGAGAACAGAACTGAGAGTATGAGGGTATGAGAACAGTCTTGGTATTCACCAGTGCTGGTTTTGGCTGGGGTACAGTTAATCTTCTTTACAGTAGCTAGTAGGGAAGTATGTTTTGAATTTGTGCTGAAAACAGTGTAAGTAACACAGGGATGTTTTCACCACTGCTGAGCAGCCTGTATACAGTCAGGGCCTTTTCTGCTTCTTGCACTTACCGGGAAGGAGTCTGGGATTGCACAAGAAATTGGGAGGGAATGCAGCCAGCTGAGACAGCTGATCCCAGTGGACTCAAGCAATATTCCATACCATATGGTATCATGCTCAACATATAAAGCTGGAGGAAGAAGGAGGAAGGAGAGGCACATCCAGAGTGATGGTGTTCTGTCTTCCCAAGTCACTGTTAAAAGTGATGGAGCCCTGCTCTGCTGGGGGTGACTGAACATCCACCTGCCCATGGGAAGTTATGAATGAATATTTTGCTTTGCTTGTGCATGCAGCTTTTACTGCATGTATTAAGCTATTTCATCTTAGTTCATGAATTTTCTCTCTCCTACACTTCCAATTCTCTCCCCATGCCATTCGGGGGGAGGCAGTAAGGGGATGTCTGGTACTGAATTTCTTGCTGCTGTTAAAGCACAACATCACCTATATTGTGCAAGACACAAGCTTTAACCCTACAGCAACAAATTTAAACAACATGACTTTATCATGGATTTTCTGTCCATGATAGAGCTCTGAGCTTAGGTTGGGTTCATGGTTCTTTACTTCATAAGCCTTTCTTTGCAGCTCAGAAGACCCTGAGAAAATTTAAGAAAAAAGAATGATAGCACTGTGGATTGAAAAAACAATTTTCTCTCAGATCTGATCTCAAACTTCTTTACTTACAAAGGATTTATCTTTGTATTCTTTTTAAGGTGGTTGTCAGTAGTGTCCAAAGAAGTGGAGAGTGGTTTTGTTGTTATCTTTTTATTTAGGAAATATAAAATAGTGATGCAGATTATAGTGAATTGTGTATTTCCCTGGGAGTGAATCAAACACAGCATTGGGAGAATACTTTCAGCAGAGAAATGGACTGATTTTATATTTTAGTCAGAGGACTTACACAGTAAGCGTGGAAAAAACCCATGGCATATGACAGAACTAAAGCAGGAACACTGTTCTGAAGATGTGTTTCAGGCAAGTGGCAGGTTGATAGAATGTAGGTTGGTGAGGACATGGTCATTACATACCAGTACCAAAAGTTTCAGCAGTTATTAAAGGCTAAAAGTTGCACTGAAGAAGTTTGTGAGGAAAGACCATTTTCATAGGCAGAAACAAATAAGCTTACTGACCCTTAGCATGAAAATTGTGATTTGCTTTCTTTTTATATCTTAGCAGAAATAAAGCTGGTTTTTAGTAACTTGAATTGTGAATATTTTGTGATAACAAGTTGCTTCAGACCTTCTTCCTCAGGCTCTTTCCATTTCATAGATTTTTTCGCTTTCTTAACCTGGAAAAAAAAAGACAGTAACAACTGCCAATGTAAGGTTCTAAACAACTGAGGTTTTTATATTTAACTCACATTCTAATGGGTTTGAGTGTTTCTGACATNAACATCTGGATATAAAAAGATGCAATTCGTAGGAGCTCAGCTGATGACTGACAACTTGAACTGAGAAAAGCTGAGTGTGTCCTGAGGGGAATTCACTTCCCAGCAAGCCACAGACAATCAGCTGCCTCAACTCACAGCCCAGTAAGAACAGTTGGCCTCTCAGTTCCAGAAATGGAAAAAGCGTGGTTTCGTTTTCCACCAGAAACCCATCCCTACCCTTCTCCTATTCAGAGCTCGTTAATTACTCCTCAGGCTCCTGAACTGCTGCAAGCCCTCAATTAGTCTGACCCAGAATCGCGCTGTGAATGGGCAGGTTTTCCTCCTTCCTCCACCTCCAAGGAAATTTAATCCCTCCCCTACCCGAGGTTCCGAAGGGCAGCAGAGAGAGAGAGAGACGGCATTACCGTGGAGCGAGACAAAGACCTGAACAAAAGTTTAGAAGTTCAAGAGGCCCAGTGTGACCCAGAAGATGAAGAAACTGCAGACAGAGACACATTTTAGTTCTCCTTTTGAGCTCGTTACCAAACTAGGCCAAAAACCACAGCACAGACTCACTCACTAGAACTGTTGCAACGTATTTGATTTAGAGCTGGCTTGGTTAAGCCTGAAGCCAGGCTCTGCTGAGGTGCTCTGACACATCCTTGAGCCCTTGTGTGCCGGCTCCATCCACGTCACCCACACACAGGGAAGTTCTGGAGTCTGCAAGGAGGCTTGAAGTGCTGACTGAAGGAGTGCCACGAAACTCCCAAGGGCAACTACTGCCAATTAACCCTTGCCAGACCTGTGTTTGCAGCTCCCAGTGCCACAGACAGAGCCACTCCTGCTCCTGGCACAGAGGGGGCAACATCCACACCGAAATCAGGATGTGCTTTCCTGAAAACTTTTAACGACCAAGCTGAAACAAGGAAGAAGTTTGTTCTCAGAACGCTGGAATAGGTTAACCCTACAAGTGCCTCATCATCTCCAGACACACAGACACATCAAGCAATATTCCATACCATATGGTATCATGCTCAACATATAAAGCTGGAGGAAGAAGGAGGAAGGAGAGGCACATCCAGAGTGATGGTGTTCTGTCTTCTCAAGTCACTGTTAAAAGTGATGGAGCCCTGCTCTGCTGGGGATGACTGAACATCCACCTGCCCATGGGAAGTTATGAATGAATATTTTGCTTTGCTTGTGCATGCAGCTTTTACTGCATGTATTAAGCTATTTCATCTTAGTTCATGAATTTTCTCTCTCCTACACTTCCAATTCTCTCCCCATGCCATTCGGGGGGAGGCAGTAAGGGGATGTCTGGTACTGAATTTCTTGCTGCTGTTAAAGCACAACATCACCTATATTGTGCAAGACACAAGCTTTAACCCTACAGCAACAAATTTAAACAACATGACTTTATCATGGATTTTCTGTCCATGATAGAGCTCTGAGCTTAGGTTGGGTTCATGGTTCTTTACTTCATAAGCCTTTCTTTGCAGCTCAGAATACCCTGAGAAAATTTAAGAAAAAAGAATGATAGCACTGTGGATTGAAAAAACAATTTTCTCTCAGATCTGATCTCAAACTTCTTTACTTACAAAGGATTTATCTTTGTATTCTTTTTAAGGTGGTTGTCAGTAGTGTCCAAAGAAGTGGAGAGTGGTTTTGTTGTTATCTTTTTATTTAGGAAATATAAAATAGTGATGCAGATTATAGTGAATTGTGTATTTCCCTGGGAGTGAATCAAACACAGCATTGGGAGAATACTTTCAGCAGAGAAATGGACTGATTTTATATTTTAGTCAGAGGACTTACACAGTAAGCGTGGAAAAAACCCATGGCATATGACAGAACTAAAGCAGGAACACTGTTCTGAAGATGTGTTTCAGGCAAGTGGCAGGTTGATAGAATGTAGGTTGGTGAGGACATGGTCATTACATACCAGTACCAAAAGTTTCAGCAGTTATTAAAGGCTAAAAGTTGCACTGAAGAAGTTTGTGAGGAAAGACCATTTTCATAGGCAGAAACAAATAAGCTTACTGACCCTTAGCATGAAAATTGTGATTTGCTTTCTTTTTATATCTTAGCAGAAATAAAGCTGGTTTTTAGTAACTTGAATTGTGAATATTTTGTGATAACAAGTTGCTTCAGGCCTTCTTCCTCAGGCTCTTTCCATTTCATAGATTTTTTCTCTTTCTGAACCTGGGGAAAAAAAAAAAAAGACAGTAACAACTGCCAATGTAAGGTCCTAAACAACTGAGGTTTTTATATTTAACTCATATTCTAATGGGCTTGAGTGTTTCTGACATGCTCAATTTTTGCTGAATCTTGAGATATAAACTTTTTCGTAATCCTACTTTGTTCGTATTGAGATCAAATAATTACATTTTTATACTGAAATGACAGTTGGCATGAGATTGAAATGGCAGGAAAAATAGCTAGACTTTGCATTGTGAATTAAGTGAAATGAATATATGTACAACTGCACACCCATACACCACGATCTAGAAATTTTGTAGAAATGTTTCCCCTATGGTATTTGTAGGATTTTCCCCCCACAAAAAACATGCACTGTACATGTGAGTAGAGTTGTGAGTAGAGTTCAAATTCTTCTCACATTTATGCAGAATATACCTTATTTGAGATATCTTATTTATGAAAATTACAGATGGCTGTTTGGCCTAGCGCTTTTGAGAGCACTTTTAAAGAAGGTATCAAAATTAAGGAGAAATTCCTCTAATGGAAGGTGTTCATGCTTAATGCTAAACAGACACACCACATGTCAGATTTAATACAAACAGTAGTAGGAATGCCAAAAGTGCAGGAACTGCACAGTACACTCTCTGCATAAGAGAAAGAAATAAATAAATTATACGAAGACAAATATTCCTTTTAGTCCTTGTGCTGTATGCAATAGGGAGAGAAGGAGGTGGAGTATAAGCATCATGGTTTTCACAGGAGTGTGTCAGGACTGGACAAGGACCAAAGTACTGAATAGTTACAGCAAACTGTAACTGTGACTTCTGGGTTCACTTCTGGTTAACACAGTAGAGATGAGTGTGATTGGCATGCCTGGAGAGAGGTGGTCTCAAGTATCATTTTGAACTGTCAGGGAGGACAAACGCTTTCTTCCCATTTTTAGCCTTAACATCTGTCACTAGGTGGGAACAAGCTGACATTCATGTAGCACTGCTTTCCCAGTAACACAGCTGCAAGCTTTGCTGTGCCTCCTTTGCAGA
>VZTR01016476.1:30681-62171 GCA_013400775.1 Chaetops frenatus | reverse complement strand
ATGAACAGCACCTGGTCTATGCTTGTCTTCAGCTTATCAGAGACTGTCTGCTCCCAGGAACTAATGCAGTCTAATGAGCTCCTGGGTTTTTTTTTAATTAAGAGCCTTGCACACTTATTTTTCTTGCCTGAATAACAACCCAAGTAGAAAAACATTTTTTGTCATCAAACACTTAGAGAAATTTACTTACTCAAATTGTGGCCAGGATGAAAAATTATTCTGACTAAAGCCTGCTCTCCTATGACACAATAGAAGCAGTCCAAAGTGAGACCCTTTGAGCCCTCCTGGACCAGCCAGGCTGCAAACAGCAATCTCCCTCTGAATAGGGACCTTTCAGAGCCAGCAAACCCTCAAGTTTACTATATTTGGAGAACCAATGTAAAACACTGCTGATGCACTGCTGATGGAGCCTGGGCTGGTGCCCCCACTCCTCAAGGCTCAACTCTTTGCCTGTTGAGAAGGTGCAAAGGCATCTGATGTGAGTAACTCACTGAACACGAGGGGAATTTTTCACAGGTGTATCTTGTACATACTCTTTACATCTTTGTGCATGCAAGTGTGATTACTCTATAGCAAATGAGTGTTGTTCTCCTAGATTCTTAAGTATTTTGGATTTATTACTAAGTTAGGCCATGAGATACTATTGTGCTATAGTAAATTCTATATGAATATTCTGTTAAACTGAGTGACTTAAGCTATCAATTAAATGTCATTTAGTGCTGTTAAAACTTTAAGCCTAAACAGTTAGTCAAGTCCAGAGCTCAGTTTAGAAAGGGGGTCTACTCTGAGCTTTGTGACTCAACAGGAGGGTCTTTCTTACTCCTTTTCTTTGTTACCTTCCTCACGCCTTCCTCCTTCCCCCCTCCCCTAGCCTCCACACAGGTTGACTTTTGGTTTAGATTGATTGATTTTAGGTTTTCAGCTGCTTTTGCTCCGTGTGCTTTAAGCATCTCCTAAGTGGTAGAGAGAACCTTTTCAATGAACTTTTTCACGCTTTTGCTTTAATATTAAGCCTGCTTTTGCCAATACCTTTGAGGTGATTCTTTAAGTGACCTTAAAACACTCATTTGCAACACCAAAAATGGTGGAATATATCAGAAAATTCTTCAAATATAATGGAATCCATATAAGCAAAGATTGTGAATTGTGTGTGTATTAAAATATGTACAATGCTCCTATGGGAAAATGTAAGGAACAAGTACTATTATGTGACCAGAAAAAAAATCGTATAGTTTAGCCAAAGAAAAAAGTTGCATATTTTCTTAATGACCAATTTGAGGCTGATTATGTGTTTTCCTGAAAATCTTTCATCGATATTTGATTCTAGGATGCAGATGCAAAATTTAAAATGGAAATGGCTGTTTTTGTATCTACAAGGTATTTATTACTATGGTTCCTCTGTTCTGCTGCTAATGTGAATCACATATACTTCTTGTAAATTGTACATTTGTTGTACTTGGTCTTTGCTTTGCTCTGGGGCATGAGACATGGAATGGGTTTGAAGGAGTGGGCCATAACAGTATACATCCTCTGATCTTGAATAAAGGACAGTTAGCTGGTTCTGTTGTAGTTAAACACATTCCCCAAAGTTAAGGATGTTTTTGCTGAGTTGATCAATATCATGCATCAACTATTACAACAAACTGGTCAGACATAGCTACCAGTAATTAAAAATACTGGGACTCAAAAAATAAAAATCAAGACAGAATAATATGTTTTTTCACACCTATTAGGCACAGATATAATAGCAGTTTAAACAAAAGCTTATGAATGGCCTGCTATTTATAGTAGCTCAACACATTTCTGTGTTAAAAAAATAATAAAAAAAAGCTGCAATAATTCTGGCAGGAGTTTGCCTTTCCTCTACATATAGTTATTTAAATTACTGAGGTCTGTTATGGATCATGGATTCCTTCCATTTTCCTATCCTTTGATTCACAGCTTTCTTCTGTCAGCATTTAGCTCACACCATGTTTTATAGGGATTATCTTTACATTCCAGGGGATTTCAAGAAAAGAAACAAAGAGGAAGTGTTGAGTAGAAAGCTTTGAATTGAAAAATGTTTCTGTTTGGACAAAGACTAATCACTGTATAGCTGTCTATCCTATCTACATATCTAGCAATTTGTGCACAAACCATCACCACCTACCCTTTTGTGTTTATATACATGTGTGTGTGCATATCTATACATGTATACACCTCAGTCTAAGCTCAGTTTAAATGCACGTGGATCCATGACGATTTAAAAGAATGTTTTTTGCACTAAAACAGAAATTGTTCTTCTCTTCATCGGTGAAAGATAATCTATCCACAGAACTTTTCCCCACAGATATCTGTAGACAGAGACTCTAGCCACCTTCAGCTTGTTGGATTTTACCTACTGGTCCCCAGTTCATCATCTTCTCTACTCAACTCTTCTTATCTTCTTGGCCTGACTTCACATTCTTCATATATGAGACAGCAGGTATTTACTTTTTCTGCTAGAGAGCATCACCCTTCTCCTGTTCTTAGGCTGGGTCTTCCCACCAGTGCCCATGACAGGTCCAATGGGGCTCAGCATCTAAGATTCTGCACTTCAGAAATCTTTGGCAATTATCGCATTCTTAAAACTAAAAAAAAAAATTTTTGTTAACCATGTGAACACAATGCTTGATAAAAGTTGTTTTCCATGCCCTGTGTATGTGTGTGTGTCTCTCTGTCTTTACACATGGGTAAGGAGAGAAATTGAGGGAATTCAGAAGTCAGTCACCCAGTGTCCAAGTATGTCATAATGACTGTAAACAGATACTGGAGAACATATGACAAAACAAAAGCCTGGAAGAACTTCTTCCTTGAGTTGTAATTTGTATTATTATATGTAATAGATCATGAAAACCTAATTCCCCATGGAGATCAGAGAGTTCAGTAATACCTTGTTTGCTATGTGAAAGGTACCTCCTGTTTGTTTCAAACTAGTGCCAATAATTTCTTTGACTAAAATTTGCTTTTCTGGTATGAAAAATTATGAATAATTATTCCTCATAAGCTTTTCATATGGTTCTTAATTCAGTTGATTTCTGTCCATCACCATTATTGAAGATTAGAAAGTACAATAGATTTAAAAGAGTAACATTGTTTCTCTTTGCTCATTGTTCCTTTTTAGCTTTTACCAGCATTCATTTCCTCTTCACCATCACATCATATTAGGCAGACGCTTTCAATGAACCATTCAAGATCTCTGTCTCGAATCTAGAGTCCTCTCTTCTTTCTGTCATCAGAAAGAAGAACTTTTTTTGGATTTAATTGGTTCTGTATCCTTAGCTTCACCACAAATTCCCCTTTGTTCTTCCTGCAGTACTTACAAACACTCTTACTTGTATTGAATGTCTCTGTTTCCTCAAAGCTCTCTAGCCTCTTCTAAATTCTCATTCTCAATCTGATGCCCTTAGTTGATCATAGCCTCCTACTAGCAACCTAATTTTCATGAATTAATGCTGTCTTATTTCTTAATTTCATCATTCTTTAACATCTTATTCACTTACAGTCTTAGCATCCTGTGAATTTCTGTCTCAGCCTTCAAATTCATTCTAATTCTATCAGTGGGCACGAAAGCCAAAGACTTTCCCTTACCTACCACAAGATCCTAGTAGTCTTGTATAGAAGAGGATCTTACATAAAGAATATTATCTCCATGCCTTCTGTCCATAAAATTTCTCCTGAATCATCTGCTGTATTTGGCCTTGTCAATTTTCACTTCAAAACAGTTTGTGGGACTGTGCTTGGCCCAATCCACTGTGTCAATTTAAACTACTTACCACATGGCCTCTTCACATTTCTGTGAAACTATGTGAGAAAACCCATTGCTATGCTATAGGCACAGTACTATTAAAAATGTGTAATGCACGAGTTATCTTGGTAATTTAACTTAAGTACTCGTTATTTATTTGCAAAAGTGCACATTTTTCTTAGGCTAACATCTTAAATGTTAATATTTACTTCTAGATTGCTTTTGCAGTGAATCTAACAGATACTTAATAGGCAGTTGTGTAGAACATGAAAGCAGCACAAATTTCATATGTGTACCATGAAGTCAAGTTTGTCCGTGTGCTATGTGTAAAACAACGCTTTTCAGTAGAACAGTAGATACATAGTGAAATGTATGCATAAGGTCTTTAAGTAATAAAAATATCCTAGTGTGCAGAATTTAGTATGTATTTCATAAGTAAACACAAACTTATTTTTCCCCTTGAAATATAAAATAGCATTTAAAAACTTAAATAGCTTCCTTGGGTAACTTGAAATTTAAATGGAAGTTTTATCATAGGGTTGGCAGAATATATTTAAAAATATCTTCTCAGAGACCTCAGGAAATTACTTTCTCTTGTGGATCTGATTAAATATTTCATGGCCGTACATGCTTATTTATTTGTACATGCTATGTCAAGATAAAAAAAAAATCAAGCAAACAAGCTCCTCTTGTTACAGTAAATACACTTATTTTGAATATGGTCCTTGTCAAAACCAGAAGACCCGACCCAGGCAGACTGCTGAGTCTGCAGCATGAATGTTGTCTCATGCTGAAAATGAACATGCAGGGACATTCCTCACCGACAGCTTTGGGAGCTGGTTTATTAATTTAACACTTGAAGAAATGCATCGAAGACCACAGGCAATTTGTTGTACTAAAAGTAAGAGGAAGCATGTTTAACTTTAGAGCTTCACATTGGTAGAGAATCAACAGTAGATAACACAAGCTTTTGTCTTTCCTATTTTTAAAATTAACAACCCCTTCCTTTTTCTTGAATAAATGCTGTAATATCTCTTCAGTATGTGCATTTTGACTACTAGATTTCCTGTAATTAAACACTGATGAACAAGACTTGCCAAAAGCCTAGGTCCATTCTATCAAGCAGTGTGTGGATATCACTGCCAGCATCCCTTTTTTTCACATCCTTTCTCCTCAAATTTTATTATTTTATTATTATTTATATTATTAGTCTGCTCCTTAACACTCTTAAATCTGGAGGTATTTTTTTCCCTATATTTGAGTCATAACATAACAAAAATATGTTTGTGGGAAAGAAAACTAGACATCAAATCTTCATTTAACTGGTGGCAAAAGGTCATGGTAGAGTCTGTGCAAATTCCATTATAATATGAGCTCAAGGAGTTGAGATTTCTTCAATTTTCTAAAATATGTAAATCTTATATGTTATGTTATGTTATGTTATGTTATGTTATGTTATGTTATGTTATGTTATGTTATGTTATGTTATGTTATGTTATGTTATGTTATTCCTGGTTGTTAGTCATTTTGCTGTGATTTTGATTCTAAATATATTGGCCTCTATGGTTGTACAGCCATATGGTGAAGGACAAACAATCTCAAAGGTCTTTAGAACATTATCTGATGCTATTGACAGGCATATAATTGCATGCCTTTTTATAACCCCACATGAAATCACTTCTTCTCATAATTGCTTCTGTTGGGACCAGCTCTGGCTGAATGTAAGGGTAAATGGGATGACCAATTTCAGCTTCCCTCTGTAAACTTCCTGAATACTCAATAAAGTACTAAGAGAAAGCAATTAATCACCCCTGCCAATTTTAATAGGAAACAATTTTTGTTGACAAATCATAAATGCTTCACATTAACCAATTTACATTTTTTTGGCCCATGCAGCCTCCTGGAAGTTTAAAGACATTCTTTGCCTGCTTTTAACTAGATGAGCAAGGGGTTTCTCCAAGTGTTTGAGATTTGGAAAAATGAAAAAAAAGTATAGAAGTTGGTGGAAGAAAGAGAAATTTTGCCTTCAAAACTTATAAAAAGTATTACTTTTCAGCAAATGAATTTCCTCTTCATCAAGTGGAGTTCACATGAAATACTACATTATTAGACACAAATTATGGTTTCTCTTTTAACTTAATTTTTAGGCCTTTACTTAGCATTAATAATTTTTTTCACTTTTGTTTTCATTTCACAGATGACAGTTAAGGTTGGCTAAATCTTTGCAGCTGGCAATTAAAGAAAATAAACATTATGAAATGGGCTACTAAACCTAAAATTAATGATAACAATAAAACTATGCACATTATAATAAATATATTTTTTAAAATTATTATCTTCTTGCGCTTTATGCTTATGTTCACTGGAATAGATCGGTGGACATAAAAAGTTGAGCAAGCCTTTAAAAATCAAAGCTAGGCAGAAAAAAAAGATAATATTAAGTTGTTTTACTGAAGTTAATAAACCCTACATTCTGAGACAAATATCCTCAAGCAGTTTGTTTAAACAAGCATTAAGTTTAGCAGTACTACACCATAACATGATACTCCAAATTAAACTTTTGCATCTCAAGTGACCTTTATTGGAGTTTTATAGTTCATAAATTCTTTACAATAGTGCTCTGTGGAGTAGTTTTAATAAATCTTGATTGTGCTGTAAATGTTACAGCACGTACTTAAAATGGCACCTCCAGTCCTAACAAACAAGTGTGTGGAATGATTCCCCTATTCCACATGGAAAGTTTTGGTTCAGTATTCATGAAATATTGGAAAACATTCCAGTAATGAGGGGGGAAATACCAAGAGTAACCCAATCATGCTGGAGAAGAAAAACTTCACTAATAAACATATTTATCAAAGTAGATGGTAAGCATACTGATTTCTCATATACGAGTAGGAAATTCTTCTGCTATTCACAGAGCTCCTAAAGTACTCTAGGATAGGTGGATAGAGACAGGATTGTGTTTTCCATTTTCCCTTCTAAGACTTGATTTCCTGGCAAAATATCAGATCCATAGAACTGTAAGCTGTGTGGTCTGTTTCACTTGTCCTAGTACACTAGGGAAAGTGCACCTTGGTAAAGTGTCTGCTTAATCTCATTTATCTGTTTAACTTTTTTTTTTCCCTTGGAAAGTGTCATTGAATAATACACTGAAAGCACCCTGGTAGTGTGTTGAACCGCCCCCTTTNCTTTTTATTTGCTTATTGGCTTCTTAACATCTTTTCATATGTTATAGTTACATTTGATAGAAAAATGATCAACTATGAGCTATCATTGTGAGATAGCCATGAAATCCTCTTTCTTAACAACTTCCATCTCTTTTGGGGTTCATCTATAAATGTATTTTCTCATTCTTATACATATAATTTAGTTTCTTGCATACATCTGAGAGCTTTTTCCAGTGTTCATAATTTTCACAACTTTTCTTTCTTGATCTTAGCTCAAATTTTTATCCTCACTGTATTTTTGTCTTACCTTCCTTTTCCCCAGATGCAAGAACATTGAAAAACCTGTCGTTTCTCCCTCATATAGTCTGTTAATGGTGTTTCTACTCAGATAAATTTAAGCATTTGAAAGGAAATGTTTTCAAACTTTGCTTTCTCTGTAGATGTTGCTATTGAAAATAAGCCAAGTTGGAAAAACCTCCACATTTCCATGAACATTAAATTATTCATTCTGAAGTCATAACTCTAAGCCTTTACTTATCTTAAAGATCTTATTCATAAGAAATGCACAAGTTAATGATGAATTAGTTAAAAGATAACTACTGCCATAAATGTTCTGATCCTTCCCTAAAATAAGAAAAATCTACAAGATCTGTAAAGCTCTGTGTGTTGCTTTAGGGATGAATAGTGTGACTTTGAGAAAGTGTCATTACTGATCAAACTAATTTGCTCATATTGAACAATATATATGATGCTTTGCAATGAAATAAAGATAATATATTGAATAGAGAGATACAATCAAACTCAAATCATAAATGCCAAGGTCTGGTATAAATTATTATTACAGAAAATCTATAAGAAAAAAATTTTTATAAGTGGCCCTGTAAGAAAATGTATAATGCAATATTAATGAATCTGGGTTACAGACCCATTATTAATACTAGAAATGGGGTTTTTTTAGCGGTAGTTAAATGTTGATCCTTAAAGACTGTTTAATAATGAAGGACAGATTCAAAAAAATTCTCTATTTTTCCTGAGGATAGAAATATGCAGATCAAGGTATCAGCAATTTAAAGAAGACAGAGGTTAATAGTCTCTATAATTGCCAGAACCTGTGATGAGTATTTAAAGCAAACAATCAACTTTCAATATAACCTATAAATTACGCCATGGTATTATTGGGAGTGGGAGTTGTTCTACAACATTGTTTTGATGATCTTGCCTATGATTACAGAATGTGAGTTGTTTTTTCCATCTGTGTTAACAATTTACATTTACTCTGCAAACAGTTAAATGCATCTGAAAAGATTTTTGACACAGACAGCAGAACATGATGTTTAGTGAAGGGGAGACAATCAAACTATCCTTATATTTTTTTTGTAGATGAATTTATAGCTTTTTTGAGTTTCATAGGGGGAATTTTTGATATTTGAAAGCTTTTGGTGTTGCACTTTTTATTTTAGGTTATGTTGAGTAAAATTTTTAGATGTATCATCCTTAGAATTTAGTATATTATACATGATGATAATGAATGCTAATCCATTGGTCTCAAGCATTTAATTTATACTTTCTGAAACCAGGATTGTATTGGATTTGGAAGTTAGAGGAAACTTTTAAACTCTTTCAGCCTTCTTTGTTTTTATTATGAAGAAGACATCATTCAGGGAAAGCACCAGTGATACTGTATTCTGAATGTGCAAAGACCTATAGCAAAAGTTCTGGAAATACATCAGTCCTGAAACAGGGGAGAGAGGAGTGGGAATGGAGGCATGGAGAAGCGTTTTTGTATGGACAATAAGCATCACTTGAGCTTTCTGTTAATCAAGGGAAAAATTAATCAATTAGAAATTAACTATTACACCACTACAGTGATCAAGATGGTTGGCCAAACCAACCCAGAGCCCTGAGTCTGAGATGTTTAGCCTTGTTCAAATTAGCATGGTTATAAGCCAGTTCTAAAAGAATCTCTGAATTAGGAACAACCACAAAAATATGTATTTGGAAATGTTAATGTTGCAGCATTTTTCTTTATGACTACCTTTCACACAGAAAAGCAAAACTCAAGTTGCATGGAGTAGAGTTTTCTATGAAAAATCGTGCTGACTGAATACCACCCACCAACTGGATAACACACAGTGAAGTTATCCTCTTCTCATTCATTTATCATCACTCTAAAAACATACATTCCAAAACACATGCAAAGATTTATAGCAAAACTAGATCATCTAGAATAATATGTTTTAGGCTTAAATATAAGCTATTCCCAGCTAGAGTGGCAGTCTGTTTTTACTGCCTAATAATGCAGAACTTGAGATGTGCAGAGTGGCAGATTTTACCTGGCTAATAAGAAATTATTGTTCTACTTCATATGGAAAAATATTTTGGAAGAGGTTGTTATGGATGTATCTTCTTGGTAATAAAAATTGGTTTAATCTCCCATCAGCAGATAAATATCTCAAGGAAGAGTCATCTAAGTGTTCAAATAGAATTGTGCCCAAACAGTATAAACATAGCTTTCTGAAAAATAATGACAATGTCAATAAAAGAAGAAAAAATAGTCCAGTTCCAGTCCAGTTTTCTACTTCTTGCTTCTATCTTATAAATAGGATGCAGCATCATGTCCTTCCTTAAAGAGACTATCTCTCCTTTGTTTTTAAGATTAGTTTGGGACATATTTTAAAATAAAAAGTGAGAAACAAACAAGTGAATTTTAAGTAACTGTTTCCTGCTTTTCCCTGTCAACAGAATTTGGTTAGTAGAAGTTCCTCCCATGTGAAAAATATTGGACACTGGAAAACTAGGCCCTAACTCCTACTTTCCTGAGTTAAACAAGGAGATACACATCCATGAACAACAGAGGTCAATTACCTATGAATAATTTCATTCGTGTACAGACGTTCTGCTAGAGACTGAAGTTACATAACTCTAGGAAATCTGTCTAGGTTTGACACACATTCCAAAACACATGCTAGATTCTTCACTTCGTCATAAAATTTGCAAGAGGCCACTGGAGTTAAATATTGCATTGCTGTATTTCAACTGGGTACTCCACATTCACTGTGACAAGGGGATAATGCAACTTTCTCTGCATAAAAACTGCTCAAGACTACATTTCAAGTTTCCTTTTTTCTTCTACACTAACAGATTTCCAAAACTAAGTTCCTCCAAGCACAATCTTCATTCAGAGCTCAGTTTCTGGGAGCTCAGGATAGACTTGTGCTTACTTCTCTAGCAATTTTTGAAAATCTAGATGTGCTGAAAAGGCTTGTATCATGTTAAATATGATAGTGGACTTGGAGTATAGAAAAGATTGCTGCAGAGGGGAAAGGGACAAACTGCTTTCCATATCTGAAATATGTGTGACAAAAGTTAAATTAAAGCAAGGTAGATTAGATTCAGGCTGACATACCTCAGAAGACTTTCTATCTTTAAGGACCATATTGCTTTGGGAAAGTGTGGAAGCACCATGACTGGATATTAGACGGTATCTGTCAGGCATGAACGAGGTGCACTTGATTTTGGCTTGAGGAAAGAAATGGAGTAGATAATTTCCTAATGTTCCTGCCAGCTGTGTTTTCTATTATTCTCAGTGACTAGACATTAGGAAGAAATCATGTGTGATTTATCTATGTGCCAATGGATACACTAGTTTCTTTCTATTTCAGTGATTAATTGTTCTAATGCAAGGCTCCCAAAACTTTATAGTAAAGCTGGTGAGACTTTTGCACAGCCAAGAAGTTGTTAAAATCTGACATCCAATTCCACTTTAAAACAGGTTTCAAACAAACATTTCTATTAAAACTTTTCCAAGCTTCTCACACAAATTAATTTAAAAAATAAAATTTGGTTTTTTCTGATAGTTGCAATGAATCCCTCATTTACATGTCAAATTCCATTTCATGTTTCCCTTCATATTTGGAAAAAAAAGAGTTAATTATTTATGAACACTACTGTCACTGTAGACAACAGAATCTCAAGAGACTGATACTAACAGACATGTACCAGTATAGTAAAATACTGTACCTCATTTATGAGTGATTAGACAAGTTTGTTGACTCAAGATGGGACAAGGATAACAACTGCTAATTTTCTAAATAAGATTGTTTAAAAATGTCACTCCTTTTGTAATGTTTTAGAATTTTTAAAGCTTTTGAAATTTTTTTTTTCTGATACAACAAAACTGATTTTTTCATTTATTCATTTGTAGAACTTGCACAACATCATTTTTTCTATGAAAGTAGCAGACATTTACCTGGATAATTAATTTGCAAAAGGGAGGATCTGGTTCAACAAGCAAATTAAACACAGAGGTAAACCTAAATAATTCTGGAAGGGATGGAAGGAGGGAAATGAGTGATAATTCAAATCTGCAAGGCAAATTAATGGCAAATGACAACTGAAAGTTACAGTAACCTTGCAGAAAATTACTCATACAAACATATACTATAAGGATATTTTTCTTGCAATGTTTCCCTGTCAAATAGTGGGAATGTTCCACTTTTCTGAAAAATGTTTCTGTGGACAACACAGGGTAAGCCTATAAATAGGTTGTGGAAGGCCCCCTCTGTAGTGTTGGGGTACCAACACAAACTAGTATTTTGTTCATATTCTGATCTTCACTTTTTTTATCTTCTAGACTTGAACATCTAGTGCAGAATGAGTCCTTGATTAGTGTTAATTTATTCCTAAGTCATAGAATTAAGATCTACAATGATGTTAAGTATAATTGCAGCACTTCCTGGAAGAAAATGTTTCTCTAAAAACCCTTGCATTTTCCAACAAGGAAAACTGGAGGTTGCAGTTGATTAGAGAGATGTGAAGATTATACCATTTCTGTTGCTCTTCCTTTACCAGCAAGACTGTATTAATGGCTGTGAGATGCAAAGTCATAGGCTGTAGGAAATGCTAACACAGATTTTACTTTGTAATCTGGATCTTTGTATTGGGTTTGTGTGGCAAGGTTTTGGTAGTGGGGGGATTCAGGGGTGGCCCTATGGAGAAGCTGCCAGAAGCTTCCCTCATGGTCTGGCAGAACCATTCCCTGGCAGCTCCGGGTTGGGCCCACTGCTGGCCAAGGCTGGGCCCATCAGCCATGTCAGTGCCGCATCCATGATAACAGAGCAAAGAAGGAAAGAAGAAGTTATTGCACAGATGTAATTTCAGCCAGAGGAGAGAGGCGTAAAAATATGTGAGGGCAATAGCTCTGCAGACACCAAGGTCAGTGCAAAAGGAAGGGAGGAGGTGCTGCAAGCACGAGAGCAGAAATTCCTCCACAGCCCATGGTTAACGCCATGATGAGGCTGCTGTGCCCCTGCCGCCCGTGGAGGACTGTTGGGAAGCACCTGGGCTGTAGCAGGTGGATGCCCAAAAGAGGCTGTGTCCCTTTCGGAAGCCCACTCTGGAACGGGCTTCTGGCAGGACCCATGGACCCGTGGAGAGAGGATTCCACACTGGAGCAGGTTTGCTGTGGGACTTGTGATCCAACAGGGGACCCACGCTGGAGCAGGCTGTGCCTGAAGGACTGCACTCAGTGGAAAGGACCCACACTGCAGAAGCTGGTGGAGACTGGCCCCATGTTGGAGCAGTGGAACAGTGTGAGAGGTCCTTCACCTGGCGGGGGAAGGAATAGCAAATACAGTATATGTGATGAACTTGCCACAGCTTTCATTTCCCACCTTCCTGCACTGCTCTGAGAGAGGTACAGGATTCTGAACTGATGTTTAGCTTAAGAAGGAAGGAGTGGAGGAAAGATGCTTTAAGATTAGGGTTTATTTCTTATTATGCTACTCTGATTTGATTGGCAATAAATTTAATTAACTTCCCCAATCTGAGTGCATTTTGCACATGATGGTAACTGGCGAGTGATCCCTCCCTGCCCTTATCTTGTCCCAGGAGCCTTTAATTCTATTTTTTCTCCCCTGTCCAGCTAAGGAGGGGAGTGGTGGAGCACCTTTGGTGGGCATGTGGCATCCAGCCAAGGTCAACCCACCATAGTCCCTCACTACTTAAAGTCTAAAGATCCAGAGAATGCAACTTAAACTGTGACAAAAGGTCTTATGAATTCAATCTTTTCACAAAGAGTATGTATAAAATTTCTGTTACTGAAGTAATTATAGGGCTTGCAAAGTGAGACATTCCATGTAATTTATTATTTTCCTTTAATTTCCATTGAACTTAAACAATGGACAATTTAAAAAAATCAAATAACTTTAAATAAAAAAGGGTAAAATTTTCAGTTTGAGCGGTATTTTTTTGTTGTTGTTGCTGGAAAAATTAAAGTATTAATTTAGGATTTGGAATGCATTAATTTATTTATATCTACAAGACTACGTAAAAATGGTGTAATTCTAATTTGAGCCAGTAAAAATTCTTCTGGCTAAAAGTAAGAATAATTTCAAAACATTGCCAGTACTTCCTATTCTTATTTGAACTGGAAGAACAACCTGTCTTCCAAAAGGAGACCTCATAGATGCTTAAAACAGATAAATAAATTAAAAACAAATAAAAGATAAAGTAGTCATGTATTTCTGATATTTAGGGAATATCAGAAAAATATTCTAGAAAAATTGAATTATTTGAGAATGTTTGCTTCAGGCATTGTGAATTGACTCTTACTCTCCTTTGGGTGGGAGAACACCAACAGAGGTGCACATGCAGAAACTTCAGAGGTAAACCCTTTGTGATGGTATCTCCAGGAGCACAATTCTCACACTAGAAGCTCTGAAACATGCAACACCTAGACACAGACTCATTTTTGAGCATGACAGAAAGTTTTCAGTTAGTGGATGACAGGTCACTCTTGCTGTCACTGTTGATGTGTTAAACTAATGACTTCACTGTCTCCTGCAGTACAGATTTATGTCTATATGACTGGTGCTAGATGTATAAAACAGAACTGTTCTCGGCTCTAAAAAGAGCACTACAGTAGCATAAAGCTGGAGAAAGTGGACCTGGCTATAAGAGGAATAATTGCTTGTTTTATGTTGTGTTTTCCCTAAGACAAGTATAGTGCCTCCCTTTGAGAGACAAAAGATCAGCATTCAACTTGTGCCAGATGCAGACTCAGCTATTTAGAGGTAGATTAGAATTAGTGGGGAACAGGACTGTATCCACTGTGCTTGAGCTAATTTCACATTGCTGGACTGGGGGAAAAACAAACAAACTAATGTACTGAGTAATTATTAATTAGGTGGTAACCCTCATCCAGCCAAGACTGTCTTGTTGCTGCCTAACATGCAAGAGTGTGAATACAGAGTTTCAGAAGACTTCTTCATTGTAGAGATGCATTTCTACAGACTGTCACGCAGTGAATTATTCTGCTCTGCATGTATTCCAGACTCAAAATTTTCCTTGCCTAAACTATTGCCTATTGTCTATGCATAAACTTGCCCTGGTTCTTGTATGCTCAATTATAATTTTTTATAGGTAGTAAATTTTAATCCTATATAAAAATATCACCTTAAATTATTATTCTCATTTTTATCCAGTTGCAGAGAAAATGATGAGAAAAATAAATCAATGTCTGACAATACGCTATAAATCTTGGGGGATTTCTGATGGTTTTAACAGTGTCCTTGTAAAATAATGTTCTGATTGCACAGAGAAATGTCAGCCTGTGTAAATTATCTGAATAAAAGTGGCCGATAGATGTTAAGATAGTTATTCTTGAGGTCACCTTGAAAGCTATGCTGGAAATAGGATACAGTCCCAGTCTTACATTAAAACCCAAGAAAGTAGAGATTTAAACATGCTGTCCTTCTGTTTCTTTTTTGTTTATTTGTTTGTTTGCTTGTTTGGGTGGTTTTTTGTCTTGTTTGGGTGGTTTTTTTGTTTGTTTGTTTTTCTTTAGTTGGTTTTAGGGCTTTCTTTTGTTACTTTTCTGTGTGTGTGAGATTTTTTTCATTTTGTTTGTTTGTTTTTTAAAGGAAAGCAGTGACAGGTAGATTTTGACTTCAACATGTACTATAAGATGTTGATAAATTATAAAAACAGTTGAGTTCTGTGAAGGACTTGAGATATGCAAATAAAAAGTATCGGATCAAAATATTAGTAGGTGTGAAATGAAGAGACAGTGGCAGAATACTGTTGGTGTTAGATGAATGCAGATAACTTATCATGAAGATAAAAAATGCAAAATTTTGCTGCCCAGCTGTGGAATGAGGTATCCTCTCCTGGCCTCTGCAGCACGTGTTCTGTTGTGGGTTTATCTAAAAACGATTCATGCCAACCTCTCTTTCTAAACCACTAAGTATATAACTGATGGCAANAAAAAGAAAAAAAAAAAAAAAAGAAAATCCTTAGGATTTCTACTCAAGTACCCCTATCAAATCAGAACCTCTTTCACTAATCTTAAGAAATCATGTCTACAATGATGAAATCTTTTTCCTACCATTTCCCCAAGCAAATATGCTCTTTGAAGTAACTTCAGAGAAAATCTGAGTCTTCTCTTTGTGCATAGGATTCTTCAATCAGATAAGAAATTACAGAGCAATTTTAACAAATATTTTTACACTTCTCATTACGAATATGTATAAGCCCCTCTTGTTATTCTCTGTTCTGATCATGGACCAATATACATTTCCTTATATGGTCCCATAAAGAAAACAGAGTATGTTGTACATGTAACCATTGTAGTTCTGTAATATGCATGTCAGAAGAGAGAGGTTTACATTATTCCTCCCCCCCACAGTCTTATTGTTTCCATTAAGCATTGGAAAGTGAAGATAAAGCAGTGCAAAATAAAAAGATGACTAATGCTACAAGAGAAAATGTGACCTTTCCTCACTGCACGAAGAATATTTATGGTATTCAGAGTGACAGAAAAGGTGTTGTAGATGTGGCCAAAATAAGATGTAGCCCACTTTTGTACACTGAGATAGGATCAAGTAGATGTAGACCATCACCATCTATTGTTTATAGCATGTTTTATCAAAAGAGAAAACTACAATAAAATATCAAAACCTTTGAACACTGTCTACACAAAGTGTTTTCTGTCCTGGAGTAATTTCTTCCTTAGAATCCAAATTAAAAATATTTTTATACATTGGGGAAAATATATCTACTCTCTGGCTCTGTCTTTTAACCAAATGATCATCTGTAATATACCTAACTGTCCTCTCCCCATTTTTATGGTACTTAAACTTTTGGATTCTTTACTCACAAATCACATCTGGCTAATTTTACCTGAGGTTGGTTACAGCTTTGTGCCACAGTATCCTAACTAATGAAGATTTGGGCTGTTTCTCCTTTGTCCACAAAGCCAGGTTGTCGAGGAAGCTTCCCAGTCTGGCCATTCATGGTGCTCTCTGTCAGTCACACTCCCAATGCCACAGACTTCCTCTATTGTGACCAAAGCTCCTTCACAGTGGGTAGCTCCAGTGGCCAGAGGGATCCCCCCTTGAGTCCCTGCACACCCCACTCACACAGTCAGACCAGGTTCCCCATAGCAGAGTCTCAGAAGCTTTGTTCCATAAAACAATTTATTCATGGTGCAGGAATACAGAAAGAGCCCAAGCTGGTGTCTCTAAGGAGAAACCCCCAACAAAGATACCCCTGGCCTTTTATTCCCTCACAGTCCAAACTGTGTGGAAGTCTTGCTCTTCCTTCTGAGTCCTCTCTCCTGCTGTATCTCCCTCCATCCATCCACCTGGCTGGCACATCCCATCTTTGTGCCTTTTGTTAAACAAAGGTTAGCATTTCATGGCCTTTTGTCCCACCCAGGGCTCAAATTGTAGCTTACAAACAGAACTACCTGCACCAGATGTTCTAAACACTGATAACAGGCCTAAGAGAGAATGAAATTAATATGATGAGCTCTTAGAAAAACCAAGAAGCTGCTACAATATCTAAAACATCTAATCTTCTATATATTTTAGAATTCAAGAATTCAATTGAGGAAATGAAGAACAATCAATATGTACATTTAAGTGAATACTTATGTGAATGGAAACTACTATAACTATACTATAGTGTCTATTTTTCTCTATTTAATGCAAGGTTTGCTTTTATTTTGGACATTGCAGGCAAATTTGAGGGGATAGTTATGGTTAGCTGGGGATCAGGAGCTAATAAAGGTTATATTTTGTAAAGTTATTTTCTTAGTGAAAAATCAGTTATCTTATTTTCCTATTGTTAAATATATTTCTTCTCTACACTGTTATTTTGTGGTTAAAATTGAATTTATTAAAGATTTTACTCCAGGGATCTTCTATGGATGCAATTTTGTTTCTTTGTTATTAGAAAGGCTTGAGAACAGATACTATTGAATACTTCAATCTTTTCTGAGTCTTTCTTAATCTTCTCTACTTCACTGTTAAGCAGCTAGCCTACGTTTTGATTTTCTCTTTCTACATTTAGTGAACCTTATCTTGTTTCCTTTTATGTCACTGTGGTTTTTTGATCTTATCCCTGAGGGTCTTGAGCTGTTCCTTTGTATTCACGTTGAAACCTATAATCTTCTTTCCACTTTTTGTTTGATTCTTTTTGAATTTTCAGGTCACTGGAGAAATTCTGGTGTCTCTACAATAGTTTCTTACTCTTCTGTCATTCTTTGCTTCACTTGCAAATAACCTACCAGTATGCATTAGATACCTTCTCTTTCAGTAACTTCCAGCAGTGGTGCAATCCCATACCCTTTAATTTTTTTCTCTTCCAAGTAGGCTGTCTCCTGTACTCCAGGAATAGGTGGCGTTTGACTTCCCCCTCAGTCATCACTTTCCTGCATTCTTACCTTCACACTTTATTACTTCTCACAGCTTTTCTGTGATTCATTTTCTGTGAATCATTTTCTGATTGTACCTTTTGTTTACATGTCCTATCATTTAAGTTAGTTGAACTACGATCTAAAAAAGGATCCTTTAATCACTAAAACAAAAATTGCCTGCAAAATATTCCATGCGCTTACTGTGTCATCCTACTTTGCCTTTTAGGTATCTCTGAAAAATTACAGTCTCCTTTTGCTACAAGGCTTTAATTAAAAAAAAATTTCCCATTTTGTCTTCTAGCTTATGTGGAATATATGAATTCTTCTCTGCATTTATGTTCCTTCTATAAAATAAAATAATCAAGCAAAATTCTCTCCTTTCCATGATCTCGCAATAAAGTAAACCTTTAGTACAGGGTACACCTTTCTCTCTTGTTCTTACACCTATCATTCCGAAGGAGATTGCATCTCTGTATCAGTAATGAACTTCTGTGGTTTAGCTCAACAACTTGCTAGGATGACATTTTCATTGTTTTGGCTGTTTTTTAACAAATAGTTCTCTCTACATACTTCCATATTGGGGCAGCTACATAATAACATCCCAAAGGCTGATCTCTTACTTGACACTCTCATGACTGTGATTCACCTCTGCCTAAATTTAGACAGAAAATGGACTTCTGTGTTTGACTTCTTTTTCTCTCTCTTCAGTTCTGAGATTTTATCACAGATCTAGGCTATTTTGAAATCTCCCCTGTGTGCACTGGAAGATGTCCTTCCTATTCTTTCCACAGCCCTCAAACCTTTTTTGCTGCCTCCTTTTGTAATGTCATGCCAAATGTCATGACACCTATTTACTCTCATTAGTTTTCTGAAATGTTCATATCCAAGTCATCTGTCTCCATCTGCCTCTATGATCTGCTCTTAGATGCTCTTTTATACTGCATAGCCTTCAATGTAACAGTAGCAGGTGCATCTAAATAAGTAGCATGGGGAAGTAATCCAGAGGGATAGGGATACCTTGCTTGTCTTTCTGAAATGCCCTTTTTATTATGGGTACAAGCAGGAGCATGTTCCTGAAACAATGTGCTTTCTGCACTTTAAGGTACCCAAGGTCAGGACCTTCCAAAAGACCTCTAGGTAATGATTTTTCTTTGCAAATGATCTTAGGTGCCAGGATAAGCAAGAAGTGAACTAGGATTGATTTTCCTATTTTAGACTGTTCCACATGTGGGCACATTTTCTTTCAAGAAGAGCTAATAATAGAAAAATAAGAGTAGAATGAGTCAGAACAAAATTAAAATATAACCTTGACTTTCTTGCCTCTTAGTCTTTCAGGAAATCACATGTGGATGTGATGTACACCTTGGTACATTGGTATTTTGTACATTCCTTTACTTTGCATCCTTTTTGGCTAGCAGAAGTCATTATGTCTTTTCTGTTGCAAAGACAGGCAGCTGAGTCCAACCCTGAAACCACTGGAATAAGCATATTCTCAGAAGAGAATATACCTCTGGGACAGGGTAATTATAGGATTTGTAATATGCTTTCCTCTCCTTTCAATATTCAATTGCTGTTTATTCCAGTGTTTGGCCATTGGTCTTCTAGAGTCATGTACTGGGTGCAATAAAACAGAGAGGTATGGGCCAAGAAGAGCATAATTTAAAAAAACTTAATTCTGCAGCTGTACGATTTTCTCAGTTTCTTGGGGTTTTTGTTGTTGTTGTTTTGTTTTGGTGTGTGGTTTCTTTCTGAGTATGCTACATCAGAATTTTCAATATTGCAATGTATTTTTAATCGCAATGAATAAGATTTTATCATTTTTTCTAATGTATAATGCTATATTTGATTAGGTATTCTATTTGGCAATGTTTACCTTACTGCAGTCATGTGTTATTCAGACTGTTAAAGTTGTGTCAGCAAACTCAGTACTTTCAATTTTAATTTCATAAGTCCCATTTTTTGCAGGTGTGTAACCTGATCACAATACTCTTCTTCATGCAAAAATTTCTCCTATGTTCTCACCACAAAACCTTTTATTTATTTTAATTAAAATAAATAATCCATTTAATTTNNNNTTTTCTTTTTTTTTTTTTTTGAAGCTTTTGCAATTTTCCAAAGGTCAGTAAAAAAGGAAAAACAGAAAAGGTGTTCAAATGAGTAGTTTCAACATATTCAACAGCTATTTTAACATTTGCCATTACTCCCATGTTTATAATGCACTATCTCATGCTAATTGGACTATTTAACATAAAAAACTAATGTTTTTAATGTATTATGGTACAGCTATTCATGATAATTTTGATGATATAATTTGACCCATACAGGAACCAACCTTTCTAGGGCATTTCAGAAGCTGTCACAGCTGTCTAAAAATGTATTGTGTAGTTTAAGGTGAGTATATTCAAGAATCAGAGCCTGGAAACATCCATTCAGACTGAGGCTTCACTCTTCAGTCACACACCTGAGACTCCTACAAGAGAGAGTGCTGACTTTATACTTTATTCCTAACTACTTAGTGCATGACAGTGGCAGAGCAATCACACTGAGCAGCACCTGGGGTACAGTTTGCCTCTGTTACTTGCCATGAGTGTTACAGAGAAACCTGTTGCCTGAGAGTGGCAGTGTCTGGTTCCCAATTGCCAATAATACCTTAGCTCCTTGTGCTTGTTTCCAACCCAGATGCAGTCAACATTACTGCCAGTGCTAGAGGTATTATAAAATCTCCACTATAATTCCTCTTTAATTAACCTCCTATTGTCTTAAATTGCTTCAACATTTTTTTTTCTCTAAATCTCCTCCATTCTTTCAGTAATACCCCTTTTTTGTAAAATTGCCTCAGTATTTCCCCACTGGTGGGATCTAGTACAGTTTTCTTACTTGTCTTTTAATAGCTTATTCAAAAGGATAGAAAAGCTCAATGGGCTCCTAGTAGAGTGCAGTAATATCAGTGTTTGTGTTCTCAGGTTTTTTTTTCCTCTGGAGCATAATGGTTGAACTAAGTCTTGTGGTGAAGAGCAAACCCACTGGGCTAATGGCAATAAACTTGAAAACAGTGAGAGGCTTGTTCGCTCAGGTTCAATGTGTGAATAGCTCTGCACAGCTCTAATTAGAACCCTGGTTCTCAATAGGTAATTAAATATCAGTTTGGTTATCCAAGTGAAGGAATTAAGGTGAAAATGTACCATTCACATTTATAGTAGAATACAAAGCTCTGCGTTTCTGTTGGTTGACTGGCATTATAGTGAACTCTGTCAGAAATACCTTTAAATGTGCCTTTGTGAGACAGAATACTGAAACGTAGCACACTGCCTGCAAGGAATGTCTCATGGCAATGATGTGGTCACTGAATAAGCTAAGGCTGACATTTTGTCTTTAAGGAAGATGTAGTTGTTTAGATTTGCCATCCTCACATGGGGCACTAATTTAATGTACTGGGTTGAGTACTCTGGTCAAACACCAGTGTACCTACTAAACTTATTTACTCATTTCTGCTGTGAGATAAGGATTAAAAGAAAAGCAAAGCAGGCTTAAAACTTTAAAAGGTATGAAGACAGTTTTATTAACAGAAGTAAAAGAAAAACCAGAATTAAATTTCAGACATTTCTCCTCCCCCCACTTCATTTTCTTTTTTCCACCAACAACATAAAGAGACAAAACCTGAGACTTTCAGTTAGTTTACCACCTCTAAAATAGCATTTTTCAGTTCACATAGGGAGGGGAGTCTCTCCTCCACTATCCATGGCATGGACAATTTTTTATAAGAAAACAGTTCTCTTATGGCTCCAATATCACAGTGAATCAGTCGCCCAGACAGGAAAATCTGTTCACAATGTGAAAGTCCCTTCCCTCAACACACAGTTCTTCCCACAACTGATTTAGAGGGCTCATCTCTGTCTCATGGGGTACTATTTTAAGGATGAGCTGTTCTAGTAGAAAAACAAAGGGTCTTGTCTCTCTCTGGAAGCAAGGTTTCTCCTATCCCTGGAGCAAGGGTTCTCTTCTCCTATCTCTGGGAGTAAAAATTCCCATCTCTATATCTGTGGTAAGGTTCTCCATCTCTCTCTCTCATCTTTGCTCAAGTTTCTCATTAGACCACAGTTACTTCAAAATCTGCTTGCTTCAGCACGGGTACCTTTGCTCAGGCTGCATTGTCCCAGTTACATTCATGAGTTAAAAGGAATAGCTTAATATATCATAGTCCATCACCATGGTCTTAAAAAAGAATTTCAATGTAAAGCATCTCCTCTTTCTCCTCCCTCTGGGCTTCAGTGCCTTCTTCACTGACCTCATTATCTCCATGTTGGTTTTTTCACATGCCTTCACTCTTTCCTTTTCACTTATTTGAGAGTGGATTGATGTCTGTAAGTTTCATCTGCACACTGAAAAAGTTAGTAATTCTCTTGGGTTCTGTTGATCACACGACCTCTGTTGGGCAGCAGCCAAAGCCGCTGCAAACTTCCTGGGGAGAGGGGAGGCAGGGGTAGCAGGATCTCAGCTGAGCCTGGCCTGGCTGAGTGGGCCTTGCCCAGCCTGGCCTGGCCTGGGCCTGTGGAGCTGGCAGGGCCCGACTGAGAGGGCCTGGCCCCAGCCCAGCCCAGCCCGGCCCTGCCGGGCCACGTGAGCCCCCTGTTACTTCTTCGGAAGCTGGAAGCAAGAGAGAGAGATTCCCGGGCTTCTCCTTTCTTAAATGTGAATCACAGAAGCATACTCAGCATCTTAAGTGGTTAAACAGAGTGTCCATCTTAGAATTAGCCAGCTAATTGGTTCTTTCAGGCCTGAAGGAAACTTAAGTTCTTTGCAGGAAAAAATTGCTTTTCAACCCATGACAGAAGATATCCCTGAAAAATCCTCTGGAAAAATAAGCATTATTGTGTATTAATAAAAATAAAGTTGGTGCCATCATTTCACCTGGCAGTTTGTCTGTTTTGACACTGCCCCCCCACTTCCTCACCCTCAGTTATTTCATGGATGAAAATGTGCTAAATGCACACTGCAATATGGGACATACATATTTTTATTTTAAGGACTGGTATTCAGATAGAAGGGAATGTTTAATTTTAGTAATCTAATCACCCAAAGCAGGTACCTTGGATTCGCATATTTTATGAGGTTTTAAACCTGTGAAATACCTTTAGCTATACCCACCAATTTCTTTGAAGTTTCACTGCTTCAAGGCTAAACCCCAGTTCATTTTCCCATCTTCACGTAAATATTTCAGCATTTAATATTCTTTAAAAAACTTTTTAAGCATTTCATTTATATTAATTCTTTCTGACAATGTGAATATTGAGATAGAAATATAGATCAGACAAACATTGCAGCATATAAGGCTGGCAAGGTCCAGAAAAAAAATTCAATCTCAAGGATCATTTTCCGAATTTTAGAAGCATGCAGTAGCAAGTGTCTTGTACTATTCTCCAAAGCAGGATTTCGTATGTTCTACTGTTTAAAGGATATGAAGCTGTTTGTGCCCTATACCAGAATAAAGGTTTAATGATTGTCCTGGTTTTGCTGAAAATTAGGAAGGAGAACGGAATTTCATAGGTGCCAAAAAGAGATTGCTAAGGACAGAGGAAAACCTGAAAGAGTTCATTGCCTCAGGCAGTACATTGTCCCAGACATACTGATGTGCCCTTACTTTTACTCTTCCCACTTGTCTGTATGAAAAGCAAACATTATATTTCTACAGAGCCTTCCCTCCATTTTATTCTATTCCTTGAAATAAATTCAGTTACAGGGAATCTCTCTTTTTTTTTCCTTCTACACCAGTACATAGGCTACATGAGACAATGCATAAGGTTTTTTCTCCTAAGTTTTCAAGATCTAGACTTCATCAATTTCAAGAACAGAAAGGGTTATTGTAACCTCACCTGTTTTGTGGTTTTTTTTTTTTTTTGTTACACTGGTATTCCTATTTCCAACTTCATTCATTAGTTCATGGTAAAGGGTGGCTGACATTGTAAAAAGTTCCCTACTGAAATTATGCCTTCCTGCCTCCTAATCCCTTGCAACTCCTTTTTAAAGATTTCTGTACATATTCTACTGTAAGATAAAATTAATTAACAAATATTTTCAGCAAGGTGTTTCCTCTGTAAGCATAAATCTGTGTAAGTATTGAGTATAGATTTTTCCTATATGAGTAAAAAGTAATGAAGTATGTGATTTTATTTATATTCTGTATGAGAGAAATTGTACTATAAGTCTTACTCTCTTTTGTGAGCTGATCATGTCAAACTTCTAGACCAAGTGTTTTTATTCCTATAATTTCTAATTCCTACAAATTTCTAACAGACCACAATTACCAATTATTTCATTATTCTGTGACATACACTTTGTTAAAATGATTACTTCATCAATCACATGCCACATAATTAATCAAATGTAATTGACCAAATTAATTCACATTTAATTAATTTGAAACAGAAGGTACTGCTTGAAGAATGATCTTTTAATACAGACTGGAATGGGATCTCCTGGCTTTTGACCATAATTTGGCATTGTTCATATCTGAATTCTTCAGAAAAATCTGTGAAGCTTCATCTTACAAGTGAAGATCAAAGCTGAGATATTGTGATGAAGCCATCCTCAATAAGCAACAGAAAAAACCCTTGCCTGTGTCCAAACAACATTTTGAAATATGGATAGTGCTGTCTGAATTTGGGTAATCTGCAGACACCTTTGGCACATCTAGTTTTAATATCAAGCTAGACCTTTGATGTAAACATTAGGAAAAGTGATTAAAGGCTCATCACCAAGAACATAGAAGGGCACAGCTGATAGGGAAACCCTGATTGCACAGGCCTTGCCTCAACTCCTCCTCCCAGGGCTGTTCCAGGGGAGCTTCAGTCCCAAGGCCTAGGGTGATATCCATGAAAAGGAATTATCAAAAAAACTCCCTGGGTCACCTTTTGGACTGAGAAGGTTGGTTGTCTTTGTACAGAGGTGTGACACTGACTATGGGATGCAGGAAAAAACATTTTGGGATTGTAGGAGATTCCTTATAGGGTGTTTAGGGGAAGCATCAAAGGTAGGAAAAGGGAGGAACAAGATGGTTTGAAGAGGAAATGGAAGGGAAAAAGATGGTAAAAAGGGTTGATCACATGTAAGCAGATTGTCAGTCAATACACCTCTGTGGCTGTGCTCGGCAGACTGTTATGTCTTCTCATTTAATGCCGTTTCTAGCTGATTTTCTGGTAACAGAACTCTATTCTGTGTGCCTGTGTGAGTATGGATGTTTAACTGCCAGCAATAGGAGTGGGGCCATCGGTCAGAGGGCCCTGAGTGCCAGTACCTGGAGTCTCCAGAGTTCATGCATGTTGTGCTGGTAGGCACACCAAGGTGTGATCACAGCCTTCATCCAGCTAGACTAACTAGCAAATGAGGAAAGAGATTTTGGAGTCAGGTATTGCAGCTACCAAAAGTCTAGGCCAGCAGGTGGAGAGATCCAAGAGTCCGCTACTGGTGGAATAAGGAGGTTCCGACCAGCAACTGGAGAGTCCCTGGTCCTTGGGGGATGACTGCGGTAAGTTTGTGAATCTGGACCAGCTACTGGGGGCATTTCTGTCTCTCTGTGCAAGGCAACTGAGGGACTGGAGGACCCAAGGGCCAGCTATATAATCTGTTGGGTGTTTGTGAGAGACTGTCTCTGACTGGAGCGGATGACAGCCTCAAAACATTTGTGTGTTTGTGTGGGGACAGGTGAAGGTTAGCTCTTGCCTTTGGTGAGGTGATGCACTGCCCTAAACACCCCACTCCTCCCTGGGGCCTGTGTCCCAACCTTGCAGGGGCTGCCAATCCCTGGCACACCAGAGGCCATGCTCTGCACCTGCCCCTGGGGCCCCTCACCCAGCTCCTGAGTGGTCAGATGACTGAAAGTCCCATCTAGGGGAATGGCCTGGGAAGGTCAAAGGGTACTTCAGCAAAGCATGAGGTAAGTATCTGTCTTGACCCTACCTCCTCTTGCAATTTACATAATATGAAATAATGATGGAACCAGGAGCAGTAGGTATATTTATTCTTTTCTGTATTGCTCTCTCTTTTTCTTCTGGTCCCTCTTCTTAAAGTTTGAGTAACTTAAAATCAGATGGGCTTGGATTATAATTAAGATGAATGGGCTAAGTTAATGCTTTGTGAGATGATTTATCTTGATTGAACATTGCTTCAAATTTTTTGCCAAAGTTCCCTGATTTTCTGAAGTTTGCCAGTAAAATTTCTGTTGTTTTCTCTTCAGGAGTACCTTTTTGGTATTTCTTCCTTGCATCTAACTCAGGATACATTAACAAGTAAGTTTGTTTAGGAGACTCAAGTGAGTTCTGGGCCTTACAGTGTCTAAGACCATGTGCTGGACAGGTCCATAGTGTATGTAGCTGTGTGTGTAGGTCTGAGTACCAGCATCTGGAGTTGGGCTCACATGTCCGGGTACCTATAACTGGGAAGACCTGGGGTCCAGGGTAGATTATGTATCATTGGCCAGCTACTTGTGGAATTCATACTCTAATGAGCTTTCATCCTGATCAGCCAGAAAAAGTAACATGATGAGGTTCTTAGTGCTGTTTTTGCTAGTGCTGCCTGTGTGTGTCTGTGGTAACCTGTGCAGCTGGCTACGCTTGTGCATACACTTTTTACTGTTGGATTCGATAATTTTAAAGTTCTTTTCCAACCTAAATTATTCTGTGTACGTGTATGTTTATGTGCATGTCTATTAGGAATTTAGTCTTGCTACTTGCTGGCCTCCATTGTGGTACTGGATTTGGCAACTTCACAAATAAGATTCCTTTTTGAGGGAACGCTCACGTTCATCTTTTTGTCTATTATCTTTCATAAGTCCACATTCCTGGTCTTGTGACTCTTGTACCAGCAATCTTCTTCAGCTAAATAGTCCTCTGTAGTTCTTTGCAGAAGTCCAGAGGTAATAGCTTTGTTAATGAGGCACTTAAACCAAGTGTTAGATTAACTGGGGGAAGATGTTATACTTAGTCTACTGAATAATACTATGACATTCATTTTGCCTATTCCAGATTTTAGAATGAGTGCTCCTCTTTGTAGTAACTCTGTCCTGAGCCCCAAACAGTTAACTTTAGATTTGGCCTTTCTTTCAAAGGCATCAATTGAAGTCTCAAAGTGCAATATATGTAATTTATGTATGTTGTCTACTTTTAAGGTATGCTAGTTACCCAAGAATCATTGAGCTTCAGTTATTTCAAGAGTTAACCAGATTACTGAATAAGTGTAAGTGTTACATAACTGTGCTGTATGCTTACATGGAAGACAAACCTGAATGAAATATGAACTTCTTAAAAAAATAAAAGGATGAAAGCGTGGGATGGGGGAGTAGATGGGGCAGGCTAGTTTAGTTGTATCCTATTAAATACTGGAAACAAAGACCAAGAAACATCCCTTAGCAGTTTCTTCTGTTCCTGTTTAAGTCTAATCACACAAAGGACACATTCTCCTCCTCCTCACATTACTTGAAATAAGTGACACTAAATCAGACTAATGCAGGCTCTGTGGCTCAGCAGGCATTAATTGAACCCTTACAGATTAGAAGTGCTCTTGTGCCCATTTGCTCTGGGCACAACTCCATTTCAGAAATAATTTTTTTCCCAATAAAAAAAAAAAAAACAACTTGCATTACAAGCTAGCCATGTAATTCGAAATTACATGTGATGTATGCTAAATGGAATATGCTTAAATATGAGTTCAGCTGAGGAGTAGTAGTAGTGAAGAGAGTAAAACTGAAGTGGAAACCCAGAAGGCATAAACTAAAACCCGTGGTGAGTACCTGAATCTGATTCCCAAAATGAGATAAAAATTGACTGAGAGATACTTTTTAGACATGTGAATATATCTGAATAAAATAATAACAATGCTTCTCTATACCTAGAACCTCTCTATCTTTTCCCACTTCACCATAGCTTGAATTTAATCTACCTTTCTTTCTGACAGGTTTAGTCTGTTTCTCATTTTCTTCATTACAGTACTATCCTATTTTGTCCTTTTCACTACTCAAGTGTAAATGTGAACTGTTATTCGTAACACTGTCTCTGTAATTCTACTGAAAGAAAAAGGAAACTTAACATCTAAGAATTTTTGCATTCCTATACACAGATACTGCTGATCCATGAAAAGAGTAAACAAAAACAACTTTATTACTGGTTGCACAAAGGTTTCAGTGTAGTTCCAATTAAGTTTTATTATGTGCACATTCAGACCATTTTGCACTCAAACAGTTGTTTTTAATTCTTTTTATATTAAAAGTCAACCAGGAAAACAATCTGTGTCAAAGTAAACTGGTGCAGAACAGAGAAAATTGTTACTAGGATCAGAGTAAGTCACTTGCTGAGCTCTTTTGCCATCTTTATGGACTAGATTTTTTTCTCCTTCATCTCTGAGAGGCAAAGAATGTAATGCAAATTTCTATTTTATATGGCCTGCTGAGAAGATCTGAGCCAACTGCTTTATTTGCTGTTTTCCAGTAGGGAAATATCAACCCTAATTTGTCAGACTTTTGATAGAATAGCTGAGCATATGATTATGTATATAATGTCCTGGATCTAATGAGACTCATTCAGTGCTTTAGAGTGCAATTATTCACTTCTTGATTGACATCAACTGTCTTGAGTTGAAAATCGGAAGCATCATTACATGATTTCCCAAATTATGCAGTTAAATGTATCTCTGCTGTGCATATTCCATGTCACATGAATAATTTATATATGTGCCAATGAGTGTTTTTCCTACACTTATCCAAACAATACAGTTAGAAAAGTGAGTGAACGCATTTTGTCTTCCGTAATGAATCTGTCCAAAGACATTTTTCATTAGGATCACAGAGCCATGCTGCAGAAGATATTGAAATACTTAATATAAAAAACCCACACTAAAATAATATCATTTTTACTGGTTTTTTGTTGACCAGAAATCCTTTCCAGAGAGATTGGGGCTCTGTTGTTTATTTCCATGGTAGTCAACAGCTGGAGAAAGGACTTCTGTTCTCCAGAGGCAATTCTCTTAGGAAAAAAGAGACAATCCCTATAAAGTGAAGCCATGCCATGAAAAGATGGTGTGGTCCTAATTTAAAGGAACAGAATGGAAAAATCCTGTTAATAGCTCACAGGAAATCTGACAGGCTGAAGGGTGGTTTTTGGTGATATTAATCTACTCAAGATTAAAACATACAATGTTTTTACCAGTGACTGTGCATTCTAAATTCCTGATAGATCTACAGAACTTTTATTCTTTTGTGTAGTGATCTTTAGGATCTTATCTTTTACCATCTTCTCAATGGATTTGAAAAATTCCACTCAGATTATTGCAATGCTCTCCACCCCCTTCTCCTGACAGGTTGCTCAGCATTATTGTCCTTGGATCATTTCACTGCTGAATAAAGCAGCATCATCTGTCTTGACATGAAGGACATCTCATACATACTGTGGACTTTCCTGAAAAATAATTTCCAGCCTCAGATTCACACGAAATATCCTTGCTTCTGGAAGATAAATCACAATTTTGTTCTTCGAATCAGTGTAATGGCCAGCTTGATGTCTCTGCCTGATAAAAATTGAATTGCTCTTGGCGTTGCTAAGGTTATATTCCCTGCAGCTCTTTCTCTTTTTTGTTATAGACATTTCCATCATTCATTTTGTTTCCAAACGTCTCTAATTTATAATCTCAAATCAGATGCTCTGGTCTCAGCATGTCATTTTTTTCTTTCTTTTCTCAGGGTTCTGAAGGCGCCACCACTCCTCAGTAGTCCTGACTCATGTCTGTGGGGCCACTCACTGCCCATGGCCCCATACCCCATTTCAGCCCAACCTGGGGCCATCAGTTTCTATCCCAAAGATGCTGTAGGAGTGTAGGTCTCCATCCCTGTTTCTCTGTGACCTGAACAGACTTTTGTTGTGCACTGTGGGTAGCTTGTGTCCTGGATGGCCACTTCCAGTGTACATTGTGGCTTGTCTTCAGTCTTTCTTTTTTTGCCTTCCCAGTTTGTTCCTGAACTAGGTGGATTCTGATTGCATTTCACAAACATAATTGAAAGAGGTGACCAAAACCAAAGGAAAATTAATTTTTTTTTTCCCATCAAGGACTAAGGGGAGGTTATTTTCACTGCTTTTTCTAGAAGTATTTATAAGAACATTTAAGCTTTCATGGTCATCTTTTTTCTGATTTTTGCTGACCTTACTTGTTCTTGAACCACTACTTTTATACCTGTATTTGTTTTTCTGTCTATTACTAGGAGTCAGTAGTAAAGTGTTCAGTCAAAGTCACTCAGCTTGAATGCCCATTCACCTGAGAATATCATATATCTCATATGACTTGTTATCATATAGCTGCCATTTAGATTTCATTAACTTAGGGAAATGGGTCCATTATCTATTTGGAAAAGACAGACCACAGCTTGGTCTTTCTTTCCTTCAGATGTTAAGTCCTTTTTATCTGACCCTTGGTGTACTTGTCATCTAGTTGTAATTAAATCATTTTTCATAAAGGGTGTTGTTTACTGGTTTATTGTCGCACATTTTCTTAGCCATTTATTTGCTCTCTAAAGAATTATAAAATGTTTTTTTTATTGTTGTTTTAAACAAAATTAATTTTGTTGTCCATATTTTCATGCATTTATCATCTAGTGGATTTTAGTGCAAAAGTTGAACCTAGGAGGAAACAGATAAAATAATATAAAGTGTATTAATAAAGCTCCAAATACACATATGATTAAAAGAGGTTTCTCACTGAAATTATTTATTTGTATAACAAAGAAACCCATCAAAACTTGCAATCCAAAGAAGCAAAAGGGAAAAACTGTAGAAGAGGGCTAAAGGGGGCTGAACTAAATTAATTAAAACTTAAAGAAATCTTTTAGAATTGAAGCTGAGGTGCAAAAGAAGTAACCTTTTGAAGTTTTAGGCAGCCTACATAAACTTGGAGTGGTATGGGAACTTAAAAAGATCTTCAGTGGTATAAGTGAAACAGGATTAAGGGAAAGAGCAGTCATCTTTGTTGTGGTGAGAATAAGGTACAAACTAAATATTTAAGAAATAATATTAGGTCTTTTTGCCTGAAAACTAAATATAGTTAGTAATTCTGCAAGGGACAGGGAGGGAGTGTTATCACACTAGGATGGAAACAAAACCAAGGTGGTTATGCCCAGCTTGGGCACAACAGTAAGCTGATGCTCTAAAACTATGAAAGACTCATGCATAAACCTTAATATGAATAAGAGCAGTTGTAGGTCAAATTGAAAACTAACTAAGTGCAGTCTCTGTTGTTCTGAAATAAAATTGTTGATATGTCAGTTTACCTGGTGATTTTTCAGAAGTTTAAGCATTTTTTGAAAGAATTATTACTATGAACGTTAACAGAAGATCAGAGACATTTGAGCTGTAATTTACAAAAGTTCAAATTAGCCTGTTATATATTTGTATGAATTTTGAATTTTAAAAAGGTAGCATCTTTATATAAAGATGGAAAAGGACATTTGCTAGCTATAGGACTGTAGCGGTTTCACATTCACCTGCTCGCCTGCTCACACCAGGCGAGAGTGTAGTGTAGTGGTTTTATGAGAATAAGGATTAAGAGAAATGCAAAACAGGCCTAAACTTCAAAGATAAAAATAGTTTATTAACAAAAGACAACAAAATCAAAATCAACCCCCAGGTGGTTTCTTCTTCCTCCCCAGCCCCCCACCCATGATGGTTCCTTTCTCCCACCTCATTTATCTTCCTTTACCACCATCCTTCTCACCAACAACACAGAGAAACAAACTTAGAAAACCCCTGGTCAATTTACCACTCTTGAAATAGGCTTTCATCAGTCCAATTGGAAGAAGAGTCTCTCTTGTCTCACCATGGAGATTTTT
>VZTR01016476.1:0-30406 GCA_013400775.1 Chaetops frenatus | reverse complement strand
TAAAAAATGTAAGCTTCGCAAAGACGCCTCCAATTTCAAGTGGCTACATGAAGTGCCCATCTTAAAATTAGCCAATCCGTGGGCTCCTCACCTCTGCTGGAAACTGTGTCCCGGCGGAAGTAGGAAAACAAAGAACCCCCCCCCCAGGAAGGAGAAAAAAAAGTTGTTGTCCTTTAAACCACAACAAGGACACACTGGGACAGTGATTCATGCACTATTCTTGTGAAACTAGTCCTAAACTAATAAAGATTGTCCGTAGTACCAGTGAAAGGTAGTTGGAGTAAGTATCTAGTCAGCTTTGGATAAACCATCTAGAAACTGTATTTTTTATGAAGATGCCATACCTCATCTAAGCTGCTTTTCATTTGACTCATTAGCTTTGACATAGTACCATGGTTGTATGGTTCATGAAACAGAGATGCCTCACTCTGAACTGCTAAAAAACTGTTGAAACAGCACATTAATCAGTCATTCAAGCATCACTACTTTGCTGTAATCAGAGTGAAAAGAAAAATAGCACTATTTTTATTCCTTATATTTCAAAGCAATTAATGTCACAAGCTGAGTTTCTTTGAATGAAACTGATAAAATGCAGAGATGGTAACATTAAGCTAGCTTAATTTTAAAGGGAAGTTGATTTAACCTGTCTGAGTTTCAGATTTAGATCTCTATTCCTGATTGCATTGGTGTAAATGAAAAGCAAAGTGGGCCTAAAGTGTTATATCAGAATAGAATCAATTTACTTCTATTCTGCATTACTATTAAAATAAAGCTAAAGACACCATTCAAACCAAGGAATTATAATGTACAAGACAATAGAGAATTAAGTCTGTTGATTTTCATTATTTTCCACTGGATCATACCTCAGAGGCAGTTTGCTTTGAGGAAAATTACAGAAAATACTATCAAAAGAAAAGCTTCCTTTAGGAGCAGACATACTGCATTGCAAATGATTAGGGAAGCCACAAAAGCTATCAAATTCGGGTAAAAACAAGTGTTTACTTAAACTGTCTATCACCATAGTTTTATTCTGTCTTTACAGCATTAACAGTAAGGCTTCTTTTTTTTTTTTTTTTTTTTTTTTTNTTTTTTTTTTTTTTCTGGGAAGAGGTCTGTAGTGATATCTAGATATTTAGATTGTCCCTATCTATGGAAATCTGTTTGAGAATATAATTTGTTTGTTTGTTTGTTTGTTTGAGGGTTTTCTTGCTAATTAAGTATTTGAAGGTTTCCTATTGTTAGTACAGGTTTTGTTTTTCAAGAAGTGTAATGGAAGGAACCCTACCTTTTAATTAAAATAAGTGAAAATAGGTTTACACTTCTTCCTTATCCATCAACTTGGATACTGGCAGAACAAATGATAAACTGACATAAACTGAAATTTTAAGAAAATTATTACCATTTCCTAAAAAGATCATCTTAGCCTAAACTTTAACCAGGGTAGTCATATCTCAAGTCCAATAGTAGACTGTAAATATTTTTAATGTTAGGCACAATGTACCTGATTAACGTATTGAACACTGCCAAAAACACTGCGTTCAATGGCCTGGAATGACCTGACCTTTGAAACCTGAGGTTGTTGTCTACCTTATCTTCTGTATTAGTCCAAAATCTGGAAGTTAATTGGCCTAACTCTGATCTCTACTAGCCAAGTAAAGCCTAATAAGAATGAATTCATATGATGTTGCATGTCAACTTAAGGGCATAGAAAAATCACTAAACATTCTTTCTGCCTACAAACAATCAAGTTATTGAAGCTGTTCAGTACATATAATGGCAAAATATCATGTCACTATAATAAATATAGTATTTTGCTTTAACGACAGGAAACACTCATATGAAAGATAATAAGAAATGATTTTTTTAGGGTAAATAGTACCATTCAGCTATGTTCTGCTCCTCCGCTGCAGGGGAAATTATTGAATGTAGAAACTGCGCCTTGCTCTCCAGTGCAGTCTGCACAGGAATAAAAATATTGGTAGGACCTTCCCCACAGCATAAGATTTTACCTGCAGTAGCTATGAACTCAGTACTTCACAGTTCTTGGTGGACTCATGAGGGATATTAATGTCTGTTTGGTTATGGCTTTCTCTCAGAAATTAAACATGGGACAATAAGTATGTTTTCACTCTGAAGTTTTCAGGGAAAGCCTTTTGTTTATGGAAAAATGTAACTATGAATGTCTTATGGAAAAATGTAACTATGAATGTCTTATAGAAAAATAAAAATATCACAATTTCTTCATATGTTGTTATTTTAACATGAGAAAGAAAGTTTTGCTCAGTGTGACTGTATCACCTAACTCAAACAATCAAGATCAATTCCTCAGCCTGGAGTTTGTCATCCCTTACACAGCTGAAGCTTAAAATCTTCATGATAGTTTTGTCATCTTCACATTCATTTGAAGGATTCGATTTTGAATGTCATTTAACTGGGATGTAAAAGAAAGAAGGTGAACTTTGATGGTATTGTTGGTACCAGTACTTTCCACCAGACAGTGTCTAATTGCTGTTGCAGATGAGTCACATGTGCCAGACACAAGCAGAGGTTTGCAAGCATCAGTTTCAATATTGATGTGGTTCAGTTTAAACTTCTTTTGTTTGCAACTCCCATACACATCTCCTGTACCAAAATTAAAAAAAGAATACTTTATCAAATGTCTGCAGCATTTCCTTGGCACACATACCACCAAGAGTAAGTGGGCCTTCACTGAGAGTAGGTTTGTCAAATAGTTTTGTGTTCATAGTTCCACCAACCCAAATTATCCCCTACTTTCAGGATTCACTTCTGCTGGTACAATTTTTTTTTCTTTTTAGCTTTAAAATATGTTCTGGCTATTTAATATGGTGGCAGTAAAGCTATCACTTTCTGGGGGTTTGCTTGTTTGTGTGTTTATTTTTAATGTCCCTGACTCACCAATTCCTCCTTTCAGGAAAACCTAATGCTGCTTCAGACTGTCTCTATTCACTAAGAGCAAAGATGAGCTCCATGAAATAGTCATAGGTACTGAGACACCAGAGAAATATAAAACATCTCCTGTGGCTTTACTTCTGTTGTATTGTGAAAGTTTACACTATGAAAGGAAAAATGTGTTTACTGTAAAGGCTGTAAGTTAAAAAATATATGTCTTTGAATACCCAGTGCTGTATTACAGCATTAAATTCATAAAATTCATGCTAATTATGGTGGTATTAATTTATCAGATGATATTAATCGTAGTATTTTGATACTTAGATTCATTAATTCTTCTTATAGATATTACTGTTGTTATTTGACTCCATTTGCAGTATTACTGCTTTGCTAAACAGAAGAAATAACTTCACAAAACCAGCAACAAATCCCTCTCTATAGTATATGTAGACTGTATGTTCTATTTTATTCACACCAGCCTTGGTTCTTTCTGTGCCTAAGGTCAGGCTTGCACCTTATAATAGCATTTTCTAACCTCTGTTCATTGTTTTTATGAATTTTTCAAGACAAGAATTACTATGTGAGATGCACTGTCAAGTCATGGCATCAGCATCTGAGTACCAAAGTGAATTTTGTATTACAGGAATTACTAACAGGAAAACATGAACCAATGGAGGAGAAGCCTTACAAGAAGCAGTGCAAGTGGAGCAGTGACCTAACTTGGAGCTGCTTTTGGTTGCCTCCTGTCCCAAGTGATCACCTGAACAGATGGAGCCCTAAGTCATGGACTAAATGAACTCTGCTGTCATTGTGCAGACACTGATGGACATTTTATGGACATTTTACAGGGGTGGCCCATAGTCTAGGGGAATGATCTCTGGGTATTCTATCAAAGGATGAGAAGAAGGGATGAATATCTTCAGGTTCATGCATGAATGTTTTTGTACTCCTTTGGAGGGAAGTTTTCACATCCAAGCCACTTGTTTGAGGGTATTGGCATAATAAAATACACTATCTCACCTCTCAGGATCTGCTTCTTATCGGCCTCTTCCCTTATCTTGTTCAACACCCAGCTTATGGCCTCCAGTGGTGG
This sequence comes from Chaetops frenatus, assembly GCA_013400775.1. NCBI lineage: Eukaryota > Metazoa > Chordata > Aves > Passeriformes > Picathartidae > Chaetops > Chaetops frenatus. The sequence goes on along the minus strand of VZTR01016476.1, from coordinate 26,403 downwards.
GTATGTGTCCCTGTGCACCTGGGCTCTTATTGTGTGCCTAGTCACACACTGCCTTTGCAAATGACTGACTGCTTTGAGTATGAACCATTAACATTCCAGTCTCAGGTGGTTAATAAGGAGGTGTTGGATAATGTTGGAACTGAGCATGACTTAAATGGTATGGAACAAGGAGTAGACAATGTGCTTCTTTAGGCTGGGCTACATTAATTTTCTTCAGAGTAGCTCTTTGGGGTGATGTTTGGGATTTTTGCTGAAAACAGGGAAGTTTTCATTATAATTGAGCAGTGCTTACTGCATCAAGGCCTTTTCTGCTTCTCACCCCACCCACCTGCAAGAAGGCTGTGGGGGAAGAGTTGGGAGGGGACACAGCTGGAACAGCTGACCCCAACTCCTCCAAGGGATATTCCAGATCATATGGCATCATGTTCAGCATATAAACCTGGGAGAAGAAGAAGAAGAAGAAAGCAGATGTTCTGAGCCATGACATTTTTCCTCTCAAGTCTGTTACCCTTGATGAAGCTCTGCTTTCCTGGGAATGGCTGAAAATCTGCCTGCCCATCAGCAGCTGTGAATTAGTTCCTTGTTTTGCTTTTCTTCCACATCTTTTGCTTTACCTATTAAGTTGTCTTTATCTCAACCCTCAAGCTTTATCCCTTTTAGTCTTCTGATTCTCTCCCCATTCCATTGGGGTGAGTTAGTGAGCAGTGGCATGGTGCTGAGTTGCCATCTGGAATCTTTGGGTTCTTTAAAGGAGATAAATGAGTGTGATCACAGAAACTGTGAAGAAGAATATACCCTATAGATTACATAATTTTGAAGTTTATTTGGTTAGACAAGGAGTATAATATGAGGCTAACCAGGTTAGTCTGTTCTAAATAGCTTTTTTTCCAATCTGAATTTTCTTAGACAGCGAAATTATTTTTAACAAGGTCTCAACCAATTTAGGATAATAATCTCTTTTCTTTTTTAAGATTTGCATAAGTAGTGGGCAACTTCATAACCCAAGAATAGTTTTACATTTCAAAGGACCAAAGACAGAGTAGTGTCTATGAATGTTTTTTTTGTTACTTTGGGTGTTTTTGTTGAAACAGATACTTGCAATTTGTTGTTCCTATTCAGCTTACATTAGAAAACAAGTGCTGCAAGTAGTATTGCCAAGATCTGGAATGTGGGGGGTTTTTTTGTCATTACTTCATAAATATGAGAATATTAAGAATGTCAAGTTTTGACAGTATATTCCCTCTTTTCTGTCATGAAAATCTCTAAAATTCCCACTGAGCAAACCTATTTTATATATTTTTTTCCTGAAGATTAAGAACATTCATCTTAGTTACACTTTTATAACTCTAGGATCACAAAGTGAAAGAATAACTATTTTACTTTAAGCTAGCTTCCCTCAGACTTCAGTAAGAATTCTGTTTTTATATTATATCTAGCATAGACTGTTGTACTCTTGTTCACAGAGTGTGATGAATATGTATTTGAAGTAAGAGTTAAAGTATCTTTAACATGAACTTAGATGTCTCTTTTTGCAGGCTGAAGGCAAAGAATTACTGAAAGTTAGAATGCAAAGAGAATTAGATCTCACAAAACTATAACAATTACTTTAGGTAATGCCTAAGAAGTGACTGTGGTATATGTTGATGGCCCTGGACCAGCTTTAAATTGCCCCTTGTACAGGCCAATTCACCCTGAATAAGGGAAAATTTTTGAGCTGATATTATTAGAAATTTAATTTTCAGTCTTGAAGGATATCAGGAACTATATGGTCCATGCATGAAATCTTTGAACTATTCAATTTCATTAGAAAAATGCCATTTATTTTAGATTAACTGGAATTTTTTTTGCATACTAAACTGGAATATATTTATGTAACGTGTAATTGTACTTTGTGGCACTGTAGTGGAAATAATGTAGTTATATTAGTTGGGATATTGCAATAACACTGTTATACTGCTTTTGGCACCTGTGACTGCCTAGATACTGCTACAAAGTGTTGTACTGGGTATTATGGCAGTCTACTGCAAAAATAATATGACAGCTGCATGAAGAATGCTTGCTCTCATTCTAATACTGGTTTTTTGAACTTACAGTATGGGATATGGAATTGGGAGAGAAAGGAGAAAGCATATACATTTAATTATTTTAGTGGACATTGGTGTCATTGTTTGGAGTGTCCCAATGAAACTAAGCTATGTATTTAAAAATAGAGATTAAAAACACCACACTTTTCCTGGAACTAAATCTTCAAAAGCAACGGTATATGAGTACTTGGGATTCTACAATGCCCTTTCACGACTAACTTACTTCAGTTAAGTGTAAAATCATGTTAAAATCCCCTGCAATTATTTGGTTAAATGAATTCTCATTAGTTGAACACGATTTTAAAAAACACAGAGTAAAAAATATATTTCAACAAACTCTAAGTGTAACAGTAGTGGAAACAGATAGAAAAATGCCCATGAAATTCTGGTGATACAGTAATTGAATTTCAGTCTGCCACTCAGAAAATTCTCTGGACATGACAACCTTTCAGGGAACCTAGATGCATTTTTTTTTTCTGTTAGTGTTTACAAAGTGAGAATAGTTCAGACCTAAGTTGCACAGTAACATTATTCAGCCTGGTGCAGTCACCTCCCTGTGAAACTGGAGTCCACATGACAGCAAGCAAAGCTGTTAGGGATCTAATCATAGCATCAGTCTCATATGCAAGTAATACCTTTACAACTAACTGGGAGACTGACTACAGCCTGTCTGGTGAAGTCTGGGCTTTTTTTGTGTGATAATATGCATGACATGTTAACAACTAATACCATAATTACCCAGAGATTACCTTACTAACCTGCAGCTCATCAGTGTGAAAGTCTGGAAATCACCAAACTTATTATTTCAGTCCCCATTTGCCATCAAGCAGGAAAATCTAAATTGTATTCATGCAGTTATTAGGATTAGACTTCATTGCCAAGTGGATTCATGTGATGGTCTTTTAAACTACTTATTTCTTTATCTCACTGTTGCTTGCCAAAGACATGGAAATTTGCTGTGGAATCCCAGGAATAGAAGAAAAGCTCATATCCAATATTTTACATTCAATCAGATGGAGATATCTCTTCAGTGCTAAACACACTTACCAATATTGTTTTATTGCATTACTAGTATCAATGTTTATAAGTACTTGTTTATTACACTAAGACCAAGGTTAGGGCTTCCTCCAACTTTGTGTATATTTGTATTTATTTATTTCAATTTTATTTACTACTAAAAGTACATTATGGCTGAGCAGGGGAGTTCAGTATGAGCCTAATCTGTTGTATACAAGCATATGAACTTTCTACTAGGCAGATAATAATTTCTATAATTTCCACAAAAATGGTAATGTGGAATACAGTAGATTATTACAAAAGCAGCAGAATTTCATACAGGTGCTGGCATTCCTAGCATTATCAAGAATTAGAATAATACTTTATCCTCTTTAGTACTGACTGTGGCGTTGTTGCAAACTGGGTCCTGTCAGTTAAGGAATTGAATAATTGTCAAATTTCACAGCAAAACAGACTTTCAGGGTCAGGACTGAAGTACTGTTGAAGCAACATTGAAAACTAAATTGTCACTGTCGTATTAGGTTTAACCGTACCTAAAATATATATTGGAAATACTTACACAACGTGATTACAAAGGATGCAGTTCCTAAGAAAGGCCAGTAAAACCAAAGGAAAGAAGCTGGCTCAAATGTGATGCACTCATATTGCTTACTTCAAGTGATTTATGTGTAACACAAAGATTAATAACTATTCATAAGGTGCACGAAAGGAAAGTTTGAAACAACATAAAAAAATATAGAGGGTATTTTCTTGAGTAAACAGTTTTACTAAAAATGCATACAATGTGGAAACAACTCAGTAGGTTTCAATATATAAGCTTTGAAGTATTTTTTGACTACGGGAATGTGAAAGAGTCAATGTAAAAATGCGGGTTTTGGATTTAGTTTTTGATGTTAGAGGTCTGTATTGTTTTGCCATGATAAAGTAAAGGTTTTGATTCCACTTGTTCCAAACTTAAGATATGAATAAAAAAAGATGTAAGCTGTTACAACAGCAGTCTAATTCTGCAGCCTTTTCCTCTGCAAGTACATAGACTGATAACTTCCACATGAGAAGGCATATTAATGAAATTTTTTGACTAGTCAAAAATTAGTACATTGTATATGATTCTGGTGATTTTTGATATTTGTTAGCTAAAAATTCCGCTTTTCTATGAAAGAGCTTAGAGCTGAAAAGCAGAAAAAACAGATTATGTGTCTGGCCTGTGAGGTGCATGATTAAAGATGTGACATTTACAAGCTACTTAAATGGTACTACATAGAATTTTTTCCAGTATAAAATGTAGTTGCACATGCTCAAATGTGACAGAACTAAACTTATATATAAGGCATTCAAAAATATATATAGAACAGAAGTCACTAGTTTTCAAATAATCAGAAAGAGACTGCAATGAGGAATAGAATCTGTTTGCTGCCATGTTTGAGTTTGAAGGATGTTATAAAAATGGAAGGAATTTTTCAATTTTGTTCAACATCAGTGTAGTGCTAAGAGAAACTGTGGAAGTCCTGTTGTGGTGAACACAATAAATAATATTCTTTGGAGTAGAAGGGGAAATTAAAGAAACTATCTTTTTTATAGTGATGTTTCCAATGGGCTAGCAAGCAAAAAAGAATGTCTGTCTTGAAAAAATGTTATAAATTCAACCTATGCCCCTTGGAAATAGTTATGCAGACAGTGTTCAATTTACTTAACAGGTAAGTTTGACTGAATACGGCTTAAACTGACCTTTCTTTTTCTGGTAAAACTATGAATGACTGATTTTTTTTCCAGTTTGCCATCTGAATAGTAAAAATAAAATGGGCAAGCTGTTTTTGAACTGAACAAGAAATGCTTTCCTGCAAGATGAAAAGACAAAATGAAGAATAGGGTTTACCACCTGAATGGCATTATCAGCATCTCCCAAACTCTTCTGGAAGCATTCAGGTTTGCTTATGGAAAAACTGCATAGCATGCACCTAACAGTCAGGTAGGTATTCCAGTAGATAACATTGCATCTAAAAATGGAAAGATTGTACAGACAAGTGGGCAGACATTAAGATTCTTATTTACCTTATTTGCCTAATTTACCTTATATCTCAATGCAAAAGACATTTGATAAAAAAACATGTACTATTTTCACCTAATGGATATCATTCAGATAAGAGAACTCAGACTGAACCTATAAAAAGCATATCCATTCACTCTTTTATTGCAATAATCCCTTTGTGTATTTGTAGTAGACATTCTGCCTTCCTTCTGAGGAGCATTTATAATTTAGAAATAGTTATTTACTTATAAACCAACTCCACTAATATGATTCTTGAATTCACATTTCTTTACATGTGAAGTGAAACTTCTCTTAGCCTTAATTTTCACTTCAGTTACCTGTCTCTAAGTGACACCACTCAGAAGCATGTGAAATATTCTAGTTTACTTGGCCTACCTGAAGCATTTGGTTACAATAGTGGGATATTCAAGGGGCAAACATAGTCAATACTGTAAAACTTAGTTATTTATATCTATCTTAGGCAGGGTGTTGCACATATAAAATGTATTTAACTTGACTGGGGAATCCATACCATGATGCTGAACCCTTTCCTTTAGTGTGGTTTCATTATATTCAACCTTAACATTTGTCTGAGAGATCTTATTAGGCAACTAATAGCCCTGACTTTGGCAGCTTTTTACGAATTAAAATTCATCTACTGTAGTAATTGGCTGTTTTAGCAATTCTGTAGGAAAAAGCAAGTAGCAGTCTGTGACTTAGTTTGACAGTATTTTTATAACTCTGATCTCCTTCCTCTATTTATTTTTACTTTTTTCATTACTGTCCCAACTTTCTATTTAACTACACTTACATTTCCCAGTGAATATATTTTATTATAATTCTGTACCAGAATTTCAGAGTTTGGCAATGCAAATTTATACCAGAATAGGTATTGTGGAATAAATCCAGGTTTTGTTACTTATGGTAATGGAAAATCTCAAGTTCTTATATAACCTGAAGGAAGACATGAGTCTTTAAAAGGAATTAAATAACTCTTATTAGCTGTAATATATTTCCCAGGTCAATATTGTCGGAGAGATTGCACCGGAGAGAGATTTTTTTTTTTAAATAAATCCTTGTACATCTTTAGAAATACTGTTCAAGAAAATAATACAATTTTATTTCAATATCTATGACTCAGATATCTGATGTGGCACCTTATTCACACAGCTCTTTTGTACTGACAATCCTTGAGTACTTTGCAAAACAAAAACCTTCAACCTAAAATATTAACATTGATAGAGTGCATTTAATACTTGGAGAATATTCACTATCCATATAGGTGGTGAATGTTAAGGGTGGGTCTTACTGGACCAGCTAAGGTACTCACAAGTTTAAAATCAATTTTGTATAGAAATGAAAGCAAAAATTATAGAGAAAAGAAAGTAAAACAAAGCCAAAAAAACCCAGACCCCGGTGAAGAGCAGATCAGTCTAATTCAGACAGAGCAAAGACAGAAATGAGCCATATCAATTGAGCAGAGTACAAACAGTGAAGAAGAAGCCTTTAGTGAAAGGCTTTTCCCCCCCAAAAGTGTTCAGATGTTCAAAAATTACACAGTATCTGCAAAATATGAGCAATTTTGTCTGTTTCAAATGAATTGCAATGTGTATCATACTACATAAGTGTGAAATGGAAGAAACACCTTTAAGGAATGGAAGGACAAATGTGAATAATTGTCATGTCTATTCATGGGCAAATAAATCAAGTTCTTCTGCCAAAATGGCAATAAGGTATCTTTCATTCCATAGCAAAAGTTATGTTCATTTCCATTTATTTCAAACTAAAAAATAGTATATGCACTGACACTTTAATGTGCATTCTGTCTCTTGATGTTCCTCTTGGTTGATCAAAGCTAATTTATAGCTCTGTCTTTTTCATAACTCTCAGCAAAGTATGGAGTTATCAATAAGGAATGAAAATACCATTTTTCCATATAGGTGATATGTTCTAAAATCTCATACACTACGGGATTTACTTACTGAATTACAGCTGATTGGTGGCACTCCGTATAAGACACTCCACAGTCATTTGTAAAACTTGCAGTAAAAAATAACCACTCCTTCAAAAAAAAGTAAATTTCAGAGTTCAGAAAAAGAAATTTATGTGGAGATACAATCTTAATAAACTAAAATGACAACATCTCATAATTCAGACCATCAATAACTTTGATTATGTATCTCAATGTTGAGATATATGTTCGTCTCTTATCTGGAGATAACATAAACTAAGAGTTTACAGTATAGTCTGTATGCATGTATATGAATGTATGAATATGTATACACTCATCAAATAGGGACAAAACCCAATCGATTTCCAGAAGCAATCATATGAAAATCCTGTTCAGCCAAGTTTAACACATAGTTCAAACTGTTTTCAGCCTTTTTAGGAACACCCTTTTTGCGATCATTGGTCTGTTTCTACACACATAATTTTCCCTGCCCTAAAATGCAAAAAAAAAAAATAAGATAATATTCCCCTTCCTTCTCCTCAAATGAGTGAAATACTCCTGATTTTGAGATGAGCAATTCACTTCTGCCGTCCTGGTTTGTCGGTGCCTGCAATCACCTTGCAACCTCTGCATGGGTCAGAGAGCTGCCCTGTCATGAGCAGCTTGGTGTGCAGCACTTGGGGGAAGAGCTGCGGACAGTCTGTGTGAGCTGGAGGGGTACTTGCTTTATGACTTGTGGACTGATGGGTTGTAAGGAGCAGCACAGGTGCTCCCAAAGCACCTGCCCTTGTTTCCAGCTGGAGCTTTGTGAAACATGGGAACCTGCATTCCCAAGAGAGGTGGGAGGGTGTTTGTAGCTGTATGAATAAAATTTTCTAGCAGGGTGTTGGGAAATTTATGGGTGTTTATTAACATTTTGTAAGTTTACAAGGTTGTCATTTATATATGTTTTACTGCTCATATTGATCCTGACTGTATAGTTTACTGATTATGAGTTAATTAGTGTAATTTCTGAATCAATAAACTGTTTGAATCCTGATTTAAAATATGTGAAGTGAGTAGTTGTTCCTCGAGGCTGTATTCCGCTCCAACTTTTTGGACACTAAATATTTAAGTGAGTCAAAAATTATAGTGTCTGAGTTGTCACCAGCCTATTTTGCACATGAAGGGTTGTGATTTTGGAGTAAGTAATGATAGTACTCCAACTGAAAGTATCCCTGTCTAGAAAGAGTATACACCAGCCAAGTCTTATACATATAGATATATAAAAGACCTAAAAGAAAAACCACTCCCTAAAATACCAGTCTATTTCTGCTTATTGTCAGTGGGATAAATCTCTTTCTCTCTCTGTGACTCTCTCCCCAAATACTATCCAGAATATTATTATCTAATCTGGATATTTGCCTGAAAAAACAGCTACTAAATCTTGCAATTACTTCTATATCTACAATAATAAATTTTAAGATTGCCTTGAGCAGCAATCCAGCTGGGGCTGCAGAATGTTATTAATCTCAGTCCAATTCATTGTTGATGATCAAGCTGAAAAACATGGTTCTAACCCTGTTTCTTGGGCATTGAACCTTTGTGGCAAACACCTGCAAACTTTTCTTTGGTGGGATAGTTTTTCATTAGTCAACACACAGAGTCTGGCTTCTCCAGCTTTTAATAAAGTGTAGGTAGATAACTTTAGGTGCTCTATATCACTCATTGGAGGCATCTCTTCTCCAATGAGTAGGAAAAATGATACTTGACATCTAATAGCAGGGAAGTATCAAGAGGAAGCCAGACCAGATCACACCTAAGATAAGAAGACACACATAGGGCTGCAAGGAAGCAGATAATTTTATTGATCTTCAGGGACATAATTTCTTTTCAAAAGCCTAATTTAGGGTGAGATTAATACCATTTTTACTATGAATTTTTTCACTAGACCTTCTTCTAATACTTTGTATAACATATTGTTCTATCATGTGATGTTAAACATTACACTTTTATTTTCCCAGAAGGGTAGTATATTNAATAGAGTAAATCATATTTTATGGAATTTTAAAAAATTGTTCTTTTTAAGGGCTCTTTTTGTGTTATTAGTAATTCCCTCCATATTGGAAAATAAAAGATGAAAAATTCTGGCTTGATGAAGAGTTAACAGTAAGTAACCTGATTGAGAGATAGTGTGTGACTGCTTTTTCCAGGGGCTGGAAAAGGCCTTATTTTGAGTGGAAGTCCTAAATTAGTGCCTGAATTCCTCCCTTCTTGGAGGGAAAAGCAGCATGAGGGAGTTAACTCCTGCAGAATTACTTCAACTTTTTGTAGATGGCAGACCAAGTTGTAGTGACCTAAGCAGTGGAGATTGTCCCGACTACCAGACACTGTCCTATATGGAAAGGAGAGTGGTCAGGTCAGAACTGCCAGGAATAGAGAGGTGACAAAAATATCTGCTTGCAGAGGTGACAAAAATATCTGCTCTGTTCTTCATACAAACCCCACTTTCTTTTGCTCTTTAGGACCTACATAAAGAAAAGTTAAACAGTTTATGCTTGAATCAGTTGTCAGGAATGATAAACCTACTTTTCATAAAGCTTTTCTCTTTTGAAACTGTAAACCTTTTATTAAAGAAACTGAAGTAATTTTCCATATCTGAAAGCTGAGTTGAGTTCAACAAGTGGTTTAAAGTAGAAAGAGACAGTGGCTTCTAGCTTTTAGCTTTGTCTCTAGGGTCTAGTAACCCATGTGAAGGAAATCTGGGTTAAGTGCTATAGAGCTTCCTCTGGGAGAAGCCTTAAAATACTACAATTTTTTCTTTAGCCTAGCAATACAGTCTTTGGAAGTCTCAGAAATAAGCTTAACAGACAATAAATTCAGCTGAATGCTAAATATGAGGGTTTTGCTTATTGAGCATGGTCTTACAGAAGACTGTAAGTTTAATCTTTAGTGATCTAGGTTAATGCAACAAGATATTTTAGATCCACAAGAATGTGTAATTTAGATTTATCATTTTCTAACATCAGAGTAGATATTTATATTAAATTTGTGTTTTCTATATTTCTCATCAGGTCTTCTGATCATTCCGTGACTCTGACAGTAAAAAACTATAATTTATATCTCCTTAATTTCCTACTGCAGTTCGGTTTAAATGTCCATCAATATGGCAAAACAATGCCCACATCCATAGAGTATTGTTATCAACAAAACAAAATCATACTTTCTGACAAGAATAACATTTCATTTTATACAAGACCTTTCTGAAACAAGGTGGCCTCATTTTCTTATACAGGCCTTTATCAGATTTTCTTTAGGCTGCAGATTTTCCCTTTGAAATAAAATTTATGGTACTGTTTTAAAGAGTTCCCATTTTTCTTTTAATCTGTTTCTTTGAGTTAATCTTTAAAAGATGGTTTCATAATATGAAAGATATAATGGAAAAATTACATATCCTTTTACAATATCTTTAAATATGAGAACAGAGAACATTGGTTTATACAGCTTTAACTCTTATAAGAAGTGATTTATCTTCTCAGTGACAGCAAAGCATTTTTTCATTTGCTAACCATGAAAGAAACTTTACCCTTAACAGCAGAACTGAACATGGCCTTGCAAAAATTTTTCACACGGTAACTTATGGAAGACAGTTGAACAGAAAGCAGGAAACAAAATTTCCACAAGAACTTACAGATATGCTGGTCTGCATCAGATAATTAGCATAGAATAACTCTATACTTGATAATATCAAAATCATTTGATCTCATTACAGCTTCAGAGAAATATCATATTCCAGCCAAAGGATATATTTTTTGACTATTAGATAAGCATGGTACTCCTTGACATTTATGGAACAACTATAATTATCTACAGGTAAATCTGTCTCTTAAACAGATTTTATATTTCTGGAACCTTAAATAATAAAGAAGAGAAATAATGCCAAAATATCTGTGTATCTCTTCAGTCTAAGAGGAGTTAATAACAAAAGATCAAAAAGTGTACTATCACTGCTCTGTGACACAAATCTGTGGAAAAGAAGGGTTAAAACAAATTCTGCCCCTCTGGTAGAGGAGCAGTAGAACTAGGAAAGGGTTATTACTGGAGTTATGACAGGGTAATCGCTACTGTTATCTATCCTTGGGCCCTTTAAGAGCTCTTCCTAATGTCCACCTCTATGCTCTGTCCTTTATTCCCACCACATTGCCTAAATACCATGTTTGGTTAAATCATTCTGAAGTGCTTAATGAGGCTGAAAACTTTGAAGATTTAATAGAATTTGCAGTTGTTATCACCTCATTGCTCAACATTTTCATGTCATTAATAAACACAATAAGTACTGGTACTTCTTTTCAGATGATTAGTTACTTCATCTTAGAACTGGCCTTTTCTCTATGTGTTGCAGCTAAAAAACAGATGAAATTAATCCAAACTTTGATTTTAGGATTTGGATTTTTTAGAATTAAACCAGAGTGAAATTTCATTCAAGGAAAGAGAATCAGGCAATTGAAGGACATTTCACAGTGATCATATTAAATGTGCAGAACAACAAAGAGGTTGTTCACATTCTTACAGATGTGCTTCTAAACTTCACATTGGGATGCCTTTTTTCAGGTCCAAGTATTGCTAGATAATACTGGCAAAATACAGACAAGATTTCTTTCTAAGCATGACTAGGCCATGGGAATATTTTGATTCTCTTTTTTCATAAACAAAGATAAAAGCTGAGAAAACTGAGGGAATTGAAGGGTTTGAGAGTAAGTAGTTTAGAAATCTTTTTGGTATCTTATAGGTGATTTCCATTGTAGGTATCTTGTTTCACTTCAAATTTGTTGTAAAACAACTAGTAAAATGGACTGATATTTTCAGTAAAATAAATATTTTCTTCTTATCTTCTGGTTCAATTCTAATTGAATTTAAGTTTCCTACTTGTAGCATCAGAGAATACCAACAATGTTATGTAAAGTCTCTCATTCTGTTGTATCTGCCTGTAAATAATGCAAGAGGCTTTCTCAGCAGATATTTCTTTAGAAATTTTTTGACAATGTTGTAGCATCTTATGAATCTTCCACAATAAAAATCTCTAAATAGACATACAGAATACATAATTAAAAAAAAGTTAATATAGTATAAATATCACCAAAATGCCACTCTGTAAGCCATTTGAATGCCAAGCTGTACTTTACTTACTCAAATACTTCTTTGAGGAAATAAACATGATGAAAATGAATGTCAGATGCTGTAGATGTATGGCTTTTCACTTTCCACACTTGACCTTTCTGCAGGCAACAAAATGTAATTTTAGTGGTCCAAAGCATTTCTACTTGTTTTAATAAGTTTAATGAAAATATTGTACTACAGAAAACACAGAACACTTCCTTGAATAATTTTCAGTTCCTAATCTATCACTTACGTGAATTGTAAAAAGATCCCATGTCTTATCAGAATCTAAATTTAATAAGAAACCAAATTCTTAACAGAAAATTACCAAGAAGTAAAACTTAGCTTAATGCAATTAAAATTTAGAAGGAAAATGCTTCTTTGTTTATCAAGTTGTAGATATGGTATACAACTGTTAGAAAAGTAGTCCGAAAGCAAATAGGCAATGGGGCTTAAAGCCTCTAACTGGTTGCAGAACATGTTAAGCAGCTGTGGAAGCCTTACCCAGATTGATCAGTCAGCTCAGGAACTGTCCTCCATGTGCACCATCTCTGCATCTTATAGGGTCACATTACTTACCTCACAAAGATGCTGTCATGGTTGTGATTTTGGAAAGCTACACTGAAGCACTGTGGAAGCGGGAGCTGGAACATGAAATATCATGGCCCACTTAATATCTTCAACTCATCAAAAAAGCCAACAATTTTTTCTCAAAAATTAACAGTAATTAAAGCTGATCTCATCAACACTTTGGTTTGTTTAAAGTTCTTGTCAGAGTTTTAAGATAAGATATTTTAATACATTAAACATTGAAAATACTTCGTTTGACCACTTACTTCATATTTTGTTTTAATATAGCAGCTGATGCTGTATCAGATTTTATGAATCAGTATAAAACCTTATAAATTTTTAATGAATGGGAAAGAAAAGGGCATTTCAAAATTATTTTTAAATTTTCTTGGATGTTTTCAGTATTGAATTTGAACATCTTAAAAACAGACTAAGTTCCTTGAAGTTTTACTTATATATAAGGCCCTATTTCCTCCTTGTGCCATTTTTGAATTGAAAATATTGGAATTTTGATGTAAAAATGAGTTTTCAGTATATATTTTCTTGTAGCATTCACACAGGAAACTCCACATTTTAAAGGGAAAAAATCAGACTTCAAGGCATTTAATGTTTTCAAATGAAAACAAACCAATTTTTAATTAATCAAAAATTAATTTGATTGGAACACATTCCAGTGCATAAACGAGTATTCCTGCTTGTTTAAGGCTTTTTTGTTCAGTTTTTTGCTATACTTCCTTCCTCCTGAGCCCCTTTCTAATAGCAACCTTTCTTAATTCTCAAAAGCTTTGTTGTCCAGGACTCCACTAATAGAAATGGAAGTGTCTTCCTGAATTGACTTCAGTGAAGATATGCCAGTTTGTGCCAGCTGTTTCTTTGGCCTTGTACCTTTTTATTTAGATAAACCCAGTTGATTTTCTGTATGCCTGCTCCCAATTTGCTTCCAAATAAGCATCCCACACTCCAAGGGCCATCTGCTGTTGGTTCTGAGTTAATGGGTGTGCTTTAGTGCTAATGTCCTTGGAAGGAGGTGTCATGCTGTCATTTTGTGAAACTGGGCTCCTGCTTCCTTATGAAATGTAATTTCTAAGCCTAATGAATTAACAAGTTTAAATATTTTTTTTCCCCCACCATGCTCACAGATGTGAATAATAAGGGCACAGAGAATGTTATACAGATCCACAATACAGTCTGGTGATCTAGGCTTAATGACCACTGTTCAAACAAGGATACAGACCCATTAAGCAGTGGGGACATCTGTTCAATGCTCAGACTTAGAGTGCATTGAAAATAAAAGCTTTTTTGCCTGGTTTTGGGGAACCAGTGTCTTCACCAAAGTGAAGAATATATAATCATAGAACTATTTGTAGTAGGTCCCATGTAAGTATTTTAAATATCTCATTGAATTTCAAATAAAAACTTTTTTTCTCAGATATCCTTAAAATTTTTTTTGAAAATATCCTTTTGGTTGATCTTTCAAATATATACTTCCTATTTACCTCAGTTATATACTTTGGCTTTAAAGACAGTAATTCTTGAAAAGAAAGCTGTCCATAAGAAGCTCCTATGTTATCTGGTGTTTAGGTCTATATTTAGACTATTGTATTTAGTCACTGTCCTCTGAAAGCTGCTAGGATGATGAAAATACTTTGCCTTCTGCCTTTCTATTGATAGAAGAATCATCAGTTCTGTTCAGCAGAGAAGTAGCACTCTGTGCTTGCAAGTGTGGAGATGATCCTTTTGTGTAGAGATGATCTTAACACGAGGTTGGAGTAACCATAGTTTAAGGCTAGCTTTAGTCAGGGGATTTCTCAGATAAGGTTAAAGTTAATGATTATTTTTTTGAAAATGAATGTTCTTGAGTCAGAGCTTGGATTTGGCCTGGAAACCACCAGTATGCCATTATTCAGCAGCACAATAAATCCCCCAGGCCATGACAGGTAAAAATGAACAAATCCTCTGGACACACAAGCTAGAGTACCCAGCATATTTCACCATTTACAGTTTGTTTCTCTTAGGGGTTAGCTAAATTTTGGCCTGTCAGACTTTACTCTGGATATAACAGTGCAACTCCAAGTGGGACAAAACTAGCATGGTAGTCTAAATTTAATGAAAATTTCATAATGTGTCATGGCCAATATAATAAATAAGTCCATACCTGGTTCAGATCAAATGTGTGCCTTTGGGTAAGCTGTTTGTGAAAAGGCTTGGTAAAATCAGCTGAAACCCACAGTTTCAGCAATACCTACATTACAGGGCAAAAATCCAAGGAAAAAGAGTGCTTTATCTTGAAAAAAAGGAAGAGGGAACTGCCTCCTGGTATCCTACTTGTTTTGCTATTAGGTGCTTAGAAGAAAAAGTCCCAGATAACCTTTTCCTTCCTTCTTCTTGGTCTTATGAAAGGCATTTTTATTTTCCAGTTTGATTAAATAATCTCAGCCTTTACACACCCACAGCTCTTACCCTGATGACTAGCACTTCATAAATTTTATTTGAGGATGTAGCTTTTTACAGTAGACTATGCAGTTAATGGAGTTCTCCTTCATACACAGGAAGGAATGGAGCTTGAATGACCCCACATGCCTATATTTTTGTGCTATATTAGTTCTGTCTAGAATATTCTAATGAAAAAATTGAATGCTATGAACACTTTTGCAGACTGTACTCCACAGAAGGATTCAGCAGTGTAAGAAGCTTTGGAAAGAAATGCAGTTAATGAATCCCTATTACGTAAGCTACTTATCTCAAGAATAATTTCTTTTGATATTTCTGTAACTGCCAGATTTTCTGCTAGTAATAGAATAAAAGATATAGATGAGAAGAATCCTTTTTAAGTTATCTTAATTACTGCAAGTCAAAAGTTGCCCTTTTGAAGATATATATTATTAAAATTGAATATTTTCTTGTGAATACCAGAAGGTCAATTAAGTTGTGATGTTCGATGTTATTTTTTCTTTTATATTAATTTATTTTTAGGCACTCTGCTGCTTGCTGTAGAAGAAGGAGCAACTGCCTGCTGGAGAACAAAACTGCTACATGCTACATATTATGCATAGTTCTTAACCTCATTTCATACTCTTATTGTGCTTGGTCTGCTTATTCTAGAGCCTGTCAAATTTTCTGTGAGACCAATATAAAATAGCAATGATGTTAATAAAGGTTTATGTACTGATATTATTATAAATAACAATCTGTCAGTTAAAAAAGGACAATAATTAGGCCCAATGTAAGGCTCCATTTGCTTTAAGGAGTTTTATTATTGTTAAATGAACATAAGGGATAGTCAAGTCCATTTTATTTTAGGAGAATTACTCTCAATGGTTCAGTCAGTGACAGGTCTAACAGAGACTAGTAACCATGACAGCCAGGTCATGCTTTCTCTTAGTTGGTTAAAACAAAACTTGATTTATTTCTGTATGTGAGATGAAAAGAGAAAAAAAAAAAAACCAACATCCCATGTATTCTCTTTTTCTGGCAAACCTTTTAATGAAAGCCTACAGTGAACCATCCTTTAATCCAGGCATTAAAAATGCATCAGAACCTTTTAACACTAGGAGCTGCATAACTTAAAAATAACATACTGTATTTTAAAATTTATCCTTTCTCCTGTTTTATGTAATTTTGCATGGGGCTTATGGGAAATTTACTTTTTTTTTTTTTTTACTTTTTCAAATATTAAGATAGATTACATAGCAAGTAATTAACTAACAAGGAAAGCATCTATACATTCTCCTCTTTTTATGTCCTGTTAATGACATGAAGTCAAAAGATATTTATTGGAATCAGATTGATAATACATCAAAATTCAATTACGTTTTGAATTTAAAGAAAAAGAACAAATTTTTCCTTAAAAGAAGTAGCAATATATAAATGATAAGTAAAAACAACCTAATTTTAAACTTCAAAATGTCTGAAAATTTTGATATTAACAGCATATGAGGAACATTCAGAATTTCAAACACTGAGCATGAGAAAGGAAGGGAAAAGTATAATTTCAACCAAACTGGCAACTCATCATCTGGAGTGAGTTAAATTTGTTGCCCTAATGCTTAGATGAACTACTAGGCTCAGATAAGGAGAAGAGTGCATCTAATAAATTTTTTTACAAAGCTGCATGAACTGAATGAAACTATGAGAATGACATGCCTATTCTTCATTTGATAGCAGCCTTTCAGAAAGAAATTTTGTTTGCTTTTTTCCACAAAAGAATCATAATACCCAAAATTTCCATTTTCCAAATATTTATCTTATATTTCAGACATAACACAAGAGGAAAACATTTTACCTTATAACCGCAGCAGGCTAACAGGATCCATTGAAGTGAATGATTAAATACCCAGGTAACTCTACAAATAAAATGTAAAAAAAGGTAAAAATGAAAAAAACCACTATGAATTTGTATTTTTCCTCCAAAGAAGGCAAGACTTTCTATGAGACAGAATACCACAATCATTCCTTTGAAACCATCAGTACAGCCCGTTTGTACCATTCAGTTTAATGAAAGCTCTCTTTCTTGAACTTTGTATCTTCCATATTTTCTTCAGTACCAATTTGCCAGTTCATAAACTACCACAAAGAAATATAATGCACCTGCACTAAGTTAATCTGAGTCAAAAGTATTTTCTTGAACCTAGTAAATTCAGTGGAGTCACAAGGAGCACTTTTTTGATGAAATGCTGGAGTCTCTGAGCCAAATGATGGTGTATTGCATCCTTAGACTTCCTTGCCCTTATTCACATCCAGGGTCTGAGAGCAGTGGTGAATGGAGAACATTAAAATCAGATTATTCACAGATGGAAGAAGATTAGATACTGAGATTCAATCTTTTATAAATTTCACGTGATGAAAACAATACTGCCTCTCAGAAAAATGAGGGCATCTCCCCATCTCTTCAGTTACTTAATACCAGTTAAAAAAATACATTAAAATCCATTTCAGAAAGAGCTCCGCAACTAATAACCTACATAGAATAAAATGGAGTATTATTTGTTCCCATCAGGAACATCTCCAGATATTTGATCAAAAACCTCATAGGATGGAAATCTTAATCTCTGAGGTCAGAATGCTTCAAAACACATTTTTGTGAAGATATACCACAATCAGTGTAGTTCCTGATAGCAGTGCAGTTAGAGCTCCACACAGTTCAATATGTATTGCTTCACAAGTACTTGAGTGAAGTAGCCCTTCTGGGCTAGCTTGAGCATGGTATAAATTGCAATTATGTTTGTGTATTACAAATGTGTAAACAAGAGGACACAAATGCTGAAGGCAGGGCAGGATAGAATTTCCTATCATAAATTCGGAGATGTAAGAAGCCAGATGCATTTTTAGGCAGCAGAGTTGACTTTTTTTTAATTTTATTTTTGGCAGGTAGGATCCATTGTTTTGTCAATAGAGGCCAGTTAAAATTCCAAGTATTTCATATAGAGAGCAGTTAAGGTTCCATGTAAATTATATATAAAACCTCTGTTCTATGTTACTATTAATTGTGATGAAGTTTGCATCTACTAAATGCATATCATGCAATATTGATATAGATAAGTAACATCAGAAAATACTATATACTGTTTTTGTTGTTGCAAAAAGTCCATTACTATGATAAATATATTTCATGCATATGTATGTACATATGCATATTTTTTCACATATATGTGAAAAAACAGTAAAACTATCAGAAATCTAACCACAGAATATACCAGATATTAAGAACTCAGAACAAAGTAATGAATATTTGCTGAATATTTTTTAATGACCTATATTTCCAGCTCATTTGCTTTGCAGATAAATGATTCATTCCATGTATTGCACCTTTGGAAGGCTCTCTTACTTCTCTACGTCAAGATAAATTAGGAAGGATAAAGAATTCAGAAGTACTTCTGCGTAGAGAAAACTTCCACTATATGGGTTCAGGAAATGTGTTTGGTATAACATATACTCTAAGAATAAATAATCCAAATCCTGTAGAAAGCAGTATGGCTTCATTAGCTCAGATAGCCATTCTAAGATATTAATTTCAAAGATCATAATGTATGTTGCTAGTAGCATTTTACCATGTGAAGAGCCCTTAAAAATCCAGTTTATAGCTGTGCACTTGCAATGTATGCTAAGAAATCCTAGTGTACAGAGAAACGTGGCAAAATGAACAGAGCAACAGGTAGGTTCCATGATCTTCCACTTTTACATCCCTCTTCCAGTGACATTGTGTTTCTAAGTAATGTAGAAGCATGAAAGTGTGCTTCATTTGAGTACTTTATACTAATACCTAAAATATGTACATAATATGTGGGGAAAAAAATAATATTGTTGTATTACTGAAAAAAAATAAGCTCAGATAATAAAAGAATTAGAAGATGTATTTGTAGTTCATGTTTGTGTTTGAATATTTAACCTTAATAGTGGTGGAAGTGTTGTAATTAAGCACCTACTTCTGCTTCATAATGTAGCTTTTGATAAAGAATTAGGTCATTGATTTATTTGAAATCTGGATTTATGCATTACATTTTTACTTCATTGTTGGATGAATCGACTTTATCTTATGTAATAACCCTTTGAAATCTCTGAAAGATAGAGATAAAACTTATTAGACACTTTCTATTCTAGTGGTATTAGAAATCAAAGGATACTTTAAAGAAATTTTAGTAAAACAGTAATTAAGAATATTTAGAATAGTGACAGTCAAACCTCACAAGTATTGTTCTTTGAGCTATAAGTAGAATGCAGCACCTGTGTGGGTATCTCATGAGACATGGCTTGCTTTCCACGACATTTCCAGCCGTTCTGGATTTTGAAGACGGCCATATTTCATGTTATTTAAACAATTCTCTTATTAACTCTTTCACAGGTCTATTTAGAGCTGTTACTGTGACTGTTCTAATTCTTACAAGAACACAGAAATTCAAAGGAAGACAAAAATTGTTTTGTCTATAACAGGTAATAGATTTCTCTTCAACTCAGCCATATCCTCCTGTGAGAATGCTGCAGAGCCATTTTATGCATCTTCTATACACTGTTCTTCAACTGGACAGCAAATGAGAAGCTACTTTACCATAAAAATTTCACAAAGTGTTTCAGGTCTTAGAGGGCACCTTACTTACTAATCAAAAACATTACACACACATTCTTATTGTATTAAGAGCAATTCAAATTTAGCTAAAGACAGCATGCTTATTCTGAGTCTTCCTAATGTTCTACTCTCTCTGCAGCTGGAATCCTGCAAATTCTTTAACACAGCAGAGTCCTCCTCTAATGGCAAAAAAGTAGAAAACTCCATGCATTAACATGGTGATCCTGACAACACCAGTGGCAAATGTGGGCAGAAAAAGCTCACTTCTGCTTCATTTTGTTCGTAGCCACAAATGTTCCTTCCCAATAGCCCTCCAGTACCCAAGCTGTACTGTTAGACTCCTTCCTCTGTCAGTGTTCAGTGGGTCTTGCCTCTTCCTTTTCTTGATGCTAATGATCTAAATGAGACAGCATGATTCCTCATGTGAGAACAGTGTACCCTTGCCTGTCACCTGCTTCCAGGAAGGCTGTGGTTACAGAAATTACTTGAGGATTTTTATTTCTTATTCAGACTTGAAGACAAGCCCTATCACTTATGAGCTATTGTTAAGTTGCAGAGACAAGTTAAGGCCAAGTATGTCTTGAGCTTCCGGTTTTGTATTTATTTGGCTGTTGCCAACTTTCTGTCTTTAGGGTCTCATCAAATCTTTTTTTTTTTTTTTTCTTGAATCAAAAATATCATGCTATCTCTTTTGAGCAGACAACATTGATATACATTTTTCCACACTGGGTGTCATATCAAGACATAACTGATAGAAATTCTGTCCTTTTTCTCACCATTCCCTTTTTTTTCAACTAAACTTTTCCAATTGCCTATATTTGATTCTTTAATTTTAATAATACCCCTTCACAATGAAATTATTCATAGTATAGCATAATGCATATTCTAAATACAAATTAATATGTACTCTCATCTTGTTACTTTTACTGTCTTTTGTTAATCTTAGAATGAAAGTACTAAGAGTTTCTGACTTCCTTTACACGCCTGCAGCAAATGTAAAGGATCAAAAAATCAGTCATTGTGCTTAAGGGGAAAACTAGTGTCTGAGAAACACCCTGACAGGAAGGCATTTCACAAAATATAGTAATATAGTGGACTCCATTCATGTCAAGGAGGAAATTTAATACTATGTATAACTCCAGTGGTGAACTGAAAATAGTTTGCTTTCCCTAAATCAGAGAACAGTGTTTGGCTGCAGATTAAAGCAGAGAATGAATGGAAATACTGATGCAAATTGCAGCTACAGGTGAGATTTACTGCATTTACAGAAAGTCTTAATCTTTTGGCTGCATGTGAAAAGTTGGATAGGTCAAATACATCTGCTGAGAAAGTTGCTGTTAAACCATAACTAAGCAGCAATCCATCTCTGTGGGCTGAAGTGTTCAGTAAATGAAGGGTCCATGTGGAAGCAGATAGATAAGATGCCAGCAGTTATCATGCAGTAACAGGTAACTGAGTCCTTGTGCTTTGCAGTGGCAATGTGACTTGTTATGAACTCCAGAGACTTTGCTCTGTCCATTTCTCTGCTACTCATCACTCTGCCTTCCCACATGTGAACCTATTACTCAATGCCTTTGCATTTGCATCCTCCCTTACGCTGTTCATAAACAGTGCCAAGGCCATATAGAAATTCCATTCTAAGGCTATTCCTTGTTTATGTATCTCTAATGTCCTTTGTTCTTTAGCACAGGTTGTCTAAATCTTAATGCCATGATGTTCTTCCATAGAATAGCATTATTGTGCTATAATGCTGTTATAATGAAGTAACCAGTTACGAAGGAGAGATAAATGATTTTAATGGGAAAAGGAAAGAAGAAAAGAGTTGTTCTTTTTCACTTTAAACTGAAAATAAATTTAGACAGTTTTTTTCTCTCTCCCTCCTCAGCAGTCAGGAATTCACTTTTAAGAAATAGGTTCCTAAGACTTGTATTTACCTTTTTTTCAGTAAAGTGTTTCTGAAGTAAGGCAAATTGTTTTGTTAACCTGTCAGTTAACAACTCACAGTATCACTCCTTGTTCTTTGTTTTTGAATTCAGGAGGGAAGCTACCTTTTTCTTCAGCTAAATTTTTGAACAACAATTCATAAATCAGAAAATTGTTAACAAAAGCCTAAGATCTTAGAATGTGCAGAACACCTATTCTACCATTTTAGAAATAAGTTTGGATTTCATCTTAACACTTTAATTCCTAATCTTTCTGTAGTTGCTTAGTTTTAATCTTCTACATAAATTAGCATAAGCATCTTTATTCATATTCGTTTTGGCAGAGCTGGTAGTATGTGATATCTGCCCAGAATTTGCTTTGTCAGTGGTTTTGGTATCTGCACTTTGTCAGAACTGTTTAATTTACAGTTATGAAGGGAGAAGCCTAGATTTAATTCATGCTGCATTTTTTTTGCATTTGCCAAAAGAGCTGGAAGGCAGAGTTATTACTAGATGCAATGACTGCTTTCATATCTTATTTCAACTAATAATTTTAGACATCACATAGTTATCTAAAAAGGAAATTAATTGAGAACAAAAAAAAAAAAATACAGAAAACCAAAAGAAAGCAGCATCTACCCTAGTGTTCCTCTGTGTAACATGCATCTCTGGTTTGAATTCATAGCAGGTACTGATGCCTGAGAATCAAAACAGCTGTGTCTAGCATGAACCACATAACTTGAAGGATAATTCATGATAGCACTGCCAGAAGAAAAACTGAGGCCTTTTTCTATATAAAACTCCTATTTAACTAAATCTCACTTTATTTCTGGACTTGTAGGACTTTAGTAATTGACTTATTAATCCTTAGGGAAAGGTTCTCTAACTTAAGATCTGAAAGGAAGATGAAAATGCATTCTTAATACAAAGTTATATTTTGCTTTGACATCCACTTGTCCTTTTTCTTTTCTTCCCTTCCTGCTTCATTGCTTTGATCTGAAAAACACTACTCTCAACTGAGCAAAATAGGTTCATAGAATTTGCCCATTATGTCTAGTGAACACTTAATCAGCCATCTACTCAGTACTCTTAAAAAGTTTCTTTCAAGTATAATTTTGAAATTTTTTTTTTTTTTTTTTTTTTTTTTTGCTGAAGATAGAGAATTCTTGAAGGAAAGGAATTGTTGTGGTTCAGCTGCATTCTAATGTTTCAGAAATTCTATAACTTAGAAAAATTTGTTAAATAAACATGCTGAAGATATATTCAGTTGGGTATTTTCTTATTTTACTCTCAGGGTTCTGCATACTGTATATAGTTTTTACTCTGGAACACAGTTTTGCACTACTTGTAAGATATAGGCTTGTTGTTATCTTCTTTCCAGAACTAAAGACTCTTTCTGATATCCTTGCACAAAGATTTTTGTCCTTTAGGTGACTTCTCATGCAGAGAGAAATGCTAAGCCAACAAACACTGAGACTCTTTACATAAAATGCTGCATGCTCACTGTAGTAAATGCTGTCATATATTGGCTGTTTTGAGAAATCTTACATCTTTCAAAGGTGATATTGTTGTTCTCTGACATAATTTATCTGATGGATTCTCCACTACTGCTTGCTTTATAATCCCCCTATGTCTTGATATATAGAGAAGTACCTAGTAGCATAATTTTGTGATTTGTTTTAGTCTATCCAGGCAGAAAATTATAGTGCAGTATTATCTGAGGATATATGATATTTTACTTTTTAGGTATGATGGTACTAACAAAAAAATCCCAAACAGAATGCTTGAGAAACAGGACTGAAAGTTGTATGTGAGCAGTACTGTACAAAGTATCTTGCTTTGGGGTGCCTTTTTCCAATGTCTTGATGCATTAAGAAGATGCTCTTGTCCTGAGTTAACTGTTTAAAAATCTTCTTTCTATGGTGTAAACTTACTTCAAAGTATTTCTTAAAGGAGAGAGTTATTTCTGACTTTTCCTGGAAGTCATGCTTTAGGATGTATCCAAAACTTTCCTTCTTAAGCTGGAACACCATGGAAAGCTCTTTAGAAAACAAACCCAAATATGTCAACTGCACTAAGGAAGTCAATTGTTAAGGCTTCAGCGTTGATAGATAAATGTCATCTACAATGTGTTTCGGTCATTTCAGTGAAGGAATTTGTCTAGGTCCATGTTGGAATCCAAGGCACAGAAAGTCTTCAAGGCCTTGTGCCTGCTCACTCTGAATTTGAAATGTGTGCACCATTTGACCTGAGGCCATGGAAAAGGCTTCCAGCCTTAGGACACTATAACAAAAATGTGGGTCTGTAGTTTAGGAAGAGGCATGTTAAGTTAGATAATAGAAGGTTTTGGAGTTTGAAGTTTAGATGTAGGAGTAGTTATAAAACAAAATAAAAAGTTTAAAATGTAGTAATACAGAATTGTATGTTAGTACACAATTGGATGAAAAAGTCCGTAGTGCAACAAACGTGTAATACAGGTTTGATTAATTATTGGTGAAGAAATGAAAACACATATACGTGGCATTAGTTTATTGGGCAATTAACCTTTAAAAGACCTTGTAACCTGTAGTCTTGTGATCACTTTTGCACTATGGTTGACCTCTGCATTCCTCTGTGAAGATGTTCTCACGACTTCATGAGACTGTGGCAATAAATCACTCTTTAAATTATACCGGAGTGATTCCATCTCTGTCCCCATCCTGATACATCCATTGATTAAAGTCTTGTAAAAAAGTTGCTTTTCACTCTTTCTTTCTCATCTGTTAAAACATAATGGCATGTGCTGATGCCTGGGGTACAGATTCTTGCATGAAATGAATTTGTATTAGTGCATTTCACTGAGAGGCAACATAAAATTATTTTCACTAATATTTACTTTTTTTCAAACTACTGGAAATTCATATCTGTATTTGGAGGAATTTTTGATAATATCATATGCCTCCTAAGTTCAATTAATTTGACCTTGAACTCTTCCAAGGGTGGGACATCCACAACTTCTATGAGCAATCTGTTCCAAAGTTTCACCACATTCATAGCAAAGAATTTCTCCCTAAAATACAATCTAAACCTAAACTCTTTCATTTTGTAGCCAATCCCCTTTGTTCCTGTCCTCAGGACTGTGGACTCTACCAATGCATGATAACTTCAGCCCAAGCTGCCTCCAATCTTGATGTTCCTAATTAGCTCATTTATGTTGGTGACCATCAGACCCAGTATCACATTCCATCTGGAAGAATTATCTACCATCAGGCTCAAGAAGTTATCCTTCATGCATTCCAACAGTCTCCTGGATTTGCTACAGCTAGCTGGGATGGTTTCCCAGCTGATGTCAGAGTGGCTGAAGGCATCCTTGAGCCTGCCAGTACAATGCCTCCTGTACCTGGAGCCACAAGGCCCCACCAAAAGGCTCCCCTTGATCAGGTGGCAGTAGTAGACACCAGCCATGAGGTTCCCAATGTCACTTCAATCTCTGATTCTTACACAGAGCCTTTAGATCCGTCCATGGCTACTCTTCAGAGACAATTCTTCATACTCAATCCATCTCTTGATATAGAGGGTAACTCTTCCACCTCTCCTTCCATTCCTGTCTCCTCTGAAGAGCTTCTGGCCAGCAGTAGTTGCACTTCAATCATGAGATTCATCCCACTAAATTTCAGGAATGACAAAAAGGTCGTAGCTTTCTAACAGCATGAGCTTCCAGCTCCTTCAGTTTGTTGCTGCATGCTTTGGTGTAAAGGCACTCCTCTAGGCTGCCAGCTGTGTCTCCTTTCTAGAGAAACACCACTGAATTCCTCTGACATATTTTTCTGTTGGCTTCTGTTACCTCAGAAGTCCCTGACTTGTCCCCATTAAGTCACCACATCTTGTATATATTACATATGATATGTCATTATTTGTAAAGGATGCTATGATTCTTCTTAAATGATAGGTGAAGAATTGAAATATGATGGCATCATGTTTCACTGGCTGAATTTTAATAGATCCTGAAACAAGAGGCCATGTTGCTGTGGTGCTTGGTGATGTGGTTTAAGTGTGGAGAGCACATCAGTACAAGGTTAATGCTTGGACTTGATGATCCTAGGAGTTTATTACAACCTTAAGGATTCTTTGATCCTGTGATTCTATCTTCAACATTTAAATCCTAATGAAGAAAGTACTCCTGTTTGGGACCTTTCATCAGAACAAATTCAATTTAGGCATATACTTAATCTCTGTTTTGCAGAGAAATATTTTTGAAAACATTTTCTAGAATGGGTTCAATTGTTTATAATGTATCACTGCATATGAAAATTTTAAATTCAAATAGACATAAATAAATTACTCGATTTTAATACCTTTTTTTAGCCATTCTCAACCTACAAGGACTCCTTGGGCCAGGCAGTACTATTAGATGAGATAAACATCATACAAACATGGATATATTGCTGCTAAAGGCAGCATGTTTTTATTTTTAAGTAGGTAGAATGTCTCTGTGCTTTGGAGAAATTTCAGTTATTTTGCATAAAAGGACACCAAGTTCAGGCAGACTTATTATCTCTAGACATGCCAACTATACAGATCCACTGATCCTCAGTTGCAGGCAGGTTATCAGAATGGCTTAGCCCTGTGGGAACCCCAGGTTGTCACGATCCGCTCGA